>QEWY01004180.1:281588-655521 GCA_006503575.1 Baylisascaris schroederi | reverse complement strand
CCCCCCCCCCCCCCCCTCCTCCTTCCCGCCTTCCCCTTTCCTCCACCTCTAAAGAAAACATCAGAAACTTCTTTACAACCATGCTGAACTAACATAAAAAAGAACTGATCAAGAAGCAATTCAGACACTCCGAAAAAGATGCGCATAAAAATTGAACTAATGAAAAGCCTGATAATTTTGAATTGAAACTGCCAGATATGCAAAATTTCGGCAGAAGAAGTGAATGCCGACGCTAATGGACAAGTGCGCGATCTCAACGGATTCTGAATCTCGTTATGAAATCGTTTTCGAAGATAAATTGGATGTTGAAGATTGAATAGGCATCTCAAATAGATAAACTGGTGCGTGTAGTAGGGGTCCGAGTGACGGTAATGTGCGATGAGGAGGGATTCCAAGGCGACAAACCAGAATTGAAAACAAAAGCAGGAATATTTTGTGCAACTCGAAACAGGTATATGAAGGAAAGCAGCAGCTGAATACGAATATAATCCGAAATTTGCGAAGTGTGTGAAAGCTGAAATGATGTGATTTTTCAAATGCCATTCCTTTCTTGCTTCCTCTTGAGGTATCTAATTTCTTATACAAACTGGTGGAATATAATCTTGAGGAAGTGCTAAAACGTTATTGAAACGTGAACTGTTTACGCATTACGATAGAGAGGTTTCTGATTTCGTTTCTTCCAATATTCTTCGTCATGTATTTCGGATGCTTCTTTCTGAGGTGCTTGCTTGTTTTATACCTGTTTGGCATTGACTCTGTGTTGTTCAATCGCATTAACAACTTAAGATGGTGTATTATCCGGCCAATGCGTCCACCTGTTTCTATTCCTGTATTGATACATATGTCAGAACCTATCTCGTAGTTTTCAATAGAGAGTGCTAAACTTAAAAAGCTATTGTTTCACCACATCATGCTTCTTTTTGACCTTGCTTTCCAAGGTTTCTACTTCAGTATGCTTCATGAGAAACTTCTTCTTTCCTTTTTGGCCACATTCTCGATGTTTCTGTTTGCCGTGTTTTGGTTGCATTCAAGCCATTTGTTCTGAACTGCTTAATCATTTACTGTTGCTAGTAGAATAAAGTTGCACGGGGCATGACCGCACCAATCGAACGACGCTCCATGCTATCCTTATGAAAAAATCTTTCAAAGGAATCGTGTTTCAAACCGAAATTTCGGTCAGTTTTCAGTGAATGGAAAATATCGAGCGGTCGGTTTTTTTTTTCGGTTACAAGCAAAATTACCGAATGCGTTCGACCGGAAACGGACCGACATTTTTATATACAGTAGGCTTCAACCGAATTTTGCTCACTTTTGGTGGATTATCGACGGAAAGAAGTTTCGATAGATTCCCACCGCTATTTCAAGAGGAATGTGAAAGGAACTTCTTAAAATTAAACGAAAACTTGTGGAGGAGAGAGGCAACTGGAGGGAACCTTTGGAAAACCCGTCGTGATCAAAGCCTTCAAAAGAACGGTTGATGGCCGGCTGGTCGACACCGATGATACAGATAAAGTGGTGACAGAGCGAAGAGCTGGAACGCGGAATGAGTAATTTATCGTACTCAGCACAGGTGATGTGTTACAGCGCATTGAACGTCTTTTTTGGCCCGATTTGTTAGCTTTCACAGAAAAAAGGTAACATAAGACATCACGTAAAAAACGACATTTCAAGGGGAGTTCACTTCAAAATTCAACCGCTATAGGCATTGCTCTCGAAACTGTTAAAGTTTCAATTGTGACGCTAGCCTTCAAGTAGTACCCTCTTTGCGATCTCTTATTGAGAAAATGCATTTCGATTGTCGCTTATGAACATAGAGTGGGATCGAGAGTGGAAAGGCTCACCTCCTTTGTTCAGAAGTAGTTGTATGTCGACCCTTAGTACCGAAAAGTGATCCCGTACTTAATTTCCTTATAAAGGGAACGTTCGGATTTCGACCAACCAAATCTTGCGTTCTTCCAACAAGCACTGCCACCGTACCAGTTAAATTGGCTGTATCTCTCCGACGACGACTCCTTGTACTGGAGCGGCCTGAAACCCGGCTTTGCAACCGATTCGACATGGAAAGATTTCATCATGTTTCAGATTTCATCATCGTGTTATGTTAGCAGATTGATTGAACACCACTTCAAATTTTGATTTTCTGATATCATCAAGCCAGATTCTTCTACAAAATGAGAGGAAACTCGATAAAGCTAGTTTTTGCAGTTGCTAAACGAGTACAACGTCGTTTTCGAATCATCTAATAGAACATCGATCAAGCATACTTTTCTTTGGGTCAGCATTTTTTAATCGCTTAGAACGTCGAGAAGAAGACTTAGGCGCCAAGTGCCTCACTTACCATCGATCACATGGATGCAGCAAAAAATAAAAAATAGAATGGTCGACATAGAAATGAAGGGAGACTCACCAAGAACAAATAAATGACAGCTCCTAACGTGTATCTTTTGAATGAACTTGTATATCCATATGAAACATAACCGAAACAAGTTGCCTTCTTCCTTAATAAAAGCAAAAAATAACGGTATTCCTAGTGCACCATATATCACAGTTGCCACTCGACATCCCATTGTATCAGCCGCCATATTGCCATAGCCGATTGTTGTATAGACGCTGAAAAGGAAGGAAGATGATATATATATTACATTCACTTCGGCAAGGGGATTGCAATGAAAAGTTATCCCACAAATAATTCAGCTGCATTTTCACAAACAAAAGCTTTCTTAGTTTTCAACAATATTTTCACATTCTTAAGAAGAATGCGTCGAAGAGAGTCAACCTCGTATCTAAAATAGAGTTCAGTCTATGCTGACTGCGCAGAAATTTGCTCTTGTTTTTTCGTGAAGTAACGAGAAAAGGCAATGGTGTAATAAGGCAGATGAGGATGTTCAGCACATAAAGGCATAGCACAACGCCTTTGGCTGACAATTCAAAACTTGTAAGAAATCGTCGACTTTCAATAGAGCGTTGAAATCGCTCGTTTTATTTTGATGAAGAGTAATGGCCATAATTTTGCCATTTTCCAGCAGCTGTGTCTTAATATATCTCTTTCCCCCCCCCCCCCCCTCCCCTAACCCCAAAAAAACAGTGAACCTTTGTGCCCTTTGAAGGGAGAGACGCTATGAAAATGAATTCGTGAAATTGCATTTCAGTGACCTTTAAACGAAAGCTTTTGTTGCTGCAGTCTGCCGCAGTCAAACACTGTCAAAGAGAGAAAAAAGTTTTATTCTCCTGGTTTTTTTATTCTTTGGAGCAGTGGGATATTTGTGATTCGGTGCGATACATTTAGCGATGAGGACTTTTACGCACGATCTTGGAGCTTTGGCGATTTTGTTTTTTTTTTCCTGCTAGCCTAAGTTGCACCTGTTCTTTATTGGTACAATGATATGACATGTTAAAGCCACGTGAAGAATATGCTGATCTTGAAACTTTGTTGTTGTGCAATATGCACGTTTTCGTCGCCCCGGGACTACGGCTCACTGTCTTTGACGGAATCTTTAAAGGCAAAATGCGTAAAAAGTTGACAAGCGCAATAGTGCATTCGGAAGCATAATTTCCTCAGCGAAACTTTTGCAGCCCAAATGCGTATGCAGTGGTGCGAACAATAGGGAAAACAAAATGTGTTGATATTCTCAGTGCAGCTGATTTCCCTTAAAGTGCTGCCTATATCGATTACACAAGCAACATATTACGTCAACAATTTTCTTACACAGCAATGACCTTAGCTTTCTGTTAATTCCCAAAATAATAGACGAAATTCGATTTGATTCGATTTCGAATCATATTGCATTCGATGGAGTTCATCGAATAGGAAGCTTTATTAGACTTCATAAGCATCTGTGAATTAAATTTTATTAAAATTTTAGAAATATTTCATTAGAAGACAACCTAAACGCATAGACAATCGCGTTTGTGAAATCAGACATCGGATGTGTTACTGTTCTGTTCACATCGTGCCATGCTCGATAGCAATTCTCCACTTCTTCCAAATAGTTTCGCATCATCTGAATATAAAACCTCATTTATTGCTCTCTATTTATCGCTTTAATTATTCCTCTTTGCTTACTCTTGTATACCATTTCAACTTTTATAGTTCAAGATCGCGGGAAAGATGAATAATTTGAGGATGTTGACACAGGATATAAATTTTTGAATATTTTGGGAAAAATATTTAGCACCCACTTGTTTTTTTAAGCTCATTCAATGATTAAAACACAAAAACTATTTGTTGAATGTTGGCACAAAATAATTTCCGAGTTGATAAATAATAATCTTGATCTTACCACTCCTTCCCCTTCTTTTCCTCTCGACCTAAGGCAAAATAAAAATCAAAAAAAAGTAAAGAAGCGATAAACAGTGATATTGGAGTGAAAGAGAACAACAGACCCAGCTTTGAGAATATTTTATAAAATCATTGCAATGGAAATTGTGCATGGTATCTTTCTATAATGCCTTTTAAAATCACAAAAGCAGCATCTAACTGCTAAATTACTCATCTGTATGTTTGCAATGATTTCCTTTTATATAAGCAAAATGGATGGCTAAATTTCTTTCGTTCTGTCTGCATTTCGGCAGTAATGTCATATATAACATGCAAAAAACGATAACTAATCAATTTTTCATGCTATATGTTCACGAATTTCGTAAAAAAGGAGAACGAGGAAGCGTTCTGTATTTTCTTGTTTTAATGCCCGCTTGCAGAAATGAATGCCTCCTTCTTTGAGGATAACGCATTAAAAGCGTTTGTTAATTGCAAAAAGTTTAGTGCAAATATGAACTAACGGTACATGTTTAACGGTACAAGTTGCTCACATATGCAAAATGCTCGTTGTTAAATTAACTGTGGTTGAATCTTTCGAATTGATAGCTCAAATGAAGAAATAAATTACGTCAGTACACATGTGGTGGGTGAAATTTATGAGAACAGTTCGGTGGGAAAAAAACCTCAAAAGTGACTGAAAGTGATTCACTCATACCACGTAAGTAAGGATAAAAAGGTAGAACGTGGTGGAAAGTACGAAAACAACAATTTAAACGTGTCAATACATAGCCTATTAGGCGGCAGGTGCGTGCAATTTTGCGCTTAAGCACGGAAACGTGATTGCATTGAAAGGTGCAATAAGGAAATTTTTTTCTCCCTTCCTTCTCTCCAACTCCGAACAGTTCTATTCGTTCCCTGAATCATTTCGTCTTATAATTGCTTGATTCCGGTGGCTGATGGCACTTGCACGAGAATGGTAAGAATTGTTGCAAATGGCTAATTTTCAAACGCCTTGCGTCGAACTTTTGAGAACATTCAACGACATAGCGATCAAAACTAGGTCGCAGCTCAAGCCTCAGGTAGGTACTCGTTTCCTTTCCTTAGCTGCTTCCTTCCCCTCTCCCTTCAACATCCTCCTTGTTTCCTTGAAACTATCGATGCCACCTAATCTACTGATGCTTCATTATGAACAGAACACACACAATGCGAGCTTCTAGTGCAAATTGGAATTACACCATGAAGGCTTAAAGCACATACGTTGAAGCATGCATCTGGTGCAAATATGCACTCGTTCCTGAGTGTCTCTAGTCTTTCATCACGTAAATGTTGACATCGTCGCTCATAGTCGCGCTTCATAAAATCGTCGTGCTCTCCATCTAGTGCCTTCAAGTTGCTCATCATAAGTGATGAAGGCACATAAAGCAACTATGTTGCACATAGAATACATACATATTGAGGTGTTCGAATTACCAAAAAAAGTAGCAAAAAAAAAGTATTGCAATTGTTTACGAATGCTTCAAAATGAAAAACTTAACCACTTCAATTTAAATTAATTGAGATTATCGAATTAAACTGAATCGATTAGCAAATGATTATAATTTGATGATTTAACCATTCAAAGACCACGAAATTAATTGCATGAAATTTTCCCAATATCATTGATAATCGATTTTTCCCCTTTTACTTTGATTTTACTCGAAAAGTTTATTATTGGCATTTAGTACTTTCAATCAATCGAACAGATGCAAAATTGTTTTATTAATCTTCACGATCTTATTGTGCATGAACTTTTAAGGGCACTGATATCTATATAAACGTAGGTGTTTTTCGAATTCAGAGTATTACGAATAGGAATAGTATAGAGATACGTTGCATTCGAATCCAAGCTAATAATCTCTATCACCTGGAAGATCAACGCTCCAAGCAACGTATAGACGGGGAGTGCAAGAAGGTAGAACGCATGAAGAAGACGAGTTCGCCGTAAGTGATTATGAGTTCTAAAAGAAATATGCTTTTTCGTCGATTACGCACTTAATAATGTTTCGATTAGAACAGCGCAACTCGATTCTTGTATGATTTAATAAACAATCGTGGCATGACAATCGTCTCCTCACAATAAATTAGCGATAATGAATAAAAGTGTCAATGCAACTTTTGTTGTAGTATTCGCATAGGTGTTGGCTCGCCTTCGTAGGCTATTAATAAATGAATGCAAATTATATGCAATATTATGAAATATAGAAAGAATTTACTTAGAAATACAGGAAGTTACTTTTTGTTAGGGAAAAGTATAACAGTAATGTTTGCAACGTTTCAGTGACAATATTTGGCTTACGCTTTTATCATTAGGTAACTTAATTTTAGCCAAATTTCTCACAAAGTATGCTATAGAATCTCGCTTTAAATGGCGCATTGGGGCAATAATAGCTCATCGGTGCTTCGATGCGTTTCAAAAAAATTTGCTTCAAAGAAAAGCACAAGATCAAGGCTTTGCTTTAGCATTGTGGTATTTTAATGCACAAGCATCATTGAATTCAATATAACAAATAAGTCGTAAATTACGTGAGAAAGTTTAAGAAAGTACGTTCTCTTTATCAACGACTTAGCTAATAATTTCTGCGCTTACCTACTTGGTTTTTTTTCTATCTCTACAAAATGACGTTTAGTTAGTGACATTTATGAATCACAATATCATGAAAGTTTTTTGATACAAGCAAAAATCTATACATATCTGCAGCGTGAAAATGCTCTACGTATTTCGACGCAAGAGATAGGAGCAAGTTGGTACGACGTTAATGTCGCTCTCAGCAATTAGAATTATAAAAATTCCTCATATGCTTGAATTCCACACATTAGGCACGTTATTCACGATTTTTTTTCGCTAATGATTTTAAACTCTCAAAGATAGTAAGAGTGAAAAGTGAAATATATTATAATAGAAGCGGCATTATATGTTTGCGATTTTCATCGTACCATTTATGCACCAATATATTGGTCGGCGCATTTGAAAAGCATCCGTCAAATTTCTATTCCAAAGTTTTTCTCCGATATTAATGAAACTAGAAGCTCTTAGCTTTTTAATTTTTTTCAACATCTAATAAACGTACCACATGGTGTACTCAAGGCATCGAACTGTGAACCTTACAGCGTAAACGAATAATGAATGGTTTTAGCGCTTGAAATCTCCGCCATTATCACTCGGCGTTCTTATTTATCTCTTTCAAACCTTCATAGACGAAATTGGGAGATCAGAAAGGAACTCTCAACGATGGCATCTAACCTTTGAATAGTTCTGCCAACATTTTGAAGGATGAGGTTCGTTCGTGTTTCGGAGTGTATCGAAGAATTGCTCGATCTACGCTGAGCCGATCTCCTCTTCGAGTGCTGATAGCTCCTAAATTATAAAATGCTCGCTCAGATAGGAGCGAATTGAATGAAAGCTTATTTTTCCCAGCAACAGCCCAATTATCTTGAGAATAACGGCAGCAAATCATCGGCAGCAAATCTCATTGACATTATATAAAGCAAACGTCACTCTACTGGATGATATCCACAGGTTTTATCCGTACGCTGCTGTGGCTAAAAACATAAGCACTCAGTCTCATTAGTTGATCGTCAACCAATGACAACATAGCCATAAAGACGTAGTACTGCAAAGTGAGATGGAAAGTATGAGCGCCAACCTGGAATTCAACTGTGATGAGGTGGCTGGAAAAGCAAATGTTGCAGAACCTGGCAGATGAATGCTCACATCACTTCCGACAGCTTCAAGTGAGGTGGTCTTTGAAGAACCAAACGCTGATTCTCGCATTGGTGTTCCATCGTGGAACGATGAATCATCGCTAAGTTCGTAGGCAATCATCGGTAATGAACTGCTATGCGACAGACATGATCCGTTTTGCAGTGAGGTTGCTATTGCATTACCGTTCACTTTCTCATCGGATGTCACCGAGTCACTTGTGATTATCGGAATTATCGACATCTTTTTTTTGCGATACTTTAGGTTCACGTTCTCTCCTTTGTGGAAATTCACTTGACATGCACTATGCTGAAGCACACGTTGGAGAATCTGGCATGTCCCATGGTTCCATTGAGTATGAAATTCAGCTTAGTGTCAATATTTCACCACTTTCAAGAGCCTCATATATTTGCATCTTTATCCTGTGAATGGTGGACGCGAAGCAAGCTTCAATCTGAAATATCCATTTCAAATTTTTTCGTTTTGGCTTAACAAATGAGCGCAATTCGCTTGAGAGCAGTGTAGAATCTATGATATATTTCTCTTAAATCGCTCATTTGAATCAGACATAGAACTGAAAGTATCTCAGAATTCAGAAGCTTCAGATGTGGTGAGATTGGTGGATAGAAGAGGTGGCGCCAAATTTTGGGCGACAGTGTTTCTATAAACCTATCCAATAAAAAAGAGTAGGAAGGTGATTTGCATTACTGCGCGACGTCCGGAGTGGGAAATACAGGTATCAAACCTTTCACATGAATCACAACAAGCTGAACAGCAAGCTAGAGAACATAGTGCTGTCCATGCGTAGCACTTGGCGCCATTCCATCATAACACCGGATGAATCACTGCATCACATCGGATTGCAGTGACGTTTCTATTTTGAGCGCAGACTGATGCAATTTTGCGAACTACTTGTTATTAGAGACTCTTATTGCACCTAAGATCTGTTGCTTTGGATTTTTTAGGCAGCTTTTGGAAAGCAATAAAGCGACGTTCATAGTTCGATACAGTCACCACCGGAAGGAGAGTTAGCAGCGACTAGGAGGACTAGGTGGTTTGGCTAGCATACAATAAGCAGTAAATAGGAGTTGGAGATCGCACTAAGCAAATAAAAGTCGAAAAATTCAAATTTCTCTATTCAAAGAACTGCACCTTTGACGGTTGACAATCTATGTTCGAACGGTTGCACCGAAGCAATTGTCGTATATCATGTTGCAAATGGAATGCTCATCTGCCCCCATAACACGCGTGATGTTTCCATTGTTTTATTCTCAAAAAAAAATAAAATCGAGCAAGAATTAATGCTGTGATCAATGAAGGTGCCCCATTTCCATGTACCTCTTTGAATAAGTGTTGTTTGCTCGACTCACATTATCTTGCAGATACAAAGGAAAGCAGCGTCATGGAATTTTTGAAAACAAGAGAAAAATACGTAGAGACACCAGAGGAGATAAAGCGACACGTTATTTTTTATTCTTACCCGTCAAAACAACCGATCCAGTAAATTGCTGGCAAATTAGAAAAATATCCTTAAATGTGCATTTAATGTTTTCATTGAACGAATTGCTCAAGCACCTCTTCCAGGAAAGATCCATTCTTGCATTTGTTCAGCATCCGGACCGATTATGAAGTGTATGCCGTCTTGTATGTCAACGTTTTATCACCTTTATATTACTGAAACACTTTTAAAAATTGAAGAATCAAGCAGAAATTTGATAGTGACGGTTGTCTTTTAGTACGATTAAAAAATTATAAAATTCATGGCCACCAATTTGGGATTTCCATAAGAAAGACACGCAAACCAACGTGTGTGCAAAATTCCGCCATAATACATTTTCCAGATGCAAATTTGAAGTGGGATTGGTGTTCCTCGGTGCTCATCACGAACTATGAAAGCAATACCGTAATACGTCGTCATGTCAAAATATTTTCCTTAACTAGACTTTCTTGAATGGAAGCGTATATGAATCAAGATAAAAAAAAACATCTTCATATTAGCTCATATATTCATAGAACAGGTGAATGGATGCCATGATGTCAAGTTTTTTCAAAGGAGAAAATCTCTTTCAAATTTTTCCACTGGAAATATGCAGACATTTTCTCTTTACGATGGAAGATGAAGTTTTAAATTCATGATGAACTCAATTTGTAATTTCACTTTAATTTTGAAACATATTAGATAAGAAACACATCTCATCACTAGTTAAGTCCCATAGATGGCCATACTGATACATCGATATAAATTTCAAATTTATATCTTTTGCTTATAATGCAATTTGAATTGCTTGTCTACTTGACTTAGTTGCAAGAGTAATGAGAATATTATTGTGCACTACGCATACTACTGGCTCGCGTATTGAATAAAACAAATAGATTTGATAGCGTTTGTCTATAAAAGTGTTTTCATTGCCGTATCATCAAGTGATGGATTTTCCCAAAGCACACTCGATCAGAACGATGTTTCACAAAGAAAAAGCAATAATAAATCCTATTCACTTTAGCAGAAATCTCTCTCATACGTTGATATTGATGCATTTGCGTTTAATAAATAAGAATAGCATTGATCTGAAGCAGTTGCAAAAAGTTTTCAACATGTCAATTTATTTTTCAATATCTCGACACATAGGAAAGATGTTTATTTGACAAGAAAACTTTTGAAAGCTTACAATGAAAATGCAAATAATTTTTAGATGTTTACCATCAGTGGAGTCATAGTGAAGACATCAAACGCAGGTGTATGTCCAAGATTAAGCAAAGCTTAGAGCTTCAATAATTTATGCGCATAAGCAAATGCCATCGTTGTGTGATGACGCAAGAATGTGTTTATGAATATTCAATCGAAAAACTCTCACACGTGATTTATTCCACTCATGCTTTCTGCAAAATATGCCATAGCAATCCTAAAAAGAAGGCAGCATACCTCACCAATGAATATTTACTCATCTAATTTCATTCTACTGGTTGAACTCTAATGCATTAGATCATCACTTACAAAAAAAAAAAAGAGAAACCAATCAGGAAACAAAAAATGATGCATCCTTGTTTTCTGCAGCAAGAAATCCATCAAATTAAATGCTTGAAGAATTCGCTATATATGTTTCTAATTCTGACTGTCCATTTATATCCACTTGTACGACGAATGCACGTTGCAATAACATTCAGCGAAAATTTTTGCGAGTCGCTCAACCCATTTTCATCGAATTCGATTTAATCGATCTCTGACCTCATAGCTTTCACAGTTAGGAAATTTGCATGGTTACAAACATGTTAATCTTTCGACGTTATTGATCGATATTTTTCGCGAATTCTCACTAAGAGGGATATACCAGTGGGAAAAATCAAAAGTGTTTAATATCACTTAAATCTATTCTCATTACCAAATATTACTTCCTCTCTTTCCTCAATAACATCGCAGTTTTAATTAACAGTATGAGTGTAAAGAAATGCTAACTCTTCTGCATATTATCGCTTTAATATCAAATAAATTAGCTAATAAAATGATTTGCAAAATACTCTCGGAAGGTTGCAAACAGAACGTCATGCACTTTAAACGCTATCTAATTGAGTGTAGCAAACAGAGACTTAATGAGGCACGATTATTCGAAAAGGAAAAAGCAATTGCTTGCGCTCACACTAATATCAATAAACGCATGATGAGAAATGTAGTTCAAACTTGAAATGCTCTTTAAGATTGAGAAAATGCATATGTGAAATTATGGATTTTTATTTCGAAGAGTTGAAGTTGAAAAAAAGTTGATAGGAGGCGTTGGTAAAGCGATTGGCGCGCTTCGTAGACAGAAAATGAAAATGAGATGAAGCATCAGAAGGGGCGTGCTAAGGGCGTTGCGCGCCATCCGAACCGCATGTGCCAGTAGCGTTTCTGAACTAGTCGGCGTTATGATGTCGATAATGAAACAGGATCTTCTCGACGAGTAACCCCGTACGCTATCGTATTTATCGTGGGAAAATTCAGATTACCACTATAGAAATCCACCGGTCTCCCTCTTGGCGATGCTTTCAGATGCTCCACTTGGGCACATCGGAAATAGCACACATTTCCGCCTCTGCATTTCAATGATGCCTCCTGAGCTTATGAGTCATTCAGTTGCAACGAGCACAACTATGCAGCACTTCTTCATTAGAAGGCACACGAGTAAGCACACATACAAATTACCATCGAATACCAGGATTTTAGTTTGCATGAGTGAATCAGAGAAGACTGAAACATCAATATATCGAGATAAGTTGGCCATATGGAAGAAATAATTATACTTTTTGAGCTTTTAAGTGCAAGCTCAATAAAATGATCCCATCATCTATCAAGCGCTAAGGAAAAGAATTTTTTCCATGCGCAGTAGCCGAATGCTTAACGACATACGTTAAAACCATAAAATCAAGTTAATTTTGTTCGTTTGGTGTGTTTCCATAGTTATTCTTAACTTCCTATACTGTGGCTTTGTATTTATTTACTTTTTTACAAACTCAACTAGCTACATATGCAACATCGACAAGCGTATTTCAAAGAATTGTCCGGCATACTATTTTGCATATAACTTAGGCCGTCATTCACCTAGACGTATCAGTATAGTATCTTTTACATAAGAAGGATAACGTCTAGTCAGCAACCTTGCAGCACTACTAGCATGAGACCGACGGTAACAGCTATCTGCAACAAAGTGGTAGAGCCATAGCCAATCGAAATTGAAATTTAATTTGTCAACTTCAAGTGGATTGCAATGCACTCGTCAAAATGATCTTTAAGTTACTTGCGATTTTATTGCTTCTTTGGGAACCTCTTTGAGAAGGTACTCGTTTATTGTTCCTAATCTTGTACTTCTCGAACCGCTTTCGAAAGCTGCAATCAAGCTTTGCTACATTTTAGTCCAAAGTGCTCAGAATAGTATATAAGGTTTTGTTTCGCAGAAATTCAATTGATTCGAACGCAGCAGCTGCTCAAACACGACGTTGTTTCGCTGTTTGAAGAACTGGGCTAACACTTCTTTGGGCACCACCCTATAGAACCACCACTGAAACGCCGATTCAGCTTTGCCTCCAGGATCATTTAATGCTTGATGCCCCATGACCTTGGAGAAGGGGATACCCTTCGAGTTTGGAGCTTAAGCTGAAGAGTTCAGAGCTGTGGTATGCTCTATTTTTGCAACGCCGAAAACAGGCTTGGTTATCCCGTTAGTCAGTAGCTAACATAACCATTCAATTGAGTCAAGATCCTCATATCGGCGAGACTCATGCAACAATATGATGAGACGCAATAATTGCCTTCTGTTGCTCGACATAAAGAGGAGCATTTTCGAGCTCTATTTACAAGGGCTATGAAGCAGTAGTGCAGTGACTGATTAGTGCAGTGACTCTCCGATGCAATCAATTCTTATCAACGCGCCTCAGGGAACCCGCTTTTCAGTAAATTCCCATCATGTCGCTCCTGCAACTAGTTCAAAATCTTATGATGTGAGAATGCTTGATTATGAGGGTCTCGGATTCTCGGACCTGAAATAATAGAAGCGTCTGATGATGACTTATCTAAGTATTTCGAGTTTCAGTGCCCGAAATGATCAAAATTGCCATATACTAAATACTTAGCGCTCACCGTGCTGGTTATACGCAAATTTTTTGAACTGCGATCGCATACCGCTATGTTACAACCTTTCCCATTCCTTTCCCAAGATAATTTAAGAGTGTGCTTTGGTTCGAGTGCGAAATGCAACAAAGGAGAGAAGTTGATTTTATGGGCGGCAGAAATCAGTCTAATCGCTTTTCAAGGATAACTAAACAAGAGTCATAAGTAATAAACCATGAGCGCTTTTTTACCATGCAGATACTGAGAAAGCGAAGTGGATAGTGAACATAAAAGGCGGAGAATTGTAGAGGTGAGCACCAAAAATTCCTCGGAACTGTTTCGTGATTTCAAGTGTTCCGAGAGTTCTTGGTGGTGCCTCTATGGGGAGGTCATCTCGAGAATATGAAGCGAGATTTGAGATGGAATTCCAGTTCTGTCTAGCTCTACCGGGCAAAGTAACGATGTCAGGAGTGAGCTAGCGACGTTTTGAATATTGTTGAGAAGAAAAATGATAAATGCTAAGCTTCTTAATGGCACTCAGTGTTTCAACTAGAAGACTCAATGAACACTCACGAATGTTGAAGATTAGGGAGCTTTTTATGTGCTTAAAAGGAAGAACATTTACTGCTGATTGAAATAAACCAGAAAGCAAACATAGTACGGGGAGTCTTTCAGTAAGCTGCTGTTTTTCAATATAGCACTACATATTGTCGGTATGCGTTAGTGTTACAATTTTCAGTGCAGCGTTGCAACAGCCTTTCTGAGAATATCTTTGCCTGTCTCGCCAACTCTAGATATTTTCTCAGTGAAAATCGAAAAATTTAATAATCACAACTTTGTCACACATGTATCACACGCAAGGTGCATCTATATCGAGGAATTCATTTATCATTATGAAAGTGAAAAAAAGAGTTCTATCATAACACTGGGTATGCGCTAATTATGACTCATTATAAGAATAGTTAATGTATCATTAATGACGCTTCCGGTCCTAATCGATTTCTCATTGAAAAATCGGAACTGTTTGCGAATGTAAAACTGTTGGTTGAAGAACTAACAAAATTTGTCAAAATCAAGCCACAATTTGTCAACAGGAAATAATTGGTATTCCTCGAAAATGATTAATGCAGATGACTTGTGGGTGCCGTTGAATGAAATAAGCTCTAATGTGTCAGCCTGAAGTAAACATCTACTATAGAGCGCATTTTGCTGAATCCAAAATCACTACCTCTATTCATCTACAACTGCAGAAATTAGCCGTACAATCTCAGGTAACAATCTTCGAAGAGAGGAGAAAATATAATTTCTTTCCGTAGACATAAGCATTTGTGTGAGGTTTTTTCGAAAATATTGGTATTCACCAATTATTGTGAGCAAAAATATTTCGAGAAGGATATATAAGCATATAAATAAATATTCGTTACAAGACCCACTTAATTAAAAAGTAATTTTTAAGCATTGTATGAATAATGCATCAGAGACGATATCACGGAAATGAGAGCATATTCTGAATACTACTACTACATTCATTCACAGATTACTCGTTCTGGCGGCGAACTTCATGCTTCATATTTCAATCGCACAAACAGGATATTAAATCTCGTTTCATTAATCTATGTCAGCGACAAGCAGCGCCCACATCTACATCTTTCTATATCGTTGATAAAGAGTTGCTTCATTTCACTAAATGTCATTAGATATTGCTAACGAAACACTGTTGTTCAATTGAGTTTGCTAAATAATTTAACAGTCAGATGAATATGACTTCCTCATTCACTGATTGATTTGACGGATTGTCGTTAGTAGCTGCATGTAGCGCTGCAGCTGAGTTAATTCATAGCATGACGACTATTGACAGCCGCATATAATTTTATGTGCGATCATAGGTAAATACAGCTTTTTTGAACGATATTTCGCTGTCGACATCCGAATCTGTGAACTTTAGCTCGTGATCGCCGACTGTTATCGTCTAAAGCGAACGCTTTACATTGTGCAAAAGCTCAATTTGGAATCGATGGTGCTCACCGTTTTTAACTTATAGAAAGGTGAGGCTGGCTGTTAGTAGGAAAAAGTTTGTGACAATAAATTCGACGCTGAATCTGATGACAAATTCGAAGCGTCAAAGGCGCAAACAATAGAATTACGAAAATACAGGAAACATCCGGCGAATTAGCGTATGACTATGAAAATGTACTTGAAAACATCGTAAAAATTTACTTCATAGGCAACAAATTCTCTCTTCGAGCTTGTAAATTATGAAAAGTATTATAGCTATCACCCACCCCCAGCCCCACTCTTCTCTATTAATGCAGTTAGTTTCAGTTGAACATTTTAAAATTTGGCCAAATTGCAGATGAAAGGTTCAATTTAATGCAACAAATATAGGAAATATAGCAATTTCGGGTTAACAATTCATCGACTTTTCAATCCTATTTAAGGAAAACCGAGAAAATACACCATCAAAAATGCTGCGAACGCTCATCAAATGCATCAGACGAAATGCGCTAGTAAAAGCTACCGTTACTGTGAATGCTTGTTTTTTTTTCATCTATTCTCGAAGCATACAGCCATGTGACTGAATGAATGGCAATGCAGATGCCTGGCGATTAAGTGTACTGTTCATCTAGTGTGTAATTCATTTTGCGATAAGTTGAAAATTCCTCATGGGCGAGAATTTTGAAAGCATTATATTTTTCAGTGTTTTATAACACTTTCAAAAATTATGCTTTTCCGTCGAGTTTTTTCCTTTCGTATTTCCTCACAAATATTCAAACCAATTAATGAAGATCTTTCATTCAGGCATAACTGTAACAGAAATACTTTCATTCTTGACTCAAGAACAGACCGAATTTTTGAATGAAAATGAGGTATTTCTTTGCAAAGCGACCTAATTTGCTGAATATTCCAAAACTGCGGGCCTTAAGCTATACAAATCTAATTTAGTGGCTGAAAAAAGAAATACATCCAAGTTACGATATACATCAAACGGAGTAATGCAACCGATTACATCTTTTTGCGCAAGAAGGAAGTTGTCCATGCTCCAATTATTCTACTTGGATTATTAAATTAGCGTACTTTTATTGAGAGCTGGCTCTCATATTTTGGCCCTTGATTGAATATTGAATTTTTGTTAAAATTTATATCACAATGACCTTGTACCGATTTGCATAAAATCAAGATGATTAATGGGGATGCAATGATTGCATGATATGAGTGCAGTGCATGAACTCAATGAAACTAATACATGATATGGACGCGTAGTGGTTACAATAATGGGTGGTTTAAATCGAATAATAAATAAAACACTGATGGAAAAATTCATTGTGCTTTAATCACTTCAATTTTGCTAGTTGTAGCAAATACTAGTGGCGCCATTCAAAGGCAAAGATTGCACAAATGTTTGCAAATATAGCAAAAAGTCATGGACGAAAGATTCTGCAAAAAAAAAAAAACCAATGAGAAGCGGTAATAAAAAGCCTTTGAACAACATATCCAGGAGTAAAATAACTAAAATTAGGTTAATAGGCGCAACTATAGATCATAGCAGTTAAGAATAATTCTTTAGCGATACAGTTTTAAATTAGGGAATAATTAACGCAAAAATACTCGATTAAATAGTAGGATGCATAACTCTAAAATCTCTCTACATATATGCAGAATCGTGAATTTATGACGTGGGATAAAGAAAAGAAATTGAATATGATAGTCGCAATTAGTGTTGTTTGTAGTTCTCATTCATGCGCCAACAACGAAATGCCGCTAACAATTGAGATGTGAAAGACAGCTGCTTGCAGCGCCCGAATCGGATACGAATTGCTTTTGTTGAATACAACGGTGAGCATTTTATTTGTGGTCGTTCGATGCTTTTTGAATATTAAGGACACATAAAGCTCATTATTTTTCTCCGGCTTATGCAGCATATAGCTGCGATCTATGTCTCAATTGTTCAATCTAAAATGCAAACCTGCGACACATGAAAACTGAACGATTCCACTAGTAATGACAATACGGCAAAATGTTTCACATTCGAAACAACGAACGAGTTTCTTTATTTTCAGCATATAATTTCTCATTTATTATGATTTAGGTTTCAAGACATTGCAGAAAAATTTTTCACTAAAATTTGTGCAATGATTTTGCATAGCACTGTAGAAATAAATGATGCTCACAACCATAGTGTCAAATCCTACGACAGTTAAAAAGAACTCTTTACAGCTTTATTGAAATATCTTCGCTACAACGCGAAAAAAAATGGAAATAGATGAGAGGAGAGGAGTCGCTTATTTCAAATATATTAAATGCTCGCAAGTTTACATCGTAAATAATTTTCAAGCTATTTCTGCACGCCCAATAAAGTTTAAGTCTTTGAGACAACTTTAGTGGAAAAAAGACACGTGGAGAAAGCAGTTTGCGCTGGAAAAATTCTACAATGTAATTCAAAAATTAGGAAATATCTCACTTCGCTCGAATCGTGTTCGTAAGAGAGAAATTCTCTTGTTCAGATCTCTTAGCGAATATTTTCAGCTAATCATCTTAATTGCGCCTCTTAACTAATATTTTCAAATATCACATCAAAAGATGCATAGAAAATATACCAATAAATCTGAAACGACTAATGAATGATGACGTGCTTCTTTGTTCAATCATATGATGCAATAAATGCGATGTGAAAGCAAACATAGCACATCGATAAAAATGCGAACCTCAATGAAATAATTTAGATTAAGCGGCTAATATAAGTACTCTAATAGGTAACGATTCATTAGGAGACTATCATCATACGAAAAATTTCGTCATATGGAATACATTTTTCTGAGAATTCAAAAAAAAAGAAAAAAAGATATCTTCAAATGAAATGTGCATCTTCAAGCGCGCAAGCAGTACGACAAGATGAGTTAAGAAGTAGCAATTGAATCTCTTTTTCCGAGCAGCATTCCGACAAGTAAGCCATAACAAGTGGAACGTTATTGCGATGAGCGCAAATTTGCCATAGGGAAATCAATTGAATTGGCGCCACTAGCAATCGTTAGCCCTAAAACGATAAGAAAAATGGCTGCGTTTAGGCACATTTTGAGAACGTTTCGCCGATGCGCATTTGTAAGCTAAGTACTTTTTTGGTGCTTCACAAAGCTAGATTCTCGTCTTTTTCTCGTGAAGCTGCATTAAGAAGAGTGGAAACAAATTTGGAAGCGCTATGCATAATAATCATTCGCGTAAGAGCAAAAAAAAAAAAAAAAAACTGTTAATTTCATGCGCGCAAAATTGCTCGACGGTAGTAGGGAAGGGTGGAAATAGGCATGAGAAATACTTCCAGAAGTGTCGGCTTTTTATGAAAATTTTCAAAAAAAAATGCTAATCTCAAAATCCTACCTCACTTTCGGTTAATCAAATCGCTCGCGTATGGCTTTCTTGTTGTGACGTGTATCAGTGATCCCTGCACATCGCAGCATTCCAAACATCACTTTAAAAAAGTCTTTGTTTTTGACTGGAATGCTCGTGGGTTACGGATGTCGCTTATGGAGCACGTTCATAGCCACGGTGAGGCTTTTTGTCAACAATTCATTGTTTACGGGTATTAGTTATGTTCTGGTACCTTTGAAGCAGATAAAATGCAAAACGTTTTATCCAAAGTTTGCACTCAGGCGCGGTTCCCTGCGGCATTCCCGCTCGATTCTCCATTTTCTGGCATTTTAGACTCTTCCTCCGAACTAATTTCCACTTTTCTAGCCGCATTTTCCTCCTAAAAACTCAACATTGGTATCCCAATTACGAGCACTCAGTGTATGCAGTTTGCAAATTGGACTCAATTGATTCACTTCTAAGGTGGGCATTATACGATGATCTATTCCATACGGCCATTCGACTTGAGCACAGAATTGGAGAAATTTCATAGGTTTATCATGTATGCTATAGGTGATTACCTCTATCAGCTGTATTATATTTATACATAACCGGCGGTGTATCGCCACCTTAGCAAAAAGCGCAACTTGCGTTTTCAAATTCAGACATTATGTGTATAATCTACATTTAAGAATTTTGTTTGTTGTCTCACCTGATTAGTATTGCCCATGTGATGATTTATTGCTGTTTTTTCATTGAAACGAAGGAAGCATCATGTATATCCACCTGCTTGAATTGCTTTTCGTCATAGCTTATTCAAAACATAAGTAAATTGAGCGGATGAGCGTAGCAGCTATCCCTTGTGGCTATTTGCTACGGGATTGTACTTCAAATCAGTAACCTTACGAGTGACCGGTGGTGAAAGATAAGCAGAAATCATAAACTTCTTTTCGGCCGTATAGAAAATCAAAAATGCTATAATGAAGATGGACGTGGAATTGCGTATGCAAGTATCAGCTTGATGTATTACAGTGAAGCGTTTACTGCATACTGTTGATAAGCTTGTAATGCTGTGCACAAATTGATCTAGTTACTTTATTGAAGAGATCAAAGACATAAAAAGATTCTGAGACACTTCAAAAGATTTCCGTTTTGCAAAGTTGAAGGAACCTAGAGCCGAGAACGCTTTGAATTATTTGATCTTAGGACGTTGGAATGCAGAAGTACTTAGTTTAATTTGGCGTTATGCTATAGGTTTGCAAATGAGTACTTTTTTCGACTGTTCGTTGACTACTCCTCGCACCACACCACGCCGTTTCAGTTTTCTCATAAACAATATTCGCCAACCCAAACGTGCAATCGCTGTCTGACGTTCCATTGGTGCTGCTAGTCAGACAATTGTCGTACATAAGGAAATATTGCACATATGAAAAAAGCAACTTGTAAATGAATGATTTATTTATATATTGCATATATATATTGCATATATAGGGTGGCCCGGATGAAGCATTGCGTTCTTCCGCAATCGATATCATCTTTGCGCTTTCGCGTTTCGTGCCTGTTTTTTTAAAATCTCAACTTCCAAAAGGGATGAGTTTATTAGTGCTCACTGCAAGAGCGCATTTTTATGGTGAAGCTTTATTACAAATATGAGAGCTTCGCCGAAGTTGCCAGACATTGGTCTGAGCAAATCTCCACGCCACCGGCGGACTTCAAAGTGATGGAAACTGCTGTCACCAGTTTTGAAGAAAGAGGTACTGTTGAGGATGCATCTCGAAGCTGACATTTAACGGCCGCTGACCGCAGCCCAAAAAAGTTAGGTAATCGGCTTTCCCTGGAGCTGAGAACCCCGTGAAGCAGTGTCCAGCGCATTCTTCACGAAGGAGGCCTCGAAACCTATCACCCACAAGCATTACGTGGTTTGATGAGAGATGATTTCATGGAAGAGTTGAATTTTGTGACGCTTTTCTGGAGGAGATGAAACAAACGACGCCGGCATCAACGAAGTTCTGAGGTCTGATGAAGCAGTTCTCGAGTTAAGCGGCCATATTAGTCACCACAACGTCGTGTACTGGTCTGATACAAACCCTCAGCAGACAACCAATCGAGGTCTTGATGTCTCTGGGATCGTCGTTGGGGGAGGGATCTGATCGGGAGAAATTTTAAGATCCTTCTTTTTTGAAAATAGTGTGTACACCAACTCGTATTACTTTTAATAAAATACTGTGGTCTTATGTTCACAAACGATGGGCCTCCGGTTCACTACGCAAAGGTTGTGCGGAGTTTCTTGAATGAAAATGCTCCTCACTTTTGGATTGGAAGGAGACGGGCCATCAAATAGCTACCGAAGTGGAAAGGCTTTTAGTAGGTCACGTGGTGGCTGCTGCTTGTCCAGTCCTCAGTGAGCATCCCTTCTAAGTGTGGAAAGGCAAACCACAGCTATAGGGGCACGAGAGCTAGCACCCCGAACGTCACTGCCGCAAATTTTAATTGCTAAGAAGCCAAGTAAAAATAGACAGAAGGATTCTTGGCTTTTGGCTATTGGACGGGATGTTAAGCGAGTACTGGATCACGATTTGGGTGCAAACATATTCGTTGCTTCGCACAATAAAAGAAGTCTGTCAAGTGATGTTCTATTCGACGCGTATCTTGTCAATAATAAAAGCTGACAACATTGGCGTCTGTGAAACGCGACGGCGTGAACAGCTAGTAGGAAGATAGCAGACGATCAATTGTTCCTTGGTAAGGCTTTCGAGAACCGTTCTAGAACAGGAAGAGTTGGCACAGTGCTGGTACTATAGCTTGATAAGAGTCGCACTTTGGAGAGTGTCCAGGTATACGGACCCCTGCAGAATAGAAAATTTTCCTTGGAAACAGATGAAGTCATCGAAGAATTTTACGAGGTGGTTAAGGATGCTTTGAAGTTCAGAACAACGTGCTCGACTGTTGAAGGTGATTTTGATGCAAAGGTCGGGCGCAGTATTCACCCTGCTGAGAGCTGTGTTGGGAAGTATGGCATTCCAGTTCGGAACACCAGAAGGTCTGGCTTTATAACATTTGCGATCAACAACCATCTGCATTTAATGAACACTTATTTCTAAAAACACCAGAAGAGGAAATCGACTTGGGAAGGCCCAGATGGTGTTGCCTTGAACCAATCTGTTTGCGTGTTAACAGGCACAAAGCGCCTGTTCATGGACGTGTCCATTATTGGCGAGAAGATTGCACGAACCGGTTCAGACCACCACCTCCTTACCACCATGATCAGATTTGACTATGAGCGTGAAAAAAAACATCTTGCGAGAAGGGAACGTCGAAGATCAACCTTAAATATTAAGGCACTGTCTTCTTACACGGAAGCGAAAGACTGGTCAGTTACTGGCAACGTCAAAGCAGATTATGAAATGCTAGTAACTAACATCAAAAGCGGTTGATGCAACCCAATTCTCCCAACACGAGCAAGAGGATTCGGGAGGACATAAAACGTTTAATGATTCCACGAGTTCAAGCGATAACGGAAACAAAAACATCTGGAGACGTTTGTAAGAAGCTATGCATTGAGATGCGGAGAAAACTGCAAGCGAGCTGCGGCGAATACGAGGGAGTGAGGCTGCGAGACGCGGAAAAGAACCAAAAGAGCTTGGAAAAGGTGGAGAAAGAACTCCAAATGAGAACAAGATTACCCGGTGCTCTGAAAGATTGTAATGGGAGACGCACAACAGATTGACCAAGAATAAAGGAAATATGCGAAACCTAATATAATAATCTGTTTACCTCTACACGTGGAGGAAATCACCTCACATGTTACTCGCGAAGACATTCCTCCAGTAACATGGGACGAACTAGGTCTGACACCGAGGAAAATGGACTCCGGAAGGAGCACGGGAAAGGACGGAAAAGCAGAACATCTGAGACTAGGAGACTATTTTTTTCTAAAAGCTATAGCTGAAAGATTCACCATTTACTTTGGATTCGCGGACTGTTTCCTTGCTTAATCAACAGGAGGGATGGTGCTTTTGAAGAAGAAAAGTGATCCCGAAGATCTGGAGAACTACCATTTCATCGCACTTTTGCCACAACTGTACAGATTATTTAGAAAAGTGCTTTTGAATCAAATATCAAGAGTGGTGGAGATCAGCAAAAAGCAGGCAGACTCTAGAGGAGACTATCCCACACCTGACCACATCCACCTCCTCAACCAGCTACTGGAACAAGTAAGGAGTACCGGGCCCCATTATATTTCGCCTTTGTTAACTATCATGAAGCATTTGGCTCGGTAGAATCAACAGCAGTCACAAACGCTTTGCATGAGGCTCATGTGCACCGGGCATGCGTTGACATCATCAGACTCATTAATAAAGGGTGTGCAACTGACGCTCGGCTCCGTTGATGCATATCATGTAAAGATTAACGGAGGAATCCGACAGGGTGATGCTATCTCCCCGACACTCTTTGCGATGACCCTGGAAGTATTCAGAAAGATTAACCATCGTGGCGGGATTATGAGTGATGACGAATTCCTAATCCATCTTTTGTTCGCTGATGACTGTGTCCTTGTTGCCGTAAACCCTCAAGATCTGCAACAACATTTACAGCAGCTGTAAACCTCTCCAAGGAAATCAGCCTGGAAATGAATCTCTCCAAGACAAAGTAGATGAGAGGCAGCTGTTGCACAGAACGTGCGATACGAGTGGATGACGTTGAAGTCGAGGAAGTGACGGATTATATCTGTCTCGGACGTCAGCTAGATCCGAGTAATATCCTGAGCGGCGAGTTCATAAGAAAGCGAAGAGAGGGCTGGATTGCTTTGAACAACAATCACGTTGTGCTAACGGATCAATGGTTGTCGGTGAATGCCAGAGCTAATATCTTTAGGATAACTGTGCTTCCAACAATGATACATGCTTCAGAAACATGGCCCGCAACGAAGCATGATGAGGAGAAATTTGCAATGGCATGGAAAGCACTCGAAAGGATGTGTGACATCACCAGGATAGACCGGTTAAGCAACGAAGAACTGCGACATAGAACTGAAGTAAAGGACGTGGTATCCGAAATTTATGCAGCAAAGTGGAGATGGGCAAACCACATTTCACGAAAATTTGTCAACCGCTGGACTTGTCGCCTGTCAGATTGAATTCCGCGCGACCGAAAGCGGCCGCGCCGAAGACCGCAAACAAGGTGGGATGAACCACTAGTACGGCTCTTTGGTCAACGTTTGAAGCAAAAGGTGCAAAATAGGAGCGAATGGATTTCGGCAGATCCACGCCGACTCTTGGCGAATGACGGATCATCAGGTGAATATATATATATATATATATATATATATCTCTCCACCTGTGCACACTCCATATAATCTTTCCCATATACAGACAAATGCTATGAAGACAAAAGGTTCTCATGAACACAAAGTATTTTTTTGTTTACTATAACCGTAAAATTGTTTACTGGCCAAACTAAAGGAATCTCACCTAATTTTCCATTCAAAAGCCTCATCAATCTGAAGCAATGTTGCATTTAATCAACACACATGTTGCCCATTTTCTACTAACAATGGGCCAATAACCGCGAACGCAAAACGCACATCGAATCAATCTTCCTCACACATCTGATCGCCCTTCGGCTACTATGCGCTAGCAAACCACTGACATTACTCGTTCTCGTTGTTTAATATGGGAAATTAATAAACAATTACTATCGTTTGTTCAATTTTCTCCAATTTGGTTTATTTGAACGTTAAAGAACATTTTGAACGGAGACAGTTCTAACACTACACTAAATTCGGCATTTTTCTGATATTTTTTAAACATTCACAGAAAGCAATAGACTTCCAACTTTCTTTGCATTTACCAATAATTTTTCCATCCCCACCTCAGCTTCGGTCATGAAAGAAGGTGGGGGCAAAATTTAAGTTTTATGGTGCGATGAATCTGTTCCCCACATCTTTTGGCAACTCTATTTTCCTTTTTTCATTAGGTTTCTTTAGTTTATAGAAGTAAGCAACTACTACACGTATGCTTACTTGACTAATCTTTGTGGGGGTTGGAAGAGATTGAAGCAATTCAGCTGAAATCATCCCTCTTCGCACGATTATAGAGTATGAAAAAATGTTGCAAAAAAAGGGAAAATTGCTATTGTTTCTAAAGCGGAAGTGGAAGATTGCCTAGCTAATAGTTTCTACATTACGTTTTGCTGAGCGTCGAATAACAATGAAGTACAAGAAAGAAGCAAGCAGATGGTGCGAGCGATAAACTTCTTTAGTTCTCTGAACTTAGCAACTCTACTTCTGGTGATTCATGGCTAATCACTAATTAAATAATCAGTAGAATTCTGTTAGCATCTTCCACTCAACTTTCTAGGCGATTCGTTCGACTGATAATATGCAATTTTCCATTAGCGAAAAATCGTGATATTTCACTTCATTAACGTTAGATGGATCGTTATGCAGAGGGAGACAAACGTTGTAATCACTAGTTTTTAAAGATAATCTTGCTTTCAGATCCCATATGCGAAACTAAAATTGATTCGTTAACATATGTCGTTCGATACTCGCAAACAACAGAATTATCTAGTCGTGCAACTTGGTGCAGTTCTCCTAAGTGGCAACTTTTGTGGTTATCGAAACTTGTTCTTTCCTATTCATCAAACACTTAGTTGCTTTATAATTCAGAAAAAAAGCTTAGTGAGTCGTCATAGAGGAAAAGAAGTTCGCCAAATTCATTTATTGAGTAAATTTGCAGTTCTTAGCATTCGATACGTTCTCGAGTTAGACAACCATATCATACTGATGGCATTTATGTAATCTTCTATAGTCAAAAACGCTCTCAAAATGGTGGAGAGTGATCGTATGACCCACCACCAAATCATGGTGCTTCCAAGTTTTCTAATATGCGCAGATTTTGTTGTATTTTGATAATGAAAACTACTCTAATATAATGAATCATGAATCATAATTATACAGGTCGTCAAAAATATATCAAGCAAGCGAATTATTAATAGTGAAACAGGCTGAGTAAATTCATCATAAAAACTTTTCTAATTCGAATCAGTGCCTCGACGCAGTGTTGTTTCAAAGTGTTGGCCTCTATTTCTTTACTTTGTAAAGGGTTTTTTACCCACAAATGGCTACGTTTTCTCCCATAAACGCAAGATAAAAAAAAGATGTTCAGTTTACTCATATCGTTAGGGAGGGTGAAAATAGTTTCCAACAACCTTCAGAAAGTGAATGAGATACAAAGCAGCAAATCATTAAAATTATTGCCTCAAACATGAACGCCATTCGCTTGCAATCACTCAAAATTGCCGTAATACTCAAAATGTCGACTAAAATTGTTCACAAACAGAGATAGATGACTTCATTTTCTTTAATATAACTGAAGTTTTTTTTTTCGCTCGTTTACCGGAAAAACATGCGATGACTTCAATATCAGAAGACTATTTCTGCACAACGAAGGAAGATGAATCTTGGTGCTAGCAAAAGTTATTGTTCCACGTGCAAGACAGAATCCATCTGAGAAACGCAAGGAGTTCTGCCCATATGTGCCAAGAAAGTCATTGTGAGATTTGCAGGTGAGCTTACCGTTGAGAATGGATGAGAGGTTCACTGATCAACGTCAAGAAAAAAATTTCTAACGTCCTCTCTACAGATTCTTGGTTTAAAAGATTAGGAGAATAGTCCAGTCGAAATTTTAGCCTAGTTGCCCCCTTACTGTCCTGTTCTTAACCATGCAAATATGCATTGCTTTTGCCAGCAAGAGGATGATCCATCCCACCCAAAGCTTGCGGATCGCAAGTTCTCTTGAGAAAATGCCACTTAATCCCTAATATTCACTCATTCAATTTCTACGAGAGGAAGGAGGTTCCATTTTGAAAGGCGGACAATTTGAGAACGGACAAAATGAATCTCTCTAAACATCTAATAGCGTCACCACGTCTTAAATTCTGAAGAAACAAAACACATTTATTATCAT
Source organism: Baylisascaris schroederi (assembly GCA_006503575.1). Taxonomy (NCBI): domain Eukaryota; kingdom Metazoa; phylum Nematoda; class Chromadorea; order Rhabditida; family Ascarididae; genus Baylisascaris; species Baylisascaris schroederi. Next base: position 628,639 of record QEWY01004180.1, on the reverse strand, counting down.
ATATTGCGCAAAATCACAGTGCAATTTGATTCAAATTGTAACAGTAAGGCGCTAACGAAAGCAGTAGTATATATGACCTAAAAAAGGATATTCGCGCAATTTTTTGAAGGAAGAAATAAATTGGGGGACTGTCCAGAACAACTGTCATCTACTTGTTCCAATAAATGCTACCCTTTTTACTGTCTTTGTCTTAAATTATTGCAAACAGTGGAATAATGAGCGGATGATAGCTTATTTTAAATTATTTTCAGACTCAAGGTCAGGCCGCTTCAACTTTTAATTAATGGTCTTGATTCTTAGCTTTGTTTAGCTATGACTCACGCTAGTGTCAGGACATCGTTAGCATGAAATAGAGATGAAATCGAAAAGTACAAGAGGTAGTACGAGAACGAACTTCAGTTTTTCGCTGTTCGAGTAAGGGCATGTGTCGATCATGCCCTTCACTTGCTTCGTCCTTTGAGTCCTTAGAACGACGTTAAACACCAATATTGAAGTACAACGAGTTGAGTTGTTAAAATAAAATATGACAATATGGCATTGATGTATAGCTATGTTTAGGCGTGTTCTACATACCCTCTATCATGCCTTCTGGGATGGAGAAAAAACGGCAAAGGAAACTGTTGAAGCGTAGCGAAGTAGCAGAATCGATAAGCGAATCACGCGGCTAAAATACGATAGAAGTTCAAGTCCTCGCTGCTTCCTGTACTTTCGCTTTCATCTCTTTCCTCATACAAATGATATCTGTGAATTCATTAATGCATATGAAAGAGCTACGCTTTTTTCACCTCAATTCGCGAAAAGATTGAGGAAATTGGCTGTTTGACTGAGCTAAATGAGTTTAAACGTTAAAGTTATTAGATACAATGCTGAAGGAAGCAAAATCATGCTTTAACGGAAGTTTTAAAATGTTAAATGAGAGCCTACTGTCGCAATTTGTGTATTGTGTTCACCGAGTGCTCATATTTAAGCAGCAAAAAAAGATAATAGAATTTGAGCTGCACAATTATCTCAACGAAAAACGATCATTCCGAAAAATAAATTTCAAAATGCAGTAAAATTAAAGTCCGTTAATTGAAATATTCTCAATAGAAAATCTCATAAGCTTGACGGAAAAGATAGCGGAAAGACTCCGGTGTTAAATTTCAGAAATGCACGCCGAATCTATGAGCAATTGACGAGACCATCGAAGCAAGCCCGCTTGAAATGAACAGTAAATGTAAACATTAAAAATCTCCGCTGCCATCAGCCGCATTGCAACTTCACATTCATCCTCGATGCTTGCAGACATCTATGCAACAATTCAATAAAAGAAAATTGAAAGCCTTTTTTTGGAAGCCATTCTTAATCTGAACTTATGGCTGAAAACAAGAGAAGATAACGCTTACAATGGAATACTAGTCACTATTTACATTGCAGGAAAAGTCTCGACTCTTCAGCTGAAGCAAAACGTTGATCACAAAATACAATTCATAGCATCAATCAAGGCATACTGAATTTCGCGTCAAGTCAATGCTTACACAGTGAACGATTAGAATACTGTAAAATACTGCAGTATCATCATATCACAAGATAAATTAACATTCGCGAAGTCGGAAATTAACCCTCTTGGAATATGTTCACATCTTGGAGATCATTTTTTTTTCGCTTATTTTTGGGATAATGGCTCCAAAGAATGGTTCGTTGTTCAATTGTGTTTTAAAATAGTGTTGCTATTCAGTCATGGCAGTTTCGAATTCCGTTTATCACGATAACTTAGGAATCCAAAGAGGGAGTAGTGGTATTGCTACTTTGATCGCCTCAATTGCACACTCATTCTTCACAAACAGTGATTTCAACCTACTAAATACGGATATAATATGTGTGCTGGTCTAACTGGTGTTCGACAAATTTCTACATTACATTCATATTCCGAGTGAAAAATGCGCAGACGGGCTATAAAGCCGTGCAGAGTACACAAGATGGCTTGTTTCTTATGGCGCTCAGCTATGAATAAATATTTTCTGTGGGAGGAGCTGTTTTACTAGCGTTAGCAGAGTCGTCTTTAGGAAATGCCGAAAAGGTTGTCGCGGAACCGACATCTATTACAAAAAAAAAAACAAAAAACAAAAAAGAATAACGTTGCATATGTTACACTAATGAAAAGCGATGCTTTAAGCATATGAATGGAAAAATTTTTGTCATAAAGTGAATGCTGCTGAATCTTTTGCAGCGGTTATCATCACGGATATTTCCGTTAGAAGCGATTTTTTCCGCAGTTTTTCTCCACGGTTTTCATGCCGAACAATAACGCAGTACCTGAGTTACGATGAGATGCCAGACTCAGCTACAGTCTATGAGGTGATCCCCGATACCATGCAGAAAGAAAATGAAGGTCTCGTCGATGAAACCTTGCGAACTTTTGACGCCATGCCTTCTGCATTTCATCAAACGCGCATACCATTTCTTATCATTTAAGTATGAATTTCTAGCAAAGTTCATCATTTCGCGCACTAAATTCTGCTTGGGAACTTGCAGCCGTCTCCTAACTTCTTCAAAAAACAGTAGCAGCAACAATGAGCAATTATGGCTTCATCAGTCTGACGTTTTCAATCTTTACGATAACAGTAATTATCGTCGAAGGCACCTCTCAAACATCTCCTGACTCTAAATCTAATAAACTTCTCCATCTTTTGTTTTAAGTGAATGATCTGCTATATCTCAGTTGATTTTGCCACTGTTAGAGTGCTATCATTACGATAAATGATGAAATTCGGACCGAGTTGGCTTACATCGATTGCGCTAAGGCATCTGATGTCAACTTTTATAAAAGGCTGCTCCAGAAACTAGAAGCAAATGTCGTTCGATACACAATGCTTTTTATTTTGAGTGCCCTCTATGCTTAGAAAATCAACCTTTGCCACAAGCGAAATTGGATTTCATGATATCGACATGAAAATCTATCGCCATGTCCATTTGAAACAAAATTTCGTGGAATCATAGAAGAAGCCTTCGTCGCTGCAAGTAGTGTACTCAGATGGCTCCAGCAGCAACATTTGGAACATCACCGCGAAACGTTTATACATTATTGCACGTTACTCGGATTTACAACATACTGATGCCTGGAATCTTGATGTGGAAATGGTAGAACAATAGGGAAGCAATCATAGAAGACAAAGTTTCTACACACTCGCTCAAATTCTTTTACTAATGTTCTCAAGGCGGTGGACACATGAGCAGTGCCCAGATATGCATAATCGAGCACGAAGCAAGAGTTGTCATACAGTGAAAATGGCCGACGGATACTGAAGGAGGTGGAAGCCGCAAAGCGCATTAAATAATTAGCTAACTTCATCAGCTGGCTTAGGCATTCGCATTATCAGCGCGTACGTGTCAGAAATATATGCCACAAACATCTAACATGAAACCAAGGTTAATTGTTTACCCTGTTGAAAGAGAATAAAATAATAATAAAAAATAAAAATGAGAAAGCGATGTAAACAATTGTCATATGTAAATGTTGGTTAACACACTATGGAGATCATTTCGATGCTTCAACGAAATCCAAAAAAAAACACTCACAACATGAAGAATGCGCCTTCTGGAATAGTTCTTTCCCTCCAAGCCAATGTCACTCATCTATGAACGGTGAAAATATAAGGGAATATTGTTCAAAATGATGAATATTGCCCTTTAAAAATGACCTTAGTTTTTGACGTTGTGAGAACAGTTGTATGCCTGAAAAATGCAAACACTCCGGAAAATGGCAGCCGAGTAGGCTCGACAAGAAGAATGGGATTTGAACACAAACAAAGGCTTTCTACGTGCTTTATGAAAGCGTTGAATGGGGGAGCAAATTGCTTTTGCGGAACGAATCGCAGTCTGCCTTCATTCGTTGATCAGCGCCATTTGTTGAGGCTGCGTTGCCGCTTGGCACATGAATGAGCGTAAAAATGATGGGGCCCTAAATCCTGGTCTGATGTGATTTAGGCCTAGAGCCAGGGTTTCGCTCGAACGAGAGAATGCAATACTGGAAAAGCGTTGAAAAAAAAATGTGATTCCTCAGTGATTGTTCCACGCCGCTTCCTTGAAGGATGATGCTATATGTGGTACTCATAGACAACCTCTGAATAGTATGAACAAAAGTGATGTTCAGTGCCACCGTGCTCGAAATAGACGAAGAATGCGAATTTTGGTTGATGGAAGTTTGAAATATGTTTGGAAGTTGACCCCTCTTGGAAAGAACCCTTTTTGGCCACCCTCTTCAGTAGAGTCGAAAACCCTTGCTCACGGTTTAGCTTTTTCATAAAAACAATATTTGACCTTTTCATCCTGAGGAACTCTGCTTATGAATATTGCTAGCAGTGTGAATATATCTTATTCAGGACACACGACAGGGTCAAAAAGTCTTTCGCCCGTAATATGCTGTTATAGGAGCGGCTCGATGGGCATCCATGTGCTCTGCAACTCCCAGTTGCGAAACCCGGAAGCACTATGAGCAATTCTGAACAGACAGGAAAGCAGATCCTATTTTGTAGTCATCACTCTCAAATTTCTAGGAAATTCCAAACGTGTGAGGGGAATCATGTTGAATTCCCCGTTAAGTACAAGAAGCCAGCTTCTTCCACGTTAGTGCTGGTCTGAAGCAGAAGACAGGTTTATAAACCATGTCATTCGGTGTATTGGTTGAGGCAGAGAGGAACTAACGAGCATCCTTTATTAACAGCGTTAGCGTATTCCTTGGACGGCTCGTAAATTTACAAAAACTGAGTCACCATTTTCTTCGATGAAGAGTATTGCCACAAGAAGAATCCCATTCACAGCAAAATCCACTGAAAGTTGCGGGTATTGAGCCTTTCAAGGGAGCTAGCTATAAGTGTGCTTGGAATGCCGAACAACAGTGTGGAATCACATGTTTCTCTGCACTACTGTACACAGATCCAAAGTCGAATAAAAGTTGGCATGAACACAATATTCGTGGCCTCCCCATCGCAGTGACATAAAATCACTCTTGTGCCTCATACGAGTAGGCCTCCAGCATTTACAATATGCCTACAACTTGCATAGGGATTTTCCAATATTCTCTTATGAATTTTTGAGTGAAAAATTTTGAAAAAAAAAAACTACTCTTTCCTCTCTTTCATTTTTACGCAACAAGTTTATCATATTTAACGGAAAGACAAGTGAATCGTAATGTGCAAAACGGGAATACACTTTAGATGATAACAATTCAGTGCAATTTCAACTGATTCCAATCTCATTGTTTCATTGAATTTGCGTATAATTATTTGGATTTCGATTTCCACTGATTTTTTTCATTTAGGTAGGTTCTTCTTCAATGAGAACAGCTGGATGGTTTTGAATACTTTTCAGTCGCTTTTGAAAACCATTGTGCTCAGGGCAATAACGAAGTTCACATTGCTTGGTTGAGGCTCATGGAATCTGATGGATGAAGAGGGCATGAGAATTAGTGTCTCACAATGTTGTGCTTCCTTTCCATATATCAACTTCATAATACGATTTATCAAATAAAACATGATTTGCAAGCAGCGCATGATCGATCTATCACCAAATGGAGACAAATAAGACAGCAAAACATATTGATGTAGCAGCGTATCACCAATGAACTTTAGTAATCGCCTATCATCCCTATCTCACTTGATAAAAGGCATCTCCGCAGTGCCACCAGGCAATGCTCCTGTATCTCCTTTTGCAGGCGGAAATCGATGAAACGGCACACTGACCATTCACCTGGACAATGGCTTGCTCAAAATCTTTCATTCAGTCTACGAAAGAACACTTTAATTGAAAAACAGTGAAGGAAGAAGCTTAATTTTATTAAGACTGTGCAGTTCGTAGACGTAGTACGGCAGAAGCACGTTTATTTTAAGACGCTTATAATGAAATTATGCATAGCATCGTTTAGTTCCAGCGAGCATTCAAATTTCGATACATTGTTCACCAAATTGTGAGGCCCAAAATTCCTGATAAAATGTTCCTTCGTTTCTGCAAGTGCCATACTTGGTGGTAGTTGAACTTCGGGGTAGATAATGACGACCTATAAAAATACAATGAAATGAAGTCTTTGGCTCATAACTGCAGACGGAACGCGCAAGTTGAAATATCGGAAAAATTGCGAAAAACTTCCACGTGTTATAAACGCATAAAAAAGGCTTGCCCGCTTCTCAATCGAAATTCGATTTTCGTTTCTTGGCTGTTTCACCCATAAATGAACCTCGGTTTTGACTGATTCCCTTTGATTCGTTGCTAGCTTTGCGATTGGCTGTAACTAGCGGAGTGTTACTTCACAAAATGAGGAGACAAGTTGCTGGAACGATACAGAATTGTTTCCATCTCATTCCCAAAAATAAGTTTCGCCCCCCTTCCCTTGGTGCTAATGTTTTATGTGATTTTTCTGCGTGAGTGCAGCTCCTTAGTCCCACTCTCGGCAAGGACGAAAACTTCATTACGAAAAATCTACTGCGATAAATCAAACGGATGTTTTCGAAGCAAGAACTCACACTCTCTTGTGAGTCTAACGGCTGTGAACCCATTCTTTAGCCATTCAAGTCACGGTAGACATATCTTTTGTGGCAACAAACGGGTATGCTCATTTTTGCAAACGTTCCCAAGAATTTCTGCATCTCATGTTGCCATGGTCATGAAATTTCACTCAGGGGGAGAGAAAACGAGAGATTTCAATCATTGTTGGATGACTACCTAAGATTTCAAAGACATTACTTTTGATGTAACATTGCAGCGGCATTCATAAAGCCTAATCTCAAGAGCTGAGCCAGGGAATGTGAAAGATTGAAAGTTACTTTTTTTGCATGGTCACCTAAATTTCTAAAACTCATAACATTTTTCATGAAGTGACAGTGGGCATGAAACTTGTTTTTGGCTACGAAATAGTCATGCCACCCCTCCTCCCTTTCTTCCGCCATCCGTCCTTCATTCTCAAAAAGTATTTTGAAACATTCGGAACTACCGAAAGTTTAGGACTTCTGTTTTGATATAGCAATGACTACGAAACTTGATCCTAGGGCAAAGTTGCTAAAGATTTTTGTTTGTTAGCGTGAACACTGCTCGCTTTTTGAAATATTGTAAATGCATGGTGTAGGAATTGATATGATGACAGTTATCCTTAAAATATTATCTGAATCACAATTCTGAAATAAAAACTTTTTTTGCATAACACCCAATTTTCGTGTATAAAAAATGCATCGAAAAAGTAATACAGACAACTCGCAGTAGTCCTTGACTTGTAATACAATTAATTCGAATACGATTTTGGGGGATTTTCATAAAGTATACAACAATACAGTTTGGCGTCAAACTTCCCATCCTTACCCCGTCCCACTAGTATGACACAAATATCCTCTACGAACAACTGTCACGGAAGACCGAAAGTCTCAAAGCTTCGTTGCAATGCAGTAATCGAGTGCGGTTGAAAGAACTGTCACTCGTTGAATGCAAATATATTTTAACCTGAAAGGACATTTCCTTAGCGATATGGAAAACAAATAAATGACAGTAAAATCATTGTACGGAACAAACATGAGCATGCCCCTCAGCGTCGTTTTGATCCCTTCTCGGCAATTTTAGGAAAATTTTGAGCATTACGTTTTTGAACAAATTTACATCTCATCGTTTAAGACAACACTTTGCGATGCTAATTGAAAAGTTATTAAATAACTTTTTTTTCACATTATTAGTTTAAAATTTGAGTCGTAAAAATTTGAACGTTGCATTGTTTCAGTGATATAGCAAGTGATTAACTAAAGTTGTCACACTGTTTTGAATGAAAAATGCATCGAAGCGATGGAAATTTTATTATGATATAATTTTTTACTTATGAAAATTTTTTGCTCTATTTTGAGTATCCTCTGATTGTGTGATTTTCGTTCGTGTGTTAAAAGTAGGAAAATATTAGGCTGTTCATTTCAAGAAAGAAAAAAAAAACTAAAATACACTACAGATTTGAAAATTTTCATTAATGAATTACCGTACGTGGTAAACTGCGCTCATTTACAAATCTCAGCTGAACATAAATTAATGATTTTTTTCATTTTATCGCACTCATTTCTGAGTGGTGTTCATTGAAAAAGATGTTTATCGTAGAAATTTGTTAAAGCCAGCAGAAAAGAGCGAATAATAAAAGCGAATAGAATCAATGGGAATGCAGACACGTCTGAAATGTTGGCAATATCTAAATAAGCTCTCATGAAATCAAACGAATGTTTACTTGCTGAGTGCTGTTCGAATCGTCTGATGTCTAGCGCTTCAACGGAAGAAAAATCATCATACAGTGACGTCGAGACGAGAAAAACTCTACACTTTCTAATATCATTGCTAGCGACGTGCAGTTTGATGAGCATTCATCCAGAAGAGTGGTAGTAATCCATAACAACACACTCACCGCATTTTGTAGCGAACGATAAAGCATAAATATAGCAAAAAAAAAGTTCGGAAGTTGCACTAATCGCTCCAACTTCAGAAGGGCTCCAAATTTATAAAATTGTATAATTTTTTGAAAAAATTCTATAGGCTCGAAGCACCGTAATTCTATAGGTTCGGCACTCAAATCGAACGCTGAAGAAACGACACTTTGGCACGTTTTCAAAATTTAGCGTAGCTCAAAATTTGTTGCACTTTCTAAACTTCCCTAGTTGCGCTGTAAGTTGTGGACTTTTCGCTTATTTTAGAAAACAATAAATTTAACCGCTATTTGCAGTTTTTACTCCATTAAAGTCATGGGTGTTGTTTATTGCCACTCCTCCCCCCCCCTCCCCTTATAAGCCTTAATACTGTGTGTATCGCTGCTGTTCAGAAAGCAATTCGCAAGTCGGGGTTTGGAAAAAAACCATTGCTCACACGGAGGAATGAGGGAGCCACTGAGTATTTGAGCATTCAACATTGTGAACATCCGCAAAAAAAAAAGATTCAATCAATCATCAAAATTAGTGAGTATAGGAAGGCCCGAAAATAAACGTATGTTAGCGGCTTAAACACCGTATATTGCTGATCATAAATGATTGAAATGATTTTGTACTACAAGTAATCGTTACTTCGTTATAAACATCTGCAAATTTGTTTATTCCAGTCACATTAATTAACCAACCTAGGGATATACTTTTTTTTTTTTTGCTCTAAACGCTCTAATCGATGGAAAATTGATTTCTCATGGGATTAATTATCTGGTTAGAGAAAAATCAAATTTAAAGATCGCATACAAACAAAATCTCTAAGTGAAAAATTATGAAATCACTTAAGAGGACATATGTCAACATTCATAAATACGTCACAAGAAATTCAAAATTGAAATAGGCGACATGTGACGTTAGTAGGCGACGAAATCTAAATGTTTCGGAGATTTTGGTTTCCCAACAAGTTTACTTCTTAAAACATCATTCCCTTATAGAAACAGCAAGATATGCAGGAAATATTTCAATTTCAAGCGAGTTTTAATGCACTCATTGCACTTAAATCTATACTTGTTTCAGTATATATCCTCTCTTGAGTTACTTCTACGATTGGAGTTCTAAGAGGAACGCTGTTTCGCCCTCACGCATACAATATGAACATTTCTGAACACAGCAGGAATTGCAATGTTGTTTGTTTGGTTTATAATGATGCAATGAATTTCATTTTGCAAAAGAAATGAACGACTCTTGCTAAACTGGTCTTGCATGCAATGATAGCAACAAAACTAGGTCAGATGAAAACTTCTCAGGAACTATTGTTTTGCTAATTTGGTTTGAGGAGCGCTCCATATCAAATATTGGCTCGATCTCAAGCATATTTTCCCGAGATTACAGAACGGTAATTGCAAAATGACGCGTTGCGCTCTTGCGATTAGTGCTCTTCTGTGCACTACGATTTGTGGGCTTCTCGTGACTTTTGCGCTTATATTTTGAATCATGCAGCCATAGAGAATTTTCTCATTAGTCGCCGTTTCAATTACAAACGACCCAAACCTTTTCTTTGAAAGTTTTTTTTTAGCGAAAGTGAAGTGAGGACGTAATTGCAAATCAGAATTTCTGAGAAGATAATTAATTTTGAGGAGCTGCTAAATTATTTAAGATTACCTTTCTCGCAACAGGTTTCTCACCCTTTCTTTAGCCAGAGGTGTCAGAGATTGCGAAAAACGCTAATATAGAATCTCACCCTCTCTTTAGACCACGGATTGCGATAAATTCGAATATATATATATATATATATATATATATATATATATATATATATATATATATATATATGATCACTTGATAGGCCGGATTATCGAACGTTGTGCACGCTGTCCGCCACAATGCACTTCCACCTTGGTCTCATCCTCGCCATTCTCGGCTAGGTTTTACCCCAATCGTTGTAGGGTACTGAGGCCCATTTCCGTGCATTGTTTTAGCCATTAGATGACGCCACCTCGCTGGCTAGGCGAGCAGGCCATTACCTCTCTTCGAATTTAGCCGGTCCTCAACCTCTAGCAGGCATGGTCTGGTGATTCGGGGTATGAATCGACCACGCTGTAGGATTGACAGTTCAATACCTTTGTAGCATGGTTAGACCTGCTGGGGCTTACGCTCCGCTACCATAGCTATCGAACGACCGTTGCCACCACTGCGCCACGATGAGGCACCGAAGGAGGATTTTGCAGCGTATATATATATATATATATATATATATATATATATATATATATATATATATATAATTGCATGTGCCCATGCTTGCTTGCCACATTAAATTTGGAATGCTCTGAACCCCAGACTTATCTAAGTTAGCGATTCCAATTTCGCCATTGATTGATTCCAGTGATTATGGCAACCTTCAGTTTAATCCATCAATTATGAAAGAATTCACCGGCGCTCGCAGCGTTGAATTTACACACGGATACAGGTGCCTATTGGACGGCGCAAAAAACGTACAGTAGACATTTTAAAAGAATGCGCATTTTGAAGAAGTGATTTTCAAATTGACTCTCATATGGCAGTGATGACAGTCAACCGAACGAACCTCACTAAATAAACGAGATTTCGGTTAACTGATTGCGCTTTGCTCAGTTACTGACCCTCAGCTCAGATGCAGATAAACGGCCTCGTTTCACTGCCTCCTTTTGCCCGTCCTTTCAGAAGTCGCTCGGAACATCTTGTCATCTCGTTTAGGCATTGCACATTCGAGCGATTGCCCATTTAGACCATTAGAAAGTTCGCGGATAAAAGTTTAACGGTACTCTTGGACAGTAAGATCGCCCGTCAACTTACTTTCTCGCGCATGCTCTTGTTCAGAGAAAATCACATCGACTCTTTTCTACTCGAGCTGGATAGCCCATCCAAGGTACTGCAACATGAAACCGGAATTTGAGTCGAATAGGCTGACATTCGGTCATGAGAGCATGCTCCAGGACACTCTCATGGCGAAGGTTTGAGACAGTATGGAATCAAGTATCGAGTGGCCTGAATTCAGTGACTACATTGTCGTAGGACCGATGCAGGATTTCAGGATAAGAAAAACGGGACACACTTAGTAGTGGTAAGATATCTCTCATTCTACGCAAATGATGAACTTGTGAAGCCGTGGTCTGCCATGTTTTTTTTCTCTGCCGATCTTCGCTTGCAACCTTTCGTCTTTTTGTGCTTTTTCAAGGAACTTCTCGAACTTACACCTTGCTAAAGCCACTTTTATTGCTTTCTTTTTCAATTTTCAGGCGCACTCAACAATATTGTTCTCAACTAGCCAATTATTTTCTACTTCTGTCGCTCCTACTAGAACAGAAATTAGAACTGCGGCTGAATTAGTGGAGAAATATTCCTCACTGGCATTGCTATCAATATCTTTTGAGGGAATATTGGCTGCATATGGAAATTTCGATTGGTTTGCATCGACCAAAACTCAGCTCTCACTTCCTCCGGCTTCCACAGGCGCTTGGTTTCAGGGGAATCCCATCTTTAGTTTATAATTAAGTCTTTGAAATATATTCACTTCCAAGTAGAATTCTGCTTAACGGACTGGATTCAGTCAGGAGCCGACCATCTTCCTTCAGTAACGAGTACATCCCCAGAAAGTTGCTGACCTCCTTGAGATGTACTCGCTTTCGACCAAATTTTGCTTATGGGCATATGCCTTCAGAAGATCACTGACAGTGGAAAATTTCCATCTGTTGATGGTTTTTTTACATCGCTATCATTTGTTAATTAAAAGTGGTAGTGTAGATGTGATTTGCGCAGGTGGGCGCCGCTTCTTTCTCTTTTACGCGCTACTGTCTCTACGAATTGTATCTTGGTTTGTTTCGATGCCCTCTAGTGTGCTATATTAGACCATTTGAATCATGAGAACGTTGTCAGTGTTCTAAAAATCTGTACAGACTTCACAATCGCTTGTACCACCCGAGCAAAGGCTTCTAGCTAGAGATCTGTATGAGTTATAGGTTTAGTTAAAATTTGAATGCATTCCTGAGGGCGCTTAATTATTGTTAGCAATTTGCAACATTATATAATGTTAATAGCCGTAATTGCAAAAGCGCATCTCATCATAACACTCACTGGTACGCTTTGCCGCGTGTTTAATAATGCCGCCATATTCTGCAAAAATGCTTTACGCATGACTGTTTACACGCTATTCTCCCATATGCTTTTCAAAAAAAAAAAAAGAAAAAAAAAAGATGAACTCTCATAGACGCGGATGGCTTTGGCTAATGCTGACAGTACGTGTGAACAGCCCAGTGCGTGAACCTCTCATGAGCAACATACCTCATGAGAAAGAATGGAGTCGGAGAGCAAAAAGAGTAGAGGTTAGCCAGCAATGTTCGGAAGGATGATCAACCTGCTTGCGATATTTGCACATTGCAGAATATATAAAAATTAATTTCTTCATGAGCTCATAATTTTCTTCAAGGCTGTCATGAAATATTTGCTAGGTATTCTCTTGCGCATCCTCATATGAGCTCAGCCGCTACTCTATAAAATCTTTTGCAACATTTCTGGAGGCTATACAGCCGGAGAGCTCGATAAAAAGCAATTGTTGAAAGAAATTGCACAATTTCACAGGATATTAACTTCGTCTAGGGATCACATAAAATGCAAATCGAGTCTTTTGCGGTGGTAAAGTATTATTGATGAAATTTGCTGATTTCTGGATGATCATCCGAATTTCCTCTCACTAGCATTGAATTCAGCCACAGAAAAAAGTGAGGTGTACCCAATTAGCGAATGTTTTGGAATGTGATGCGATATTTTTGTAAATTTAAACTTTTAGGAGAGCCAAGAAAAAGCGCCAAAATTTTCTATTTTGCAAAAAAATTTCAAAACTTTGAGTGGATAATCATTGGGAATGAGTCAAAACGCTGCAAAATCGATAGCGTAAATTGTGTTACGCAGAATGAAGGTTTCTGGCTGAGATGAAATCGAGATACCAGCCAGCAAGCAAGCATACGTCATCAACAGCTATGTGGCAACACCGCCTAACGTCAAGCATCAAACGCTTGATGAGCATCCTTCTATAGCCTCTCCTACTCTTCTGGTCCTATTTTGTCGTTTTGCGCCGCGATTCACATCATTCTTTCATCACGTCACAATGAGCATCACTTCTAGTAAAAAATATAACTCAGCTGTAACTCAGCTGTCATATCATTCCCTTTAGTTGCATTTTCATATTTATGATTTCCAAAGCTTTTGCTATCACTTTATCATATTTCTTATAGGTCTGATGATGGATGTAAAAGTTTTTGGAATTCTTGAAACGTTAGTTCAGTAATGAAAATTTCGGTCTTGCTAGATGAGCATTGCTGAAAAAAATAATTCCTCATGTTTCACCCGAGATAATAATTAGCCATTTGCAGCAACTATCCTTGGAACTACACCAAAGAAAGCAACTCACTTTTCACCTCGTTTCCATTAATTACTCTTTTATGAAAGAATGTTTCTAACTATTACACATGAGATGATACGCATCTCTCTTTTATCCCACTATACATGAAGTGTTCATTCGGCGACTTAGTTGTAGTAGTGTCCTGAACGCCCAGCATTTATTACCTGCAATGTGGTACCCGAATGTAATTTTTTCCCGGTAAAAAATGTCCTTCATTTGAACAGTTTTTAGGGAATAAGAAGGAGTTGGCAATACCTTAGAATGTGAAAAGTTCTTCTTGAAGCATAAAAGATTGTCTGTGGATTTTTGAATGAATGCAACAACAGTGAGCTAAGTCGAAGCTTTTGAGAGAAAGTAATGAAGCGTAACTTTTAGTGTCGACATGAAAAGCAAGAGCGTGAAGTGTGCAGCATTGATGTGGAGAGAAAGTTGTTTCAATTTTTTTCTCTAACTTTTGCAGTGCAGCAAGCAATCAACGATAAGTGCATCTTATGTCATGATGAGATTACATTTCCCCTTGCAACGAGAAGTACTTTAGTGTAGCTTTTATATTATGTATTTACATGGATAATTGGGCAAAGTAATTTTTTATCAGATGCAGTATTTTATAGGTTGTGTAGAAGAGTGAAAAAGAGAATTGGATAGGTGAGAAGTGAAAACGATAAGAAGAAAAGCATTGTGATGAAATGTAACCAAATTTGTGCATTATTTGGAATTAAATAAATAAACATAAGAAGAATTTTCTCACTATGAATTGAATTTGGGTTTGCAATAAGAGGTAGGTTGCATCAAAAAGGTTATGTATTATGGTTCTCAGTTATCTAGACTGAATTCATCAACTCGGCTAAATTATCCATCGTATATGCACAGCATTCAACAAATATTATGAATCAAATACATATCAATGTTAGGCAGAAGATATTAACACCAAGTTAAGTGCATCGGGTACGAAATCAAATCATAGTTCGTAACTTTTTATACAGCAGTATAAGCATTTTAGTTATATATAAAATGCTCACATTCCACTCATTATGCGCCAACAGTCTGCGCACTTTTTGTGTATGTTCGCTAACACAGCGTGCGAAGATAAACATAAATCGGCAAGCATGGCAAAAAATGAGGCAAACTTTTTTCCAAGGAAACCTTTCAAAGATCCGAGAGACATCTTTCAAACAAAGCAACAGTAATTAGAGCATAGCTGAACTGGCGCTTCCACTGCAAGTGAAATAACCAAATACATTGGAGGATCAGCAAGATTGTGATATCTAAGCACTGCCACAAAATGGATGTATGGACCTTTGAGAAAAGCATCTCTTGAACTTATTGTCACTTATTACTGAAAATTAAGCATCTTCTCTATAGCAATAACAAGTCGCTCAACTTCTGCACATGAAATCCGAACATACCATCTCACAAAAATTCGTTTTCGCTTCACTCTTCAAAATATTCAATAGCAATGATAATGTCTCTTTTTAAAATAAAGCAGTGATGGTATTGGTGTTTCAGAAACATTACTCAGCCTGTTTCAACTTCTTGTGTGCCACATGTTTCGCTCTTTCACCAGGCAATAAATCACATCCGTTTCAACCAGAAATTCAGAAATGGCTGAACTAGTCGATAATTTAGCGCTATTTTTATATGACATTGCGTCAATTTAAGTGCACTTTTCTATGAGTGCTCATAGTGAATCACTCTAACAGCATATAAATGATATACGTGCTCATTTGGTGCCTCCATTTCAAATGTGTTAAAGAGTTTTATGCTGAAGATGGGTTCTTTTTTTAGTGCACCGTATTTTTTTGCATGATCGAACGTGCAACATTCATTGAAAATAACAATTAATCGTTAGCTAGTGTGGGGGGGGGGGGGGGGGGGGGGGGGGGGGGGTGGGGGAGGAGGAGGGAATCAAATAGGTTTCTTCCTGTTTGTTGAAAACCTACTCGACGAATAGAAAGACCTAAGAAAAAAATTACAGCTGAAAATAGTTGAAAAAATTCAAAATACTGTAATAAGCAAAAAAATTAAGCAAATAACATTTTAAAACTGTTATGCTGAAATAAGCAGCATTCATTTTTACAATTCGTTTAATGGCTACACGAGTGCCCCTATTATGCCTCTCATTAGGCACAAGTTGATTATAAACAAGCTAAAAATGTGCCTACAGAATATTCTCAACGGTTTTCTAAAATGTATTTGATGTCGAAACTATGAAAACACATCTCACATAGAAAGAAGCATCAGCTCATACATAGAGTGCAATAAGGGTAACTTCCTAGTAAGTAGAGCATAACTAACAACAATTGCTGCAGCATAATCGGCGAACTTTTTTCGTGCACAGTGATCCATTTTAGGAGGTTTGTGCTCATAGAGATAGAAGGATGTTGCGGGCGACCGGTGGACGTGAAGGTGGAGTCGAAGGCGGAGAAATGAGCAGTGTTTAAGCGAGGGCAGTCATTTAATGGGTATGCTCGACAACGATGCAAACATATGCCTTCGAGCGTTGCTCTGATCCATAGTGAGCCACGATGAATGCAAATTATGCAATAAGACCGCATTGATGAGCATTTTATGAGGATATAATGAAGTAAATGCTAGAAGGTTATTGTCTTCATCTCAACTGCACTGATAAGGAGTGTATCTGTTTGCAACGCTATCGTTCTTCTTCCATCTAAGGCTAATGTGTTTCGTCTTTCATCAGCATAGATAACGAAGTAATTGACTTGTATCGCTCTCTTCGATAACTTTTTTGCAGTTTACCACACTCATGCATCACAAATCGGAATTGAATAGCTGCCAATAAAAGAGAAACTCCCATCGGAGCTAATTAGAGTACGTTAGGGATGTCGCACAAAGGACATTTTGAAAGAACATGTATTCTTTAATAAGCATCAAAAACCTTGGCAACTCTCGCTGTGGCAAAAAGTTAGCTGTTGATTGCTGTCCTATGCTAATGAAATCATTAGCAGTTCTTGTCTAAGATTTATTGCCCAATGACATCAGATTTATTGAAGAGATGGAATAGCTATTTTTAACTATCAGATAAAGACATCCATATATATTTTGCGAAACCCACCATTACTTTACCCACTATGGGTTTTATAGAAAGATTTGGTGTATTTCGCATTTTTCGGATCATTTTCTTTAATTGTCGCATATAATTTAATCCATTTTGCCAAAATTTTCGCAGAATCTTAATGCAAAATCGCATTGAGCAGAAGCGTTATGCAAGATTCAATCCGACATTTCGTATCAAATATTGCATTCCTAATTCTGCAAAACAATAGTCAGCCTGAGAAATTGAGAAATAATAGCCAGTGAAGTGCTAATATTTTGACTGGTATTTGCACCAACGTTATCGATATAGATATATTTTTGCACGTTCAGGTTAATATCTCTTTAAACGTTAAATTTGTGAGGGTTTTTTTTTTTTGAAAAATGCTTTTCAAATGATTCCCACTCAACATCGCTCTTTGTGAAGACGATTATAGAGGTGGTTATCTTAATGAACCTGAAATACGCTATGAAATATTTCCTCTAATTACGTTCTTCAAAAGAACCTCACAAACTACCTTTGCCAATTAGTATTTTTGCAGCGATGGAGACATACTCAAATGACAGCATAAATCTGCTTCTTTTTCGTCGCAGAAACCCAACAAATTTTTCTACATAAAGCATATAACATTATTCAAAATATGAAGCAAACACGCTTTTAAAAATTGGTGCTTTTCGTGGACATTGAATTATTGACAACTCCGGTCGAAATATAATTTTATTTGCTATTTTTCTACCGAAATCAGACCTTGCCTTCGAGTAGGCATAACAAAAATGCTTGTGCACCTGCAACCGAGTTTGCCTGCGAATACGATTCTTTGAAGAATGAAGTATCGTGCAGGAATGAGTGTTAGTTATATGCTCTATTCCCATCCTTCACGCTTCGCTCTCCAACCTCATCACTCGAAGCTAACGAACGACTTGGATCGTCAAACTTTCTTAGACACATTCGCATTGCTGACGTGCTCATCCGAATAATTTGTCGAAGCTATAAGTGTAGCTGTGGTTCAGCAACAGTTAAAGGTGGTCGTGGGGGTTCCTGAGGGGGAAATTTGACTCGTAAATTCAATGCCTGCTGGGTCACCAAACGATTTTTAATGGGCTTTATGGTGCGCTCGTCACTCCATTAATAACTGCAGTAAGAGTTGTGAAATTTTGTCTTCATTGGATGCAGAAATGATTCAGTTCAGCTACTTCAACATCGGCTGCATTTGATAGGTAAAAGTTAAAAGTTACGCTCTCAGTGATCATGCTATCATGGAATGCTTGAGCTCAAACGAGATGTAAAGCATATTTAATAGACTTTGTAAGCTTCAACGTTCATTGCTTCGAGCCTAAAGAACGGGTTCTCGATCAACAAATTCATCGTGTACGCTGACTGGTTTGTCTAAAATGTGCTGACCTTATTCCTTTTGAAATTATAAGAAATAGAAGCTCGTTGGATTTGCCTAGGCCAAAAAATCGTTTCTGTGAGAACTTTTAGTAAGGTCAAACTGGAATCCTTAGTTGAGCACGAAGAGTAGATCGAGGATCGAGAAACAATTGAATGCTCATTGTGGCCATAATTATGGAACGAGTGGAGCGAAAATTGAGCTGACACTCTCTCTTTGAAGCAAGCATTCCTCTTCAAAAGTGCAAATGCGTGTTCATGGCTAGTCAAAGGTTGAATTGCTTGTCGAGAAGCCAACTTATTCCGACGAAAAACGCGGTAATAAAGAGTAAACGGACAGAAGCGATGCAGATAAATTCCCCATCTTCAAGTTTTCATTTCTCAAAACTCTGCTCCCGTCATCACTGAAATGAATTCGCAAATGATCTGTAAAAACTCGAACGACAGTACTATAAAAACGGATATATTTCAACTGTCGCAGTGTTAGTACTTCTACGAATATCGTTGCAACGGTTAAGGCAATGAAAAATATGTCTACCCAACAGGAATAAAATTGGCCCAAGAGGCAGATAAGGATGAAATGTTATTCATCTATTTAGCTTTAGCGCTGAAAGAGCGCGCAAATATTTTTGCATTGCCTAGTTTTTTTCCCACGTTGACGACGACTTACAGAAAGCGCTGGAATTAGAGTGCAAATTTTTCTCGTAAGTCAGCAAAACCGTTGAAAGATGCTCAAAATTTGCCTAACTCTATGACTTTGAATGACCGCTGGGCATTCAAAACTCGCTAAAGTATTTGATTCTTCATGCGTTAAAACATTGCCATTTACTTCATAAATTAGCCCCCCGGGAACATTCATAATCCCACTCCGAACAAAGAACGCCATTTAAGACCATCGATCTGATTGCATTACTTTTAGCTTATCCGTTTTGTCAATAGGTAAGTGCAAGTTGGTGTTTTCACCTATAGTGCGCTGCTCTTGTTTGATTGAAAAACACAATTAACGCTGGCTTTTCATTAGTGGCTCATTTTATATAATTTATTTTCAACCAATGATGCATAAAATTTGAAAATAGGCGATTATCTCTCTTCAAAGGTTCCTTTCACTGAGCGAAAAAACATCAAAACAACTCAGTTGTATGTGGAATTTCGTTTGTGCAATATGATAAATTGCAGTTTTAAAAGCGCAATTTTCTAATGAATCTAAAGCAAATTCGGTGTAGCATTTTCTATATCAGTGAGATAGAGGATTTCACGAAGAAAAACGCTTAACGCATAAGGTTAAGTGCATCACTAGTAGCTTCTCACATTTAAACTTGAGCTTCAGCTTGAGATAAAACTACGTATGGAACTCATCCTTCACTTGGCATCCCTATGCAGATACAGGGACGAAGCCCAAATAATGCTCGTTTGCAAATGCCACTCCACGAAAACTCATAACAACACAGATTGCTGTGCTGACAACTGAGGTGGTAACTCAGCAATTTTTCAATGGTTTATCAGAGGCTAGCATTGAAGCCTTGTCTTGATAACAATAGGAAATCGCTCAATAAAAAATTTGCTCTCAACACTTGGAGTTTTCTCAGCAGAAACGATGAAATATACGGATAGTGCACTTATTTTTAGCTTATGCAACGAACTGAAGCGATTGCGCTCAAAATGCTAGAGCTCAATTTTGCATTTCTCACCAAAGTTTTCAATGTTGCTTGAATCAGTTTTTGATAAAGCAGAAGAAGTCATAGAATTCCGATTCCTCTTTTACTGTGCCGAATGAACGGTTTGAGAGCCGAAATGAACGGTCTCATATGTGCTTATTCACTCGACGAATGGTTTGGCGTGAAGCAGTAAAACGCCATATTAGAAACAATTATGTGAGATATTATCTACGTCTCATGTTTGTAAACAAGCAATAAACATCTATTTCGAGGAATCATAGATTAATGAAAATAAACAAGGTTGGTACATCAAATCCACAGAAAGTCATTTTCATCAGCACGAGAGACGTGAAAAAAAAAATTTCCTACATTCAGAAATGAGCTTTTTTATCTTGCGCTCAGGAATGGCAAATATTAAAGCAATTTTTCGCCAGGTAAGCTGAAGCAAAGGTGCAGAATATCGCTAATCGAATCATCCATTCGGTAGCTACTGAGCGGATCAATGAAACAACGCCTGAAAATGAAGAAGATATGAACTACTATACTGTCACTGAAGTAACCTTTTAGTTTCTTCTCAACACATACCATTTTTTCATTTTAAGAAACTTGA
This sequence comes from Baylisascaris schroederi, assembly GCA_006503575.1. Classification (NCBI taxonomy): domain Eukaryota; kingdom Metazoa; phylum Nematoda; class Chromadorea; order Rhabditida; family Ascarididae; genus Baylisascaris; species Baylisascaris schroederi. The sequence goes on along the minus strand of QEWY01004180.1, from coordinate 608,094 downwards.
AAATTTCACAAATGGGCGAAAGATGCTTGCGCGTAATTGTGAACGGAAATGAAATAGCAAACTGTTATCCATGTTTCCCTACGAACTATTTCGAATGTTATACCTAACAAGGGAATGTGTTATGGATTTGCCTCGCGGTCGTTGGCAGGTAAGGAAAAACGCCTTGCAATAACACGCTTTTTCTGTTAGTATCGAGCCCAGCTGAAATGGTGTTGCATGTTTAGTTTAGCTGCATTTTTAATATTTGAAGTCATATTATATAATAGCAAAAAAATCGAAAGAGTGACATATTTATATACGTGGAAGTCCATGAGAACATACGAGTGGATTCATTCAACAATTTATTCCAGCAACAAGGCGGATAACAGAGGATTCTGTATAGTGAAGTGACTTTACGAGTGATATGGCATATTATACGAGCGAAAGCAATTAAAAACTGCGCATAACGCATGAGGCATCGCTCGAGTGCATCAAAAAAATGCAAATCTATATCACATTCAGCATAAGGTCGTTTTCTTTTATTTTCTATACGCATTGTGCATCGGAGTAGTCAAAGTGAGAAGTGCGTAGGAAGAAGCAAGTTCGTGGGGTGGGGGGATAGGGGGCATTGCTATGTCTTCTTAGGTCGGGGGACAGGCAATTTTTGATGTCGTAATTAACCTTCTTGAAATTAGTCTTCTTTCACCCTACAAGGAACAAAACGCATTTTTTAGCAGCATTGTGCTGTTTACTCAAGATTTCATTAACAATAAGAATATTTCTTGTTTCCTCCTCCGTTATCGTCACTAGGAAGTGAGCCACGTGAGCACTGATGTTGGCGGCTTTGATTGCCTTTCTTGTTTAGGGGATGAGCAGGACATGCCCTTTCCTCCCCAACAGTTTAATAACGAAGATGGTCTGCAATATCCGGTATCTTTTAAAACGACCGCCTAGGAATGTGCTGCTGATGAGAAGGTGATTGGGGACTGTCGTATATACGCATAGGTGGTCATAAATACCTTTTATCCTTGCCGGGTAGGTGTCTCCTCATTGCCCCATTATCACACAATGAAATATGCTTAATATTTTCATTCAGTCGCATAAAAAAAGCTATACTTATTGCCCTTTGCACTGTGCAAGCTACAACACGAGTCGGTAAGCGTCCCAAACAAAGCAAGTGCCTTGAAAAATCAAGCCATATTGAGAAATTTGTCTTTCATTGGAAGATTCCATCCGTTGCGCTATCGATACAAAGGCTGATAGGACTGCCTTACTAAAAAGGAAACACCATTCCTATTTATAGTTCAGCACTTCCAAAGGAATATTCATCACTTATGTGAACTAATTAAATTATATCATGCGAACATACGCACTTGTTCAAGAAAGGTTTTATTGAATTATTTTCTCATTTAAAATGAGTAGAAATGACGCTACTATGCTCGCAAGAAGCATTGACTTTTGCAATACGGGAAAATGGTTGCAGTAGTGTGATCGCCGAAAATAAACGGAAACATAGTTTTTTTTAGAACATTTTAAAGTCTTTCAGAAAAGGTGTAAGCTCTGCTTATTTTGCCGTATGCTCTAGGCATGATGGAAGAGCAAGTGAAAAACATGGGAAGCATTAGCAAACAGGTGCGAACGAGTTATAACCCTGAAGTTTTCAAAAATCCGCATCGTTTTTGTTGAACGCATTGTAAGGCCCACCTTAATCTGGACAATTAACGTGAGTGTCGTTTTTTAATGCGTAGAGAAATTAGGAAAGCAGGTCACGTTATTATCACTGTCATACCATTGTTTTTTTTCTCGCTCTTTTAATACCCATGTTTCAAGCGACTTCAAATGGTGTCAGGTTTGCAAAAATGAGAGCTTTCGGATCAAGCAATCATTCAGGAATTCAGAAAAAACTCGAAATTTTCGCTTCGTGCTCATCAAGACACGTTTCAGGCTCCACAATGCCCTGCGGGACTTCCATATTGAAGATTTCAACTGGGGCACCCTGTGTTTTAGGCTGCTTTGAAGAATTTCTTTGGATGGAAATCGGCAAGAAAACCGATCCAGTAGAATCAAGACGAATCATTTTACACATATTATTGGCGTAGTCCAGACGGCTCGGTAAAGGAATTAAGAAACACTGAGACCCATTTCTATTAACGCAAATTCAAAGTAATACAATGATTAACAGTTGCCACCGAAGTGAAGCATCGCGATATATGGCCAGGAACATTCCAGAAAAAATAAGTACAGGTAAGTTATGCAGATACTGGATTATCTTGGAAAAATTGAAATCTTATACGCGATGATCATTTAAAATTTAGAAACCTTTAGCCTCGTTAATTCAAAACGAACTTCAGGCGCACGTGCAGACGGGAATATTGAATGTGATATAAGGAAGTGAAAAATGAACTCAGTGTTATAATGAAAGTTAAATGAGACTCAATAATCGGAAATTTAGGTAAGTAAAATTTGGCAACGCCATTTTCATAGTGGAACATCTTTGAAATATTTTAAGTGAACTCTGCTGCTGCGAATAATACACTTTTATTAGTGTTTTTATATATTTATTGCGCTTATTGCAACTCGCATTTATCTTTTTATGTCATAAAATGAACTAATAAACGAAATAACGCTTCAATTACACAGTTAAAAAATAATTCACCTAACGCTACAATTTCAATCGGCTCATTGCCCGCATTAAAAGGGGGCAATCACTCATCGTAGATTATGTAGTTGATAATTCGCTATAGGGAACACAGCTAATTCCGGTCATAGTGCTGGGTACAGGACAAAAATGGTCAAGTGCAAACTGGATTTGAAGATTAGTTGCTTCGCAAAGTGATGTGAGTTTAAGGTGTATTACCATATTATGTTTAAAGCACCTTTCGCACAATCCCCCTATCACAGTTTCTGTAGGTTGCGACCGCCAACGGTTGAAAACACCACACGAAACAAAACCAAGTGGAATTCTTCCATCTCTAGAGAAATGACCTCGGTCCCTTTGAATCTACGCATGCTTAGATATGTATGGTGTTTGACGTCTGTGTCTGCTTCTGTGCGTATATCTTCTGTGCGTATATGTGTGCAGATGTGTATCTGTCGCTGTCGGCCGCGTGTGACCGAGTGTGTATGCATGCGTATGTACGTATCAAAAATAGCTTTCTCTAAGTGGAATTGTTCTGGCATCAACATGAAGCTACTGCATTCAAAGTCTCTTACCGATCGTTAGCTTCCCTAAACAAGCGCAGAAGCATGCCAAATGAACTAGCACGATTTGTGCTTCTGCAGAACTTTTGTAAAGACGCTCTAAGAAATGCCAACAAATAAAAAACAAATAATAAAATTTATGCAGCGAGGCGATCACTCGTGCAAGCGGTTTTAAACTGATCTCATATTTATACCTAACTTCTACAAAAGATTTGTATTCCGACTTAGCTGGTTCAAAGCGCAATTTGGCCGAATGCAGGTTGCATATTAGTTTTAAGCTTTTTTAAGTGTCTGTAACTTCATTCATCGCTGATAGTATAACATGAGAGTTGCTATAAATGATTATCCGTCGATGTGCAATACACTCGTCAAATCCAGACGCTCTAGCTTAGACTGTTCTCGAGTCCAAACCCTGTGAACACTTGCAGACAGACGCAAACGCACGCATGCATGCGTGCAGACAAAACGCTGCCAAAAGTGCAAGTTTACGAGAGCGCACAATAAATAGAGCTCCCTGTCTGTTGCTATTTACATGTAAGAAAGGGCGCATTTGAACGTTCCACTTAGCCCGTCGAATGCCTTAAACCTAAGCGTTTGACTTTGCAATAGCATCTCATTCTTTTCGTTCACTGACCATACCTAACAAGTGAACCTTTGCAACGAGTGACCATTTGAAGAGTGGGCATTCATTGGTATCCGAGGTATAGTTGGTGAGTATGAGTAACTCTCTAATAGTACTTCATAAGTTTGAGCCAAAAAAGCGAGTCTTATAACTTCGAGACCGGTTTCAGGTTGAGAGTGGACTCCTCTAACCACTTCCGGTACGCATTCTGTGTTCAAATGGCAACATTTGGCATCATTTAGAATTGAAGTAATAAACGATCCAAAGTCAAGAAGTTTTGGTGATCGTCCTTCGTGATCGTCCTTCGTCGGCGCATCAAACTCTGCGGTAAATGAAACTGGAAAAATGAAACTTCTTTCTCTATAATAAAGAAAGCTGTTGAGAGTTGTTGAGAAAAAAAAATTGTTGTAGAGAAGTTTTTTTTTTTCGCTGAGATGAACAAATACGGTAATTGCCTTCTGATGTCAAAAAAAGTACAAACGGCAAAGGAGCACAAATATGCTGATTAACAAATTCATTATCGTCCCCATATGGCGTCATTTTACGTGTCTCGATTTTTTTTCGGCACAAATTAGGCAATACACAGTTTTTTTGCTAGTTCAGATCTGGTGAAATGCCCAAAGATTTCGCAGATGGCAACGAGCACTCAATACCGTATAAATTGATTTGCTCGTTGAGCAATTGCAAACGACTTGTAGATTGGTGTTTATTTTGGCGATATTCTTTTCCACTTCCACTTTTTTGCATGGTGTTTGCATGAAAGTTAATTCACTTATACATGTTCTTCACTTCGCTCCCAACAGTTAAATTCAAAAATTTCCTCAGCAGGTTTATAAAGACAGGTGTGTGCATATTTATATCACTAATAATTTTCAATGATAGAGGCTACCGAGTATTGTAGGCAATTCATAAGATGAGATAACTAAGGATTGAGCATGACGTTTTCAGAAGATAATGAAGAAATTTCAGTAAAAGCGTAATTGGGTTAACTAATTTGGATTTTATTGCTTTGGATTCCAATATTAACTTCATCAATCGAGCTCAAATAACAAATAACCTCAGCTTCTATACATCACATGCTCTTTTCTCTATGCTAATGTTTCAAGCACAACTCATAATCAACCCTAGCCTGTTGGTGGCAGATGTGACAGGCGCATTAATCAAAAAGAATATCAATTTGAGCGGAATAAGATTATTTTATGGCAAATAATAGCGACGGGCAGATGAGAATGAGTGCGCTAATAGTAGGGCATAGCAAGTTACACGGAACTCATCACCATAGCTACGTAGTGCTAAGGGCTAAAGCAGCACCACTGCACGGAGGAATAGCGACTGGAAAAGAAAGTCAGGAAAAGTTGGTAAAACGTCCGTTCATAGCAATTGCCTTCATAAGATTTCCTATCTTATCGCTGTTTGCAGTGGCGTAGTAATAGTAATAATAACGTCAAAAATATTTTCCTATATAGCACTGCGCATAAATAATCGTTATTATTTTCCAACTGATCATCTCACGGCGGAAATGAAACATAAAAATCATTTAATTTTTTTTTCCATCGAAATCATAACCGAATCAAACATCCCAAATTTTTGTCCGCATTCATCTCTCAAAACAAATCTGAGACAAGTTATAAGTAAATATTTTTGGGAATTTCACCTGAAGATTTGTTACGAAGAAAGCTTATTTTGATAGATACTTTAGCAGTGAGAAAGAAAAAGAATGGTGGTGCTCCCCGTGAACTTCGTGTTTTTAACATGGATGAGAAAATTAACGAAGCCCTTAAATTGCCTTAAATATTTTGCAAGCGATTTCTTGCAGAGAACGAGAACAGCGGGGACCAAAGCAGCAACCTTCAATTTCTTCCTTTCCAGCGCAATATTTGCGCTTCTTGAACTCACTTTTTCCTTTCCCTATATCGTTTTGGCAAAGAAGTATACACATTCTTTAAAACTTTTTTGCCTATTGAACGCGCCCATAAGCGACTATGATTAAATTAACTAGAGTCGAAAGCTGGTTTGTTGCAATTGCTCTGACTCTCTCTAGAGAGACGCAGTCTTGTAGCAATAATTTGTTGTTATTTCCTCCTGTTTCGCTCCCTTTAGGTTTGTTTTGAGCGTTTGTCATATATCTTATCTTTGAGGAATGAACTGTGGAATGTAGTGCCCCGAATTCGTTCATCTGATTTTATAGCTGCATCCTGACTTCACTGAAGTGAGGAGGGTCGATGTCGAATTCATTACTATTAATGCTCTCTCATATAAGCTTAGGGTAAAAGCACTTCATTCTCAAAGCAGGCAGGCCACCACGAAGATGGGAAGATTTTCTCAAGTCAAACGTAGGAAGAACATAGAGAAGAAAAGTAGCAGACAGATCGTTATGGAAGGGTATCGTGCGGAACGCTGGTTATCAACTTCTAAGTAGTCTAAGTAAGTAGGTAAAAAATATTAGCACATTTCCGAGTGTTCGTTCAATCGCCGTCGCACTACTTTTGGGCTCGTTTCTAGGCCTCTGCGCTTCAGATGCTCGCACTTCTCATCGAGTCATCAGTCTTGGCCTACCCCCTTGGTTTCAATTCGAGAAGACAAAATATGTCGTGCTTTAACGGTCCATTTCATTTCCCTAACATTTTCCATTTTTGCAGAACTCGGTTGATGAAGTTGCTTTAATGGCTTCGATAATTAGTGAGATCGTAATGCGGTTTTTCTGTACAAAAGTCACGAGGTTTTGGAGAATGATTGATAACGAAAAAATTGAAAGGACGCAACGTGAATTCTCTCGAATTTAGCCCGTTGCAGTCATAAAATAGCCCTGCGGATGTCACTTTTTATGGACACTACAGTCAGTTTCGAACACCAAATCCTTCCAAAATTTTCAGTGGAAGTTTAGTAGGCGCCAAGTTTCGAGAACGCTCTCTTGAATAAATAATGTGTGCCCAGCACTTCGGCTTCTCCAAATCATCTCACAGTTTCATTACTTCGATTACCTGCTCGCACACGTTGGTCGGATAGTGGTTGAAACAATAAAATATGTTTATTTGGGTGGAACAGTGATTGAATTTGCACAGCAATGCACTTGTTTATAAATATAAATATATAAATATATATGAATACAAATATATATATATATATATATATATATATATATATATATATATGCTTGCGATAAATAATAAATAACTGGAATTGAAAGAAATAATCCTGCTGTCATAACATTATTGCACATTTTCTCAAAATCAGATCCGATGAATAATTGCATGTCAAAACCCCTCATAACATTTTTTTTCTCCTGCTGCAGTTTTTCAATAAACGAATGCCATATGAGCTTTAGAACGCTTGCGATGTAAAATCTGTGAAGAAATAAATATACATCAGTTTTGTATGGAAACAGCGCCATGAAGAATTTAAAAATGAAGTAAGGTTTTTGAAAATAGTGAACACAAAATAATGCTCTTCCGGTCATTTCTTTAATTCTAGAGCTACATTATTTAATAGGTTGAAAATTGACACTGATGGAGGGTATTGACATTGAAATACAATAATACATTAAATCGTGAATATGCTCATTTAAATGCAATAGATACTTATTGAGGCTGTATGATGCTCATCACACACAAAAGATTGTGCATTTCAAATCGGGTGATGGTTATCACAACGCTGGATTTCCAAATGTGGAACCTTAATAGCTTTATCGTCGCTCCATTTCATAGAGTTGAGAGAACTTCGTCGTATAAATCGTCCTCAACAGATCGATTACGAGCCGTTCGCTATAATTCACTTTAATGAGTTTTCTTATATAAAACATGGCTTTGAAGTAACGCTACAAAAAACTCTCCTTCAACCACTCTAATAATGCACAAACTATTAAGCAATTCCCTGGTAGTATTATTGAAGGCATTCACTTGATAATCGATTACAGAATTACCGGAAATAAACTTTAGAAAAAACAAATCATTAAATTTGATCAAATATTATTCGAATCATTGCGCAATATTAGGTGAACAAAATTAAGCAAAAAAAGTCTAAATGTATTTTCAATCGAGTTAACTTCTTAATGAAGAAAATACTTAATGTAAGTCCCATTTGCATAATTTATCGTCACTATCGAATAAACAATCGAAGAATTTGCCTTGTTTTTTGTTCATCGTCAAATCTTGGTAGAAATTCCACAATTTCAGTTGCAATTAGACTCGACAGATCTGAGTTAGTAATCGCGTCCATGAATTCGCTTGCGACGATGCCGCCATCTTCTGGAGTACCAACTGCGGGCGCATCTTCCACACGAAATCCATCTATGTCAATGCTGATACCGAAACCGATCGTATCCCTGCGAGAAAAATCGTATTTACGCACTTATGCTACAGCACAATGCTATAGCCTTGGGAAAATTCCTTACCACTTCTCTTAATTGTTTACAGATGAGCATTACATGGATTGCTAATTTGCAGCTGAGCCTAAAGAATGCGGATGAACTTCAACTTCAAGTTTAAATCAGCTTGGTCAAGTCTCATGATAAGTGCTGTATATTGTACCCAAAACTGGCTTTAAATGGAGCTCGAACAGAGAAGCATCGATCAAGCGTAATTCGAGTAGTTGTAAGGTAGCAAGTTCAGTGAATAGGAAGTTGCCTTGCAAGCCAGACCTTTGCATTTGACGAAGATCAGGACACATACCGTAAATTTGTACCACTTCAATGCAATACCTCCGCACCTGAGTCTTTGAATAGGCAAATAAAGAGGGCATTCCCAATTTTTTTGAAACAAAAATATGCAAATGAGCGCGTCCAATTTCTTTCGAATATTCTGTTTCGTTTACGGTAGTTGGATTGCGCATCAGGATTTTAACTCGAAGAAAAAAGTGCACTTTTTTTTAATGGTAGAAAATTGCAAAGTCGCAAGAGCGTAGGGGAATCCTTACGCAATCAATCTTAGAAGCACGTGGGCACAACACGCATTGTTTATCAGCGACTAATCTTTGCGCCTTCAATTTTGATAGGTGACCTGTCTTTTTGCTACGAGTTGCGCATTACACACCGCACTCTGATCAGTGATTCGTTAACGATGATACTTGCAATGTATATCGCTTGCATTGCAAATAACAACAAACATACCTGCTGACAATTTCAATCGCCTCTTGAAGAACGTCTTGTATACCCCTCTCGTCCACTTCATCAATGTAAAATATACGAACGCCAAGCTCTTCCAACAGCTTCTGAAGCGAAAGAATATTGAAAAATTATATTTATTAACCTCGTTTCCTAGTAAAACAGTGAAAACCACACTGCAAAATCCCACATTGGTTTAAATGATATTTTTCAATTTATCATGCATTGCGATATATTTTGATGCATTTGTGACCAATATAAATGATTTCAGTAATATAACATGCAATACAATATTATAAAGTTTTGAAGGAAAATTCGACTGGATGATGTGAAGAAACCATATAGCGTGGGTATGCATAAAATGTCCACAGTGCGATATGTTAATGAATGCAATAGAAAGCCTTCATGGATAAAATGCGGTGCAGTTTGAAACGCCGGAAATTGAAGAGGGGGAGGGAAGAAAGTACTATTTTGACGAAATACTTTCTAAATTTTTCAACTCTTGAAATTCTTTAATAAGTCTCAAAGTTATAATTTAAATTTTGATGCAAAATTTTTCCAGACGGTACTCCTCAACATAACTCACTCGTTCAGGAGCTTCGTAACTCCTTATCCCAATGAATGCGAGATCACTGGGTTTTATTTTTGGTCGTCGGTCACCGATCTCTTTCAGCTGTTTCGCACCGTACCCGAGTAGATGCGCCACCGGCATTCCATGCAGGTTACCCGTATCGCTTGTTTCTGGTCTATGAGAGTCCTGCAAAAGAAGGATTTGTTTTTCGGTTTTCCTGGACATGGCCACCTGTTAGTCGGTGTGTGATAGGAATAAACTCACCAGATGTGCATCCACCCAAATGAGACCGACGTTGCCTTTTGGTCGTAGAGCCGACGCAATCCCACTCCACGTGCCAATTGCACAGCTATGATCACCGCCGATCACTGCAAACTCTTGCTCACGTTGTACCAGCCCTGCTGTTGCGTGTGAAAGTTCACTGCACAACTGAAAATAAACAATTCTTTTACTACAGCAGACAGAATTTTTACCACAATAAACACATCTGCTTCTCTTGACCCGAAAAATTCAGACGGCAATAACGAAAGCTGTGCATTTACAACAAGGCATAGCAAAAGGCTCCGAATTGTCTAAACGATTAAAATCACTGTAGTGAAACAATCGAAATCAGAACCCATACCTTTAAGACACCAGGTAGAGCAGCCAAGCGACGTCCAAATACAGATTCATTGATTGTGCATGTCCAGTCGAAGTTTAATGGACAGTCACGCAGGTATTCAGATTGTTTAATTACTGGAGCGGCAAGTTCGCATCCAAGTTGTCTAAACGACTTTTGTTGTGTTTCTGACTACATGATCGTACGAAATCCTTATGAGAATAAGATTTCAATACACCGCAATGTTGAGGAAAGGCAATATCAGCATTGTTACGCAGCAGTATGATGAAGTCAATAGGGCCTACCCGATAGAATCAAATTGCAATGGACGAGTGCTTATGAAACTAGGCATTCAAGAACTAGCTACAATTTGCACATACCTAAAAAGGCTAAGAACCCTACGGTTCTTAAAAAATTAAAGGTGCAGCAGTATCTCATCGCTGATGATCTAGCACGTGACATACACTGGTAAGCAATCGATTTATGGTTATTCGCATGAGTATGATTCGTGTGTTGACTCTTGATCAGAACCCTCGATCCTCGAAACTTAATGACTAACTTTGGCTAAAATTGACGAAGACAATTAGAGAGAGGTCACAAATTAATGTTACACTTGCAAATGAATTTCTCGCTGAATATTGTAAACTGTTACATTGCTCACCTGCCACCACTGCCATTAGCGCAACCAATTATACTTAGCTGACGATTGAGGAAATCATCAGTGATCGTCATCGTTGAAGATTTTGTTGTAACGTTGCTATAGACGAGCATAAAAATGTGCCACTATTTAAAGGATCCGGCCATCTCTAAACGCCGCCCACCGCTCCTCAACGAACCATTTGTGTTATCGTATCATTTTCATCCACATTCAGTCTTCGTCTTAATCATTCGTTATATTTTTCGGCCAACATTTCTTCGATTGTCTGCTAGCATTTTATAGCTCAGCCGGCTATGTCACATACTCATCTGAATTTTGGTCATCTTATCTTCTACGCTATATAACAGTGTGGTCATTGATCGTTTAGAGTGGCCCCACACCACCCACGTGGCAATAGAGCTTCCCTCAACAAAGTTACGCCCCACAGCGCCGAGCTGAGCAAACTACATCATTACACGCTCCGTTCTTCTCGCTTAGTAAGTTGCAATGAAACACACTAAAGGTATCCGCACCTTGGATACGCTTTCTGCACATTCTAATTCGGCTTCCCACTTCATGTATGGATTCGTCCCATTCAAATGAAAGTCGCAAATGCCAATTCCTCTGCGCGAAATGAACTTCCCAGAGGGCTTAAAATGTATTTGGTGAATCCGCTTCGTGAGAGTGGATTATCGTTGGATGGCGATGTTCAACTCGTCCTATGCCAGCGCATCAGCGCACCCGTAATTACTAAGCGGGGGAAGAAAGTGATGAGAACCCCGAAGACATGAAAACGGGGAAAAGTTTTTGATGAATAAATGAAGCTTGAGAGAAATATGGAAGATTTTTAAGTGAGGGTAAATTTGGCTAAATAATGTGAGATTTAACTATCAGTAGTAATATTCTTCACTTCCACAATGGACACAAAATTTCTTGGACAAAACGCTAGAATTTATTTGTCATGTGAACCTTATCATGTGAAAAAAATAAGGTTGAATGGTGGTTCTAGGAATCCTCTTTTTTCTATCGGTACGCCAATTACCACTGAATTTCAACCGCATTAACTTTTCAGAGATAAGCGACGATCTGTGGCAGTAGTTCTCAACAAATCAGTTTTCAAAAGCAGAAAAACTCTAGTCAACGGTACACTTTTGGAAATCTCATGCAGGGAAGATTACGTCATAAAAGTACCGTGTTCACTCTATCAAACATGCAAATGACGAAATACATTGCCATACACTTGACATGAGTGATTTCGAGCGTGCACAGCATGCAAGAGTATATTCTTTTATGGCCGACAGTTGTGCAGAAAATGGATATGCTGCAAAACAAACGCACTGCGCACTAAAAGTTATCACATAAATCTTTCGGCAAGTCGAAACGAACGTTTCGTAACAGCGAATTCGCCGATCTCATCGGCAATCGAGAGTGATACATAATTTTCATAGCTGAAACATCATCATTCACCAGATTTATTTGCACGATGGTTCCCTACTCTAGTGCAATAAGTCACATGGCATTTAGCGTGTTCCTCACAAACAACAATGCTTTAAAGATTTGATCGTTGATGTTTTGTTGAAATATAAGCTCATTTACGCATGTTATGCTCATTAATCTTACCTCCTGTATTTTTGTGAAATCGTTTTTGGCTCCCCACCTTTCTTTGCATTATGCTCCTCATAAAATAGCTTGTGAAATCCTTCGTTTATGAGATACATAAACGAGCTGTGTTGCTCAGATGTTACATGAAGCTACTTTGTTTATGACTACACTGATGCTAAGATCAAAGCTTTAGGCAATATTTTCGCACATCAACATCGTCACGTGGTGTACAACGCATCACAATATTTTTGCTTCCGGTGATGGCATCACGCCAAAACATTGACTGATACATTTCTCTTAAACAAATTAACCTCGCATGCTCTCCTAAAACAATATATTTACATGGGAACGAGTATCGTCTAAGCGTCTAATCTGATATGTTTAATGCGATTTTCTTCTAATGAAACGCACGTTAAACATTATTTGATGGCTAATGGAAAAAGTGCCCCCAGGCGGATGTGGATCCGTGACCTTTCACGATATACCACTGAGATATCGCGAATGTTCCCGCTGGCCATTATTTTTGCTTTAGTCTCCGTCACTTCAAAAGTTTGGTTAGCGCATAACGCAAACAGGTAGAGTAGAACATTGCCATCAGTACTTTTAAAACAAACCGTTAATCACGTATGCGGTATAGCATTATTCTAGCCAACGCCAGTTCTGTTGTTTTTCTAGACCTTATATGTCAATCAGATTTGTTGCTTTGTATTCATATTAGAACTGATAGGAATTTAAGCAAGAAAAGAAGTATTAGCTGACTGCTTCAGCATTCGTCTAACAAGCAGAAAACTGCAAGTTTACGCTCACAAGCGAACGATAATTTTTATTGGCGAGTAATTATCACATGAGTCTAAGCTAGTCTAACAGTATTGGTTATGATATGCAATTGATCCTTCAGTCGTGAAACTAAAATGCATCTTTATTTATAGCGACATTAGTTAGATGCAACTGCATCCATTATTGGTAAATATGGACGCACAATATTCACTTGTTTCTGGAATTATCCCACTTTTGAAAAGCTTTTCTTTCAAGTCGAGATCCTTTAGAATATGTGATAATGGCCAGTAGTTTGTTATGCTTTAAGAGACGTTTGGAAGAGTGTGTTCTATCGGCGATATGCAGCGCCTCATATCAGTTATGACTAATTACCATATATATTTCCTTTTCAACCGATCTCCAATATTTATTTTCACTAGCCACCTTTTTGGCTTTCAAACGCATGGTTATGTGCAATGCTGATGTTACATATGCTTTGTTTCCCTGTATATAAATTGTACATGTAATTCCATGCTTTCTTTATTATACGAATAAAGATTATTATTGTTACTATTGTTATTATTATTATTATCATTACTGTTGCTTTTATTATCATTATTTTTATTTTTTTATTACTTCTTCAGAGATGAAAAAGCCGAAGACTCGTTAGTAAGGCCCTTAATTGGGTGTTCATATGTGAAAGAGAGATCACTGCTGGCGGGCAACCAGTATGAAACTTGCAATGGAGTATTTGTATTAGTAATATTTGAAATATGTAAGTTGTAAGATTTAGACTTGATTTCCATTTTTGTTCCCAAAATAAAACATGCTTTACTGACTGAGAATTGAATAAAATTCCCGTTCATTTTATAGGAGAACGTTAAAGAACTTCTAGGAAATAGGAGGCGAGTAGAAGGAGTATAAGAATGAAGCGATCAGAGAATGATGCTGGAAGAAAAGAAAACGGAATAGACAAGTAATTACGCAAAAGAGATCACATAATGCGCAGTAAGGTAAGAAAAAAAGATTACTATGTTTTGAGGAAAGCAGAAGAAGGATTGATGAATAACACGCATTGTTTAAGTGAAGAGGAAAAAGTGCATATTTATGCATTAGGCAATGTTACGAGAGTAAAATAGTGCTCATGGCATCTAATGACTGTCAGAGACAATAAAGAGTGGAAAATATTGCTTATGGCTTTAAAAAAATGATGACGAGTAATGAAAATTGAAGTTATTTAGAAATTTTTGAAAAATATTCAATTCTGATAATCGAAAACGATAATTCACAAAATTTAACAAATCCATTTTTAGAGAATTGCAATTTTAGCGCTTACTTTGAAATGCAAAAATTTTATCCATTATTCGAGAGTGCAAGCGTTGATAAATTATCGCATAGGACATTTGGGTATCGTTTTCCATGGGCAGCTGTTTGTATCAGCGCAAAATATTTTTCACTATCATTACACTTTTCAACGTACTTGTTTAGTGTGATAGAAAGCACATAGATCACATCAAATCCTTCATAGCGATTGAACAAAACTTTTTTCAAAAAATTTGCTTTTAATCACAACGATTTCTTCACTCATCATTAAACTTTTATTGGATAAAAACAGTAATATTTCATAAATTTTTATCAGGTGCGATCGTATGATACTTTCAAGTAGTTGGAGAAATAGTTTATTCGCTAACATTTCAACTCATCAAGTCATTTCCTAGCAAAGAACCTCGAAATACAATATCAGATCATACAGTAAAAGAACATTGAAATAAACGATCCGCTTTCAAAACAGATAATACAGAAGTGAATAATTTGATAAACATGTCGAAAAATATATTTGTATAGAACATTATAAGAACATACAGTCAATAATGGGGTAACACAACAGGTGAAAGAAGTAACACTTAACGAAATAGAATGCTAAGTGTGAGAGGGGCATATACAAGCGACCTACAGGAAGTAAACATTATTGAAAATTTAGAGAAGGGATGGAAGAAGAAATCATATTTAAGAAAAATTACTGCAAACAGTAAGCAACAAATTGCACTGGATAGATATACGGTGAATGAAATAGGAAATTTCTGCAAGAGATATGAGCGCAATTTTAAAAAAAATTTTTTTTGTCAATTTTTCAGAATTTATTCTCATAGTTCAACTGCATTGGACAAATTAAACACCAATATAAAATTAAATCTACAGCTTACTTTCCTGGTTTCATAATTCTTTTTCAATTCTCCTAATTTTTTCCAATTTTCCAATTTTTCAAGCTTCCAATAAAATATTTTCCAAAAAAATCATTTTCAACAAGTATCCCCATTACAATTTCGCGATTGAATCCCTTCTCGATGATGTAAATAGCTGAAGGTTTTCGCTCATTTATCCACCGATTTTTACACGAGAGCTATTTCAGAGGAAACGAAAACAGTGTTTCAGAAAATATCACTGATAGTAAATTCCTCACCACTTTCTTAAACGAACCACTACAGCTGACAATTTATAAGACGATGCAAAACGCATCTTATAATAACAAATCCCCAAAGGAAATTCGAGCATTCTTTTTCTCAAAATTACTCGTCTACTTGATATCAATTTCTTTGTAGGCAGTTCTTAATATGGCTTGATGAAAAAAAAATGCGAAAAAGATAGCATGAAGAAAATCATCCGATTATCGAATCACTATAGCCTATATACTGGTCTGAATGAATTCGTAAGTGTTTTACTTTTTAATCCGCATGTGAGTCCGCCCATCAGCTTGAGTGTACTCCCCAAGCAACAAAGTGATGTTAACCGAAGGAGTGGTGGGAAGA
Organism: Baylisascaris schroederi; assembly: GCA_006503575.1. Lineage (NCBI taxonomy): Eukaryota > Metazoa > Nematoda > Chromadorea > Rhabditida > Ascarididae > Baylisascaris > Baylisascaris schroederi. Next base: position 592,223 of record QEWY01004180.1, on the reverse strand, counting down.
ATTTGATGACTTGCAATATTTCTATGCGCTAAAAAAGTTTAGAAGGCCTATATCATGTTAAACCATTCCCTTCACTTGATGCTCAGTTGAGAAGTGGAAAAAAACCATCGTTTCTATGTATGTTCGCAAACTTTCTTTACGAGATGTTTACGGTGATACGCTGCTTTCACACATGTCCCCTATGCATCTGTCTGTTGATTAGTATCAACTCGAGAATAGTCCATGCTGAAGCAGTGACATTATGGGTGCATAATGCACAATATAGGTATCTCCATATGACTTTCACAAAGATTTATCGAGCTCTCAAAGAATTATAAACCCTTAAAGATGCCCAAAAACACACCTGAGCTTTGAGGACTGCCTAGTTATATGTTGTGCCTGCTGAATGGTGCCATATAGCCTCGGCTGAAAATACTGTTTAGTGGGCGCTTCTGCGAATGACCGGCTTGTCCAAATTAAAAAAAAAAGAAAACACAGTTACGAAAACAGATCTATAGGTATTTACTGAATTCAGTAAACTGATAAAAATGATACCAAAAATGCATATCATTCAACTGCTTTGGCACATTCTTTAATCTGTTATTTGCGTTTCTCAGGCTGCAACAAGCGTCAATTCTAGAGACGCATTTTCGAAAGACATGGTCTGCATAAGAGTTGAGAGTATGGCTTATTCAAAGGCAGACAAAGGCCGCTGTAAGAGTCAGCTCCACTCGACTCGTCCAGTCATCCAGGTCTCCTTGAGGATCAGTATCCTTTGTCAAGCAGCGGTTGAGTAAACTGCGAGGCGAAACAAGTAGAAGTGCAAACAGTTTATCACGCTTACACAATAAGGTGTCAAACAAGTGGGTACTCATTCACAAAGATGGCTTCGATCGTCTGCACGATCCACGCTGCCGCCGACATCCTCACGCGCTCCCACTACCACACATCGGCCCACTCTGCCTTGCAAACGATCTAACAGCAGGAATGAATACACGAGCACATCAACCCTTTTATATCCTCCCGATTCTGCCTGATGCTATCTTCACCACACATGTTGGGTAGTCGTTTGATATGCATGTATGCTCTTGACCTTCTTTGACTTACGTTGCAGAGCGCATTATTCCTGCTTGATCTATAGCCGACTGGTCTACCGTAAGCACTAGCCCATTCATTTACTTGCGATTTACTAAAGAAAGTACAATCTGTGCAACAATGAACAAAGAAAACAACGTTTGCAAGAAATAGCCCATTTTACACTCTAAAAAACACTTGAGTGTTGTGCTGTGTGTTCCCTCATAAAACCCTTAAGCGCTATTGAGCCAAATCATTTCTCGAGGGACGATCATGCAGCCTGCTATATTAAAAAATGTTCGTCTTAAGTAGGAATGATCGAAGGATTGCAAAAAAAAAAAAAAAAAAAAAATTAAAAAAAAATAAGCAAGCGAAGTTAAAGTGATTCCCGTGAGCAAGCACTGATGAGATTTTATTTGCTTGAGAGCGGAGCATAATAGCAAGTATGTTCTCAATAGGTATATAGGCAGAACTCGGATATCCCTTCCTTTAGAGACCTTCAATTATCGTCCATAAAAAATGCGAACAGCATCCAGTGATGTGCTATCGAAGAATGCCAACAAAATGGTATCTTATTGGCTAGGCAAGTTTGGTGAAATTTTTCGATGTTAGCAAGCTTATCCATTCAAATATTGCAGAATCGGTTAAGCAAAAACCGAATTTTCCCAGTCATCAACGAAACTGAAAATCACTCATCAATAAAAGCGAATTCTCTTCTGTGGATAAGCAAAATGGGCTTTGAGTGTGCGTGGGAAATATTTCCAGAAGTCTCGTCGAACTTGACTTGCACATGACGATATGAATCTCATTACTATAGAGCACCACAACTGTGAATAAAGCGAAGAAAAAATGCAATAGAAGATTGTCATCAACTTATAGAATATTATTTCCAAATGATAGGTATCGCAAAACACTTTGCTATATCGAGATTTCAGATTGTACACACATTTTCAAGCAGTTTCTTTTAAACTATATCAAAACGAATATAGCAAAAAAGATATGCTTTTTTACATTCAGAAATATCTGAGATTAAAATAAGCGCCATTGTTTCATTCGAAGAGTGATTACTCTTTTCTTAGAAAGGAAACTTTTTTCATAAAATCTTCGGACATTGTCACGTTGGCCATGCTTGCATCATCAAGGTCTCGTTCATCGACGTTCCTTTGCGAGGTCATTTCAATCAATAACTTCTATGTTTTCAGTGCAAAATGCACATCTAATGATTTAACGAGTTCATGTGTGCGAGTGTTGCTAACATCAGCCATCAATTTATGAACTTTGACCTTCATTTCTGCCGCATAGCGTTTCATCTAATATTCTCACAATAAAATTTTCAGTGTTTTGAGCAATTCATCGCCCAAGCAATTTCATATGAGATCTCATTTCGTTCGCTATGAATAATTTTACGTCACTTCTTGCCAAATAGTCATCTTTATTAGATTTCTCCGATCCTGGCGTAATTCGCGTAATAAAATGTTTGATCCAATAATTTCCTTTCACTCCATATATTCAGTTTCCTGCTCTAGCAGATTGAATCGAGTTGATGGAAGATATCTGATTCTTACGTGCCAATATCAATTTTGTATACTCATCGCCCCTCTAATTATATTAATTTATCGCTCATATTTCACATGACAGCTGTGTGCTGTGTCGTTGGCTTCAATTTCCCTCAGGACGACTGGCAATCCCTCTCGATCTAACGTAATGGGGTTCCTATCAATTTTTCCCTCGCTGGGGTCACCTGAGTGATGCGTTTTGGTTCCTAACCGCCGCCGTCATGCATACTCTTGATCTTGCTCTATGTGGATTTCGAAAAGAAATCTCTCCTTCCCGGACTTCTGACCACCTTTGCGCAATTCTTACGCATAACTTTCCGCCCACAAAGTAGCGAGGCTAATTATGCAGCACCTCCCACTAGTTCTCTGCGATCAACCACACTTCTTTTATTTAGGTGATAGGAAACCCTACTCTCGGAAGTATTACTCCAAATTTACAGTATTTTTGTAGGAGTCTTTCTAACGCCGATGAGCTCGCATATTCCATTCTAGTTTGAAGCTTGGAGATCCGTTATTTATCAAATTACACAGAAGTTTATTGAAGCGGATGGCTCGTTCTCAAAAAGGTTCTCATCTGGTATGAAATACAAAAAGCTCACTAAATACCCACGGAAAGCTTCGGTTCACTTTCACAATAGCGAAGGATGCAAGAAAGTTTGCCGTTATGTTAAAAGTGACTCAAAACGACTGTACCTGTCGCTACTCGAAGTTCTAAGTAGCTTTCCTGCCAATGTCGATTCTCTCGAGATGAGTGCTTCTGCACAAAAAATTTACCACTATGTTATTTACTGATGACGCTAGTTATGCGTTGATAACTCCGTTCATACTGATAATTGCGGTGTTCTGCAGCTGCCTGTTATTTGCATTTATAATTGGCCCCTATAAACCTCCTTTTATATTTCCATCCCTAAATACTATATCATCCACGTTGAACGGTTTTGCTTCATACTTGGTAATGCCCGATTAATGACTCCATACTATGTTCGTGCTATCATCAGCGTTCAGCAAAATTCACTGGTAGTGGAGTTGATGGTTTTGCTCTTAAAATATATTCAACCTTGATTAGAATATGCCCTTCTATATTTGAGGTAGATGAGGTTACTGATTCTGTACAGATAAATACATTCAACCAGTAGATGACCTAAAAGAAACTAGTTAGGAAAAAAAACGATTCAAGATTGCGCAAAAGCTGCAAATATATTCAAAACAATTCAGCGAAACCATCAAAATTCAGCAATGCATCTGGGCTGCCTATGCCAATCAATTTCTAATTCTTACGAATGGCAAAAAACGTAATTTTTAAAAAGTGCTAAGCTGCTGAAATTGTTATTGACGTGGAAAGCATTCGTGGATCTAGTATATTCGCAAGCTGAGCAAGTTTGAAGGAGGGATCTGAAGATTCGGTCTTCTGCGCAGTTAGTTCACAAAAAAAAAAAGTAGCCAGCTTACGTGAGATTTATCCCAGCGGTTTCTAAGTTTTAGTCAGGTGCATTATTGGCAATAATCTAAACCAGTTCGCATAGAAATAATGCTATTGTTGAACTATCGTATGATAGTTTATCGCTGTTACATTTGAGGATGCTTTAAAAAAGGCATCTAATCTTTCTTCAGGGCATCTAACCGAAATGCAAACGTCGAACATAATCAATCAGCATCCACAATAAGCACTGCCTTGTGATTTGATGCAACTCTATAGCTAATTTATCACAGGCGGAAAATTCAAGGTTCATTGCAAACGTTTTTCTGAATGCTTAAACGGTTTTTTTTTCTAACTGCATAAATGTATTCGATATGTACCACTATGAATGGTGATTAGACGAAGGCTATATAGATGAGTGCTGTTAAAATGCGAGATGTGCAAAACGAATGCGTATTAACAACGAGAGAGTTCAGACATCTGTTGCATAGCTAAATGCAACATTAAAAGAAATCTGCTCGCAAACGAAGGCAACAACGCAAGCAAAACTTTCTGACGGAAGCTGAGAGAAGAGGAAGGCGATAAAAGTGGAGATAAAGCTTATATTGCTAAATGCGGCTTATTTTGCCTAAATCCCACAAAACTTCGCTAGCACAAGTAATCATATGTAAATAACAATTTGCGAAGAAATGAACACTTTACTCTTCATCATAGAATATACCTCAACTGGGAAAACGTATCAGGGAAAGTGGTAATTTGCACTTTTGCGCTCTAGGCCACAGCCGTAAGCGGATGCCATAATAACAAACCTCGTAATGCGCTTTACAAGACAGCCGATCGTATGCGCTAGTCCTTAATTATGAATCTCGTTTTATGATTGATTTACAATTTTCGTGACGCTTTTTAGCGTCAATAGCTAAAGAAGATGATTGATGAGAATAAAATTGATATCACAGATCATTCTGCGTGTGAATTATGTCAATCAAGTCTCATTGTTATAGCTCCTTCAATTCAAGTGGTGAAACTACCACAAAGATAGCTTTCATATGAACAATTGAACAAGTAGGAAATAGCTGTGTTATTCGTTTGCAAGAAAAAATTGCAGAAGCGCAAAAAAGGAAAGCAACGGCTAATGATAAAAATAACCACTTCGGTCGCTATTTGCAGAGGAACGATAGTGAAGATCTTCTAGAGAAGTAAAATATTGTAAAAGTACGTTATGGAAAGTAGATCCGAATTTGCGCATGCTCTCTAATAGGTTTTTTTTGTGAATGTCATGGATGTTTAAGCGACATTTCGGAATACAGGAGTTCGACCGATGAAATGGGAACAAAGAAGTGAGGTGGAGAGAAATTTTAGGAAAGGGTGCTCGAAAAAAGCGGGTTTTTAATTTGCCAATAGCACCGAGTAAACAATTTTTAGAATAAGGAAAATGAAAATACGTTAGTTCGTGAGTTGTTGTGAGACCGTTAATGCCCTCTGCGAGGTGGCGGTAGCTTATTTGGACTTCTACAGGCATGTGGTCTAAAGCGATCTGAACAATTCTTGAGTAGAGCAATTCGTGACTCGGAAGAAGCCGATTGCCCAAACGTGAACTGTACAAACCAAAGTGTTAAGTTGTTCCATGGCTGGAAATAGTGGACAGACATATGGACACAGACACACACATATACGTATGCCCCGCAATAATGTGTTTTGAAAGTGCAAATTAATAAAGTGCATAAGAAGAGTTTTTTTTTTTTTGCATCATTCATGATGTCCAATAGCGTATCTAATTTTCATTCGTTTATACTACCGTGGAAAAAAATAGGCTAATAAAAGCTACTTTCATGGGAATTCGATCATATTCCTTTTTTTTTTGGCATGACACAGCGTCATCGCTGAGATCTTTTCTTTTCTTTTTTTAAATCACTCTTCACCATGCAATAAAACTTCACATTTCAAAGCGAAGCACTCTAAATCTAATAACGGCAACGAGGTGACACTTTTCACCTTAGAAAAAAGAGCATCGACAATGCTAATGCTATAAATTGTTTTCAGTCTTTTACAGCATTTGTCCCTTTTTTTCTGCAAAAAGTTCGACTACCTTTAAAGTATCTGCATTCTATCAAACGTGGTGATCAGTGACTACGTTGTTGATTGGTATGATGTATTAGCGAATTGCAAATCTCCGAGTGGAAATGCACTGTTAAACATTAAGATAAAAAGATAACAATTTCGCATAATTTTTCTTCACCAAACAACAGAATAAAATCATCGGCCAAAATGCCTCCAAGACGAATCAAAACAAAGCAAACGGCAAGAACTGTATTATGCTGTATATAACAATAATTATTTGCATTCTCACAATAATTCTGCTATGAATTCCCCATTGAGCCTATGCTTCGATCGACAGAATAACTAACAACTAAATTCACTCTTAATTGAAGACATCGCTTTGTTAAATAATAAAATAATAATAACAATAATAATATAATAAAAATTGCAAACATGTGCACTTGAATGAAATAATTTTAGTTATTGCCTTCAACGTTTTGGTGTCAATTTGCCAACTTCTCGAAACTGTCTCGCATGCTCATCGGGGAACTCACTTTTCAATGCCATTAAAATACATAGCCAATTAAAGCACTTTGTAAACACGGAAAGTACGATTGGAGAAAACGAGTTTGAAGAAAGCAGCTGTCGACCCATTCGGATGACGAAGCCTTTCACAAAAGCGTGGTTCCGCTGATACACGCAGTATTGGTCCTGAAAAAATGAACACTCGAAAAGCAATACAAAAAATTTGATAATCGTCGGACCTATTGCTAAAACTTCCTTTTATGAAAATCAAAATTTGATAAGAGTTGCAGAATATGCAGAATGCATTGCGCAATAAAAAAAGAATACTTGCATCTGCTAATTCATAAACACTTTTTAAAAAACCAACATCTGAGACAACTGGAACGGCAGCACCTAAGAAATATAGTATCCTTTACTACCTCTTTCGCCAACGAATGGAAAATCTTGAGGCAGGAAATTATTCAACTGATGTGGTAATCTTCAAACAGTTTTAGAATTCTACTTTTAAGAAAAAACATTTTTAAACAGTGTATGAAACAACCTAGAAAGGTTAGTAAGCTATTTCATGAGATTCGTATATATATATATATAGAAAACAGCTCATGCAAGTGACTTCAAAATAAGGAAAAGGTGAGTCAAGCGCTGAGGTTAAATACGCCTTTCACGTACCTTCAGACATATGTGATGTCGCTGTATGGAAATTTTTCAGTATGCTGTAAAAGCCTACATTGATCGAGCAGGATAATGAGAAAACTTCCTCAGTGGATGCCCACCTAATTTTGATGTTCGTACTGAAGTGTAGGTGATTTTATTTTTCCTATACCTTAAGCACCAATGTGTATTTTAAGCATAAGTGTAACGTGCATGAGAGTTCAATGCTGTCATATTTTTTTGCCCAATTATGGCAAAACACAACATCTATACCGGCTCTTCAAAAATAAAATTTAGTTATGCTGGACTAGTGCTCTACTTTAGCCTTTTCAAAATGAGGCATTCCCTTTACGTATCTTATCACGAACACACTGCATATTAGAGGTACAGCAACTAGTGAGAACATGGCGTCTAGAACTAGAAAAAATGCAACCATATTCCTTTCCGACATTTGGAGTCACAATGGCTCACCAAAGGAAGTGAATGCTGTTATAGAGCTTGAAGATGATGCTTCTTGCTTGTTCGGGGTAAAAAGATTATAAAACGAGAAGCTCAGCCATCTAGAAGATGTTCGAAAATTAGCCAACGAAATTGAAGCCAACAATCAAACATTAGGAATTCACGTCTCTAGGGTTTTCGGAATCAAACCTAAAACGGTGAAAGAAATGCGTTTGTACCGGTATAGACAGATACTCGCGCCAACGTGCATTGTGATACTCCTATCTGGTTTTTGAGAAACCCTTGCAAATACATAAAGAATTTACAGGCGTTTGATTTACGCCTTCGTACCTAATGCATTGAGCACTGCAATCCACTAAATGACTTTGCGCACTTTCTTAAACAAGAGGTGCATACACAATGAGAGTTACGATTACGAAAAACCCCGCTCACCAAATTCTGAATTCCCTGAATCCGGCAGCTCCCCATTGCTTAGGTCGATGAGATCATTAGTCGAGCATCCGTTTGATTGCGCCAGACAAATACTATCCTCGAGAATGATATAGTCAACGGATTCCTCTTGAAGAATTCTATGTACATCGATCACTGGTCTCCTTCCATAAACCTTTAAATATCATGAAATATGATCAAACTATTTTGATAGCAAAGAAACTTTAGAGGTAAACAAGATTTTTTTTCTAAAATCGCGAAAAACTATTTCAAAAACTCATGAATCTCTTGCGTAGCTAGCCTCATTCTAAAATCGGAGGTATTGAGCGTTATCCCCTTATAAGATAATGATGGGGTGAAAGCAATAATTCCCTCACCTGATAAATTCTTTGCGTTCTATCTCTCAGCCATTTATCCTCAAAGTGAGGGTGATTGGCAAGATTTCTGCCAGTGCAAGCTTTAACACCAGCCATAAGCTGCATACTTCCAGCCCATGACGACGTGGGTGGCGTTGTCGACGTTATCCACTCCATTAATTGCACTGTGTCAGGGTCATAAAACTCCTACAATATAGTGAAATCGAAATGCAATTACTTCTCACCTTCCTGATATCAGCCCCTTCACAAAATCTGATTACATAATAAATATGGGCGTCTCCTCATCACAGAGGGGCTGATATAAAGAAGGCGAGAAGTAATCGAAAATGATCGTACTTCTCCGAATCACTTTTCACGTTTATTTCGACATCGTCCTGTTATAATTTTATATTAGGCAACTAGCAGAAACGAACTAATGCTTTCAATGAAAACTGCTGCTTATGTATATCGCTATGAGAACCTAAATGGCCTTTATTTGCGTGGCTAAAATGTGTCGGCTTTTAACAAGATATATTATCGGAAGCAAAAAGAGTATCGAGTAAATCAAAGGCACTACCACCAATCCAAATCAAGTATAGAGCTAGCCGCATACCTAGATTGTACAGATAGAACATCATGACTCTTCTAGGATCGAGTTCCAGCAAGACGGTTAGGTAAACTATAAATACGGCGACAGTTGTACATGTAATTCGGTCGCCGTTGGAGGGGTTTATCGCTACAAAAAAACGTTATTCTAAATAATATGTTAGCAATGACTTAAATATGATACCTGTTCAAGACTCATTTGTTGCTTGTAGATGCCGTACTGACGAAAGAGGAGGGCAACAGCAATTGCGAAAGCGAGAATTTTCCCCGACCTTAGCACAACATATCGAGAGGTACTGAAATAGGTACGATCCATCCCACTATACACGTCACCTTTTTTTCGATAATCGGTTTTCACTGCTTAGAATATATGAGTGCTTGTTGGTCAGTTTTGAACTTTCCGAAGTGACCATTGGCTAGCGCAAAACAGCTAGTGCAAAACAATTTGCATACGTTCAATAGGATATTTACGAGAATCCATCGAAATTTGTCCGAACCAAGTTTTAACTGATTGGAAATAATTTGATTTCGCCGAAAGTCAATCACAGATCTTTTATATTCACTTCTAATCTATGCGTTTTATGAATCTTATCTTCTTTCAAACTATATAAATAGTTTCATTGAAACGTCTCTTTATTAAAAATGTTTTATTTCGATAAAGAAAGCATAGAGCAGAGTAAAAGAATACGAAAAATGCAGTCAAACACAAAGAAATAAGAAGTTGAAGAAATCTTTTTTTTTATGCGGTCGTAAGTGCGGATAGGGGTTAAATGCATAGGTCGACGAGTGCATGTACTTTTCGTTTTCAGCACCTCCCGAGACCGCCATTGAAGATCATACTTCACGATCGTTCACTGTGACATTTGTCTCTGATTATCTACCCTTGCTCGCTTGTACCTTAGGTTCAACATATAGTCTCATTCAAGGAAACGAAAAACTACTGTTCTTACAGACAGGGCCAATAAAAATTCCTCTCTCTTTTCCTTCCCGAACGAGGAGCTCTTTTAGCACCCTCCAAAAAAGCTCCATCCCCCTTGTCAACAAAACAACCTTTCTTCTCCATCCTACTTTGTTCCTCGCCCCTCTTTACTTCTTTAAAATGGTTGGCGAACGAGGATAATAGCATCATTCACCTAACACAGTAAGTTCCAAATGCTGTGAGCCTACAAACGATACAATCCTATGAGATGCCCAAAATAAGCAAAATTTGATACCATGAAAATGTGAAACCAAAGTTTTCAACTTGCTTTCGGAGGAAAAATTATGAAAAAAAAAAGAACTAGTCACTGCACTTCCTAAAAAGGGATAAAAGGAATAAGAGATCATTCTCTCTTCATCAATGTCTCGACTGAATTCTCTCTTCCTCACTATGCTCATTCTAATCAAATAACAAAAGGAAAATTGATTTTTGAAAGAAAATAAGCAGAACATAACAACGAACATTGAAATGATCCACATTGCGACGATCGTCATTTGTGGAAACCATAAATATTTCATTCGGAGTGTAAAGATTGCAACCACTGCGCATAATAGTGATTGAACTGTTAAGAAGATCATCGCAGGAGATATAATTTCGCAGAGTTTCTTCTCTAAAAATCTTTTAGAAAGTATAATTGTATCATAATGAATGTATAATTCGATATTCCTCTCAAAAAACGCTTTGTTTAACTTCTTGTTCAATGACCTAGTTTGCTTGCCGAAACCTTAGGCATTTGATAGCGCGAAGTAAAAATGTTCGGTGCAAGTGTAAACAAGTTGTGTATTTGTGTTCCCTCTACCTATTCTATACCTTGAACAATCACGACGCAAAAGCAGATATCGTAATGCAATTTGTAGGACTAATATAGAAGAATAATCAATCACCAAAACAATCATCGCCTTGGAGGACTAATGTAAGGAATCGAGAGCACTCTTACTAAATATGCAAAGAAAAAAAAAAAAGCTTGCACTCATTTGCTATTGAACAAAATTGTTCATAATATGCTGCTTAAATATAAAAGAACAAACAATTTATCGCTATGCTCAACAATGTAAAAATGATTTGCTCCTATATTGATCGGCATATGACTATCCAGTCATTTCCCACAGTTACTCTTTATGCATCATGGGAAAAAAATTTCACTACAACCAGTTATTCGGATAGGTGAAATTCCATTTACCTTCAAATTCATCGCTATATACTTGTCTCACCAATGAATATACCAAAAACAGAGCAATGAGTACTGAAGAAAGTGCATAAAGAATAAGACATCCACTAGCACTTGTTCTTTGAAAGAATCCCCAGTCGATAAACTTGAAAGCTCCATGACATAAATAGAGAGCGGTTTCAAAGGGAATTGGAGACCTGCAAGGGTTTGCATTGTCATTCTCAACCTTCCAAAGATCGTTTCGCATTTAGGGAGTTGGAACAGCGATATCCTACTATCTGTTATTTAATCAAAAATTAACAGGAAAGGACTGTATGACTTGTTAGTAGAATGCTCTATTTGTTGGCTATATAAGATTCATGGCATGCCCAAAAGCCATTCCAGGAAGCAAAACAACCTATTCTGTAGGAATTCAGAGGAAATAGCAACATACGAAGACAGACAAATATATTCTCATTCACCTAGAATAAGCCGGATAGAATTTAAATTTTGCATCTATTTCAAGGTGTCAACACAGAATATTTGTTGTTTATAAATGTTGATACGACAAGTGCTATAGATTTATTTATAATAACAAAATGCAGTGATCATTTCGATAGAGAAAACTGTAAAAATTACATACTTCATATGAATGCCAAGTTTCGCCATTACAAATGTCCATATATGAGTATCCGCTTTTGAGTTCGCAGTCACCTTCATGAAGATATTTACGCTCGCAAACAGCACAGCTGTAACAATCGCCTTGATGAACGCCACAACTACCGGATTGCTGCAAAAAACAAAACAAACAAACTCTCTCTTTCCCGTATTTGAAACATTTCTAGAGAAAATCACTTTTGTGATTTTGAAAATTCTACAAATGAATTTGATTGGCTACGCTGAATTATATCTAAGTTCATCTAGTTCATGAAGCAAATAAGTCCTTCAATTTAAGAGTTTTAAAGATGCAGTGAGAGGGAAAGAGAGAAAAAGACAGAAGAAAAGACTAAATAGTTTACAAGAATTTGCTGAAAACAGAATATGTATATTATTCTCGATCGCTATAGAAAATAGGAATTTCAATTTCAAGTTCAAAGAGAAATTATTCAGATCGATGTCCATAGCGATTCTTTTGAGTCTGAAAACGCAACGTTTAGTTCTTTGTGGATAATTTTCTGTTTTCATTCACATTTCCTTTCTCTATTACTGTTTTAAGAGCAGATGTTTCTCGGCTGAAGTTCCCACAAGCTGAATCAATCACCAGTAAGAACCTACTGGCTTCGAGGTGAATCAAAAGAAAGCAATGATCGTAAAGTGAAACAACAAGGGCACTAGAAACGCAGACTCAAAAATACGGATGAAAATAGCAATTGCATGTGTCACCTATATAAAGTTTGGAATCACTTATTTAGGAACTAAATTTGTCTAATAGGAACGCTTATCAAGCGTCAAAGTGCTCCAGAGTACTCACACTGCTTTAGCTGCGGTTGAATGAAATCGCCGAGAAATCACTAGAAGAACGACGATAGCGGCAATATTAAATGAAGTGCACACTGAAAGAAGTGCCATCGGTTGTCCGAATTGTGCAATCACAACACATGCAAATGCAATCGATTGCGCGAAAAGAAGAATTGCAATCATTTTCGATCGAGATGGAATAAGAAGTGATACGGCGAATAATGCACTCGATTGCAGAAGTAAAATAAACTGCAAATTGCAAACTTAATTGCAACATATTCTTCTCATAAACCATAAACTTCCTCCACTCAAATATTTTTCCGTAAATTGTCTCGCTATAAACAATCGTTCAAATATTTGTTAATTTATAGCCTTTATAAAATGATAAAAATCTGCACAACTAGATGTCATAACCGAAACAACATTAATATTGATTATTACTCCACTAATATGACACTATTCAGTTCGAAATCGACAGAGACTTTTAAATAGCAAAATAAAAAATTTCATTTTTTTTTTGTTATGAACAATACAACAAGTTGAAGACTCTCAAGTAACAACATTTGTAGCATCGAAATGACAAAAATGACAGAATCTAAAACGCACCTACCAAAAAAAGAATAACATATCACCAATGACTCTAACAGTCTCAACAGTCACCAACGGGGAATGGGAGGAAGGAGAAGAGGAGGAGAAGAAGGGTGGGCGCAACGACAAGCCACTTCTTTTCTTACGGGCTGATCAATAAGTTCTTCAGAAAATCACGATTTGAAAAAAAATGCAAGCGAAAATGGGTGAAAATATCGAAAAAACGTTTTAATAAAATACAATTATTTACTTGATTAAATTGCCAGAAGATTGCGAAGAAAAACGTCGAAAACATAAATGCAACTAAGCCGTTGACAGACTGCAAAGAAGTTTGCTGCAAAATGCAAACTGCGAAAAAACTTTGAAGCCAGAAGAATGGTAGTGCGAAATTCTCACGCAAGTTGACCGTAAAGAATGTGCGAGTACTATCATCGAGATTTGCGCACATCCACGCAAATGCCAATAAGCCGTATATCCAGCTGAAGTTCATAAAGTTTCAATGAAATAATTCCTAGACGTTTGTCAACTTATTAATGAAGGAATGAAATCTAATGGAAAAATATCCCCATAATATGAAAATAAGTGAGCAAAAAGAAAACATTCAAAATAAAGAACGGGTAACTAAAACAATTTAATCATAACATTTAGAGAAAATCCAAGCACTGAACAATGACATGGCTCGTAAGCGAACAATAATAATTCACTTAACGGGACTAAATATTTCTAAACCAAGCATTTTACTCTTGGAGTGAAGTGCGCTTTTTCCAGCTCTGCAGTGCTGCTTATGGAATTCAACCCATTTAATCATAGCTGAATGTGACGAAATTATGCCCACTTGTTGAGAAACGAAAATATCTCTATGCAACATTTTTTACTATTCAAAAATTCTGCCTCCTGAATGAGAAACTAGTGTATATGCTATTACACGCTGTTCTATTCCGTTTCAAATGCTTAGAATGCGCTTGCAAAAAAAACATATTTTGCTAGTTCATGCTTTTAAAAACGGTGTTCATATAAAGCATTTTAGAAGGAAGATGCTGAAGCAGTTCTTACCTCTTATGCGTTGCCCATGCAAGTAGGAATAGTGTTATAACGCCAAGTCCGGCAAACACGAAACACGAATAAACATAGAAGATTATTGGTGAGCCCAGATAATTAGTAAAGTATGTGCAGCGCTTGAGCGTTTTGTAAAGAGCTGCCAAAAGCAACTCCTGATAGATGTTAAATCGTTCCAGTATGTTGATTTCACGAGGATATTCTGTACTGAAATCTGCGTACGAATTTTTTACAACAACGTTCGGTGATATAGGGCCCAAGAGCCTCACACCTCAAAAACATCCGAAATTCAGGGCTGCCTGAAACTCAACGACCACCTAAGTTCAGGAGTATCTAAATTCTGAGATCTTAAAGAATAATTGAACAGTATATCTCGACGGCTGTCTACAGTATTTGCTGAAAAGATTTTATTACATTGAAACAACCTCAGCTCACTTTTTTATGGGCTGACTCAAATTTGCATTGGCAAAGCGCACCATGGAAAGGTCGGCATGTGTGGATGGATGCTTGCGCATGCGTTTGCTTGTTTGTCCGACACTCAGCTTGAGCGTTATGAAAGAGCGACCATTACATAAACTTTCATGCTCGTCCATCAATTTCTGAAGGAAATATGGACACCTAAATATCAGTAAAAATTTGCATGCCTTTTGCAGCCGGCCGAGCCAGAAAGACAACTTTTTGAGCACAGATTCAATTACTTACTGGTATGCCGCAAAATTCATTTTCTCACAGACGCACTATAAAATTGGACATCATGCCAATAACTTTAGCACAATATGCGCTTTTACAGTCCTGCTGCATGACCTTTGATTACAGAAAGCCCAATTCGAACTGCCTAAATTTTACTACTTGCCAACGCGGACAAATCCGAATGATGACAGATGAGCAAAAACGGTTATTACACACTAAACTTGAAAAAATTTCGCTATTCTAAGGGGAAACGATCAAGGATACCTCGTATCATGCATCAGATTGTGGATTATTTCACCGACTGTTTTATCTTCCTGCACAGCACTTTTATAATAGGAGTAATAGAGGCCAGCTTCAGTGCGTAACGAAATTTCCTGTTCCACTGGCTTTATATTCGTAAACCACAACGTTGTCTCGTGTAGTTGCTGGATGTAGCTGAAAAAAAAAAAAAGAAAAAAACTCTTCTGACTTACATTATAACCCAAGCAGCTTAACTAGCAAAGACATGCTAATTGAAAAAAAAAAACTCTGAAAAGGCTAACAGGAACTGAGGATGCCAAATTTAAATCGCAACGACGTCAAGCTTAAAAGACCGTTCTGCTTACTTCGGATGAATGCTTCCCCTTAGCCACTTTTTGATTATTTTCTTTTGAGAGGTGGAAGCAGGAAATTAATAGTTACATAATGAAGAAAAATAAATCTGGTCAAAAAAACGCATTGGAGACATTCGAGGCATATTCTCTTTCAAACATTCAGTATCAAATGCTGCTGAATAAATAAACCCCAATAAATGACGAATAAGTTGAAGTCTATATGGATGATTCCTTTAATAGATAACGGTTTGTAGCATTTATGATAAATGAAATTGATATTAAACATTTTCAGTTACATCACTTATAATTGTACAGTGCTGAGAGAAAAACTCGGACTAATGCTCAAGAAATTTGTTCAAATTTGCCCATAAATGGTTAAGAAATTTGTGCTAAAATTTGTCACTAGGACGATAATATGTGAAAAAAAAAAAAATGTTGATCGATTAGATTTTCATCGACAAGGCCAACGATCATTGATCAGTGGTGCATTTCACATAGCACGTACGATAAATTTCAACAGAAAACGTGATCGTAGTTATGTTTTATGATCAAAAAATTTGTGCTTATTCAAAAAAAAAAAAAAAAACCAACATATTGATTCAATAATTAGAAGAGTGTCAATTAATCAACTCTCTTATAGCGATAATTACTGAAGTGTTTGTTTAGCATTAGAGTGCATTAAGAATCGATGTTGATGGTTTGTAAAATATGTAAATATGTTCAGTGTAAACTGTGTAGAGAAATGATCGAGTAAGCAAATATTTTAAAACATTTCACAAAAAAAATATTGCATTATATAATGCGAAAAATTATAATTCTTAATATTCCACTCCCCTTCAAATATAATGCAAAAAATTTATGCACTTATATTAATGGGGCATTTTTATAATATTATTATAACAAATAGCTTTAGGCTACGTTAACGATGATATATTATGCAGATTTATATTCTGAAAGAGTCGTTCATCAAATGCTCAGATATGCGCATGAAAATGACAAAAATAAACTTAGAAAGTGAAAGCATAATTTAAGTTAGTATAGCCGTGAGTGCTCACCTTGCGAATACAATACCGCAAAGAATCGCGACAACAATTCCAACAAGTTTGTCTATCCAACCTATCGCAGGTAGTAATACAACCTCTGCGTCCAAGACAACTTCGCTGTGCTCTTTTTCAATCGACATTCCTGATGAACATGAAACTTGCACTAAATTAAGATAGTATTTATTAGAAAGGCAATAATACTTCGTGTAGTATGGAAATGGCATAATAAAGAAGCGTAACGAATTAAGAGGAAATCTAGACAGTCTTCACAAACATGCGTACAGCATATCAATTTTGTAGTTTCTCACAATAGAAAACGATCGAGATAACGCCCACAAATAAAGATGCTGAATTTATTTTCGAACATTGCTATGCGTGAACATAAAAACATCAAGAAACGATAGAAGGATCTAAAGAACATTTAATTACCATAGCAGATCCCCCTATTTGCTACATCAATCTCTGAATCGAATTTTTCAAAAAATTCCATATTCCGAGGTGGCGCTTCGATAAACATTCTCTATATTCTATTCGTCGAGTTAAACTTTTTCATTGAGTGTGAAATTTAGAGGATTTTTTCGAATGAATCGTATTGGTGGCTAAAATCTAGAAAAAGCATTTCCACGAATACAAGATCATTGTTCATTATAAGATCACAAAAAAGTGCTATTACAAAGAATGTAAGTGGATTGCAATGGTCGACTAGTTTTTTTAGTGGATTTTTTTTTTCAATGATCAGTTACTGGAATGTTTCATAGCGAGAGATGCATTAGACACTTCACTGAGATATCCAATGTAATAGTGTTTCATTGATACATCGAGTTAGAGAATTTTCTTTTTCTTGAGTAAAGTGCAAAAAGATCGCACTATAAAAAAACTTCAGTAGGCGTTCATCTCTACTTGGATGGAAATAAGACAATAAAAAACAATAAAAAAAACTCGAAAAATGTTTATTCAAAACTAAGAAAAAACACAAAAAAACGCATTTCTAGATAGGAAATAATAGCAGAGTTGAACAACTAATGAATTTGATGGGTGTTTCGTTACTTCAAATGCAATTACATAACCTGAACAATCTACCAACATTTGCATAAGTTAAATCTAGGGCTTCGTTTCTTATATCATTCGCTAATATTAGTAGATGTGATAGATGGATCAGTATTGAAGAATTCGCCGATAGCTGTTTTCTCCCAAAGAGAAGTTCAATGTTCGCGCAATTATTTTCTTTTCTCCTTTTTATTCTTAGGTGAACTCTCGTTTAATGTCAAAATGGGTTGTGTTCAAATTTTTCATTGATTCATATTTAGTGCTATGGTGATAACCTTTCTCAAAAATAACAGTTATCTCCAGTGGTCAAAGTAAACTTCATTATTACATGATATGTTGATATAATTTATTTGAACAAAAATTCATTACATTAACCATAAAAAGTTTCTTAAAATTAAAGTGTAATTCCTTTGGATTGAGCGTTAATGCTCGAAACAGCGGTGATGATTCCTTTAAAAGCAAAGGACAATTTGTTCATGAAGATAATGCAAACAAATTATTAATAAATTGTTTTTTGTTTCGTGCCAGTTTCTACCTCTATGCACCGCTTATCTTACTTTTCCCTCGTCGAACCCCGCCAATATCGCATAATCACAAAGAATGTTTGAAGTGAAACGCAAAGATTCAACCATAAAAGTTGACAAGCAAAAATCGTATTCCAAACTGATGAAAGATCTAACATGCCAAACGGCAGCAAACGAGTTAGAGTATGAATAAGAACGTGAAGTTATCGATCGCTAGCCAGCCGTGACAAAAACTGTTGGCTGGAGAGCACAAGAGGGTACAGCACACATCGGCGAACACCGATGCCGTCAGTCGTGTGGCGATCGAGGTCGTAGCCCACGTAACACACCTTACTGCTCATTAGCGCATTCTCATTGCCGTCCTTATGTCCTACCTCTTCGTGCTGTACCGGTAGAGAGTGCCATTTTTACAAAATTACTGTCACTCATAGGTCACATAAACCACTTTTTGCTATTCTGCATCTGTGTGCTCTTAATATGATACTGCAAATACGTGCTAAATGTCTTGAAAACGCGAGGATGACATTAACGGAAGCAATTTCTACGTATATTACCTCACTGTCAGGAAAGGGCATTTCAGCCTCTCTGCTTTATCATGATGCTACAATGATCTGACAAATGGCCAACAAGTTCGTCAAATGATGCCCTAAACCTGCTCAGGTGAGAGAATGCGTCAAGATTTGAGAAGAGGAATCTGAATTCAGGCTAACCCGGCTGAGGACGATGGATGTAGCATGTTTTACGTGGATCATCGTAGGATGTACAGCAGCAAGCACATCCCGTCAACCCATACATAAGCACTTTTCATCGTGCCGTTGCTGCCGAACATCATTTTACCATACGTTATTTGGGGCACCCATCGCGCCATAAGCGTGTCCATAATTGCTGATAATTGTTGCGGCCAAATTCGAGCGATGAAGAAACATTCATCGACAATCCATTTGAAGCACATATTAGGGAATTACCGCAGATGATTGAAATTAAAGCTTTATAGAACGATATCCTGATGGGAATCCCACCTTGATTGATCAAACGCTCGTAAAAAATGATAATTCACATCCGCCATCTTCCAGCCGAGCAACCACTACCTCAGGCTAATAGAAATCAATGCGAATAGAGGTCGAGGGTGCCTGAATCCGGGAATCCGGATGTTTCAGACACCGAGATTCAAGAGTAATTTTAGTTCTTCTTCGTGAACTGGTAAGCTCTTCTCACGTCAAGACAACATCCACTTCCAGCAAACCAGAATCACTGGGCTAAGGTACACATTCATTTTACTACGGTCCTATCGGTCAAAAACATTTGTGAAGATACATTGAGGGAGTTCGGATAAAGCTCGCTTTTTGCAACCGATTGCTTATTTATTCAGAAAACGGCACTTATCAGTCAACCTTCTTCGAATTTAGTGTCACGAATGAAACACTTTAATTTTTCCACTGTTCATGACAACTTTTTAAAACTTGAATATAGCTCTCAAGAGATTACAACGGAAATGTTGAAAATTTTTGGTCATTTCACTTAACGTACCAAATTTCCAAGACAAAGGTCGATGACATTCAATTAATCAAACAAAGAAGGTCGCTAATTATCAGGTTTTCACGTGGGCACAGTCAATCAACGATCACTAGTAAAAAACCTGGATTTTTTTTAGTAGCGCTATTCGCAGACTGTATCCACTTAATTTTTCCTTTGAGCTTTTTGCGATTCACGAGTTCCAACAACGGCGCGTATAAGTATACCACAGATGCATACAGCAGAGCCAACATCTCGATAACTGCCGCCTTTGAAAAAAAAGTCTGCAAATAGTACATAAACAGTTAGCACATTCCCAAACTTCGGTAACTTGCTCTTCAGCATCAAATATTTTCGCTCATAAAAAAGAACTCCAAATCCATTTTTCTGGAATGTCATCATTTGTGTAGACCGAAAAAACGTCAAAATTTTCAGCATTTGGGCAGTAGCTTATCGGCAAACACAACATACTCCTCTTAGTTGGATTTAACTGCAGCCGAGAATTGCTTTACTGCGCATTTGCGATTACTTTCAAAGGAGATAAAAAATTACGGAAAATACAAAATGGAAAATACTTTCGCCATATTACTTATGGAATGTTGCTGGAAACAAAGAAGCCTCCTGTTCGATGAAAGGATCATTATATGCTGATTCCATAAGATTCATTTGATTGTCATAACATTTGCTTCTACATCAAAATAAACCTAATAAAAATAGTGGTTATTGCACTATTCATTTGGTTGTGAGCATGAAATTGATTAAAACCGTTTTCCGTTTAAAGAAAATTTTCATCAAAAACCCTAAATAATTCTACCGGCATGGTGATCTTTACATAAGATGAAAACTGTTTGAACGGTATGATAAATTCTCATCGAAATTCACAAAGAACTTAATCGAAAAAGGGGAAATAAGGCTCATCTGGTTCAAAAAAAAGCAACCTAGTTTTGAAAAGCGCTTGGCTCGATTACTGCACAGCGCTTTTATTTTCATTCCTTCCATAAAAGGCTATCAAACAAATTGCTCATTCGAAAAATTTTTTTATAGGAGAGTTCCCCATTCCGTAAAAATAATGCAACGCTTCTATTAAGTATCTTTACAGCATATTATAATAAGCCGAAAACGCATAAAAAAGGATGGCAAGAGAAGCGCTCCGTAGAATTCCGTTCATATTGGATTAAAAGTTTGCAGAAATTCTCAAAAAATGGAACAATTTCATTCTGCTAGACGGCCAATTAATTATGTTATTGTTACGTTCAAATTTGAAGTGCAAGTTTCAAACGCTTTCAAATGCCGATAATTTTTTCAAAAATCACTGCTTGTGCGTGTTTTATTGTCTGCAGTTTGGGTGGTCCCCCAATTTGATAGTACCAAATAGTGAGCGGCCACACATTTAGGCGCATTCATAATGCGAACATCCTTCTTGGCAACATACATTGCAGCGTGACTGAGAAAGTGCTCAGCGATTTTGGATATATCTACGAATGTTTCAATCTAGGTGCATTGACCGACAGAATTTACCATCACCTTAAAGTATTCATAACTGATTATGCAAACAATCAGTCAGAACAATTTCAGATGACGTCATTCTAAGGCACAAATTATACCCACTAAACTTTGCCGTTGTTGTTTTTCGCAGTTTCCTCATGTGAAACTGGCGGATAAAAAGACACATGTATACACATACGTATACCACATATACTATATATACTATATATACTATATATATATATATATATATATATATATATATATATATAACTGCGGATTTTCAAAAGGCTGCAAAATATTAATGCTCACTGCCGAGTGGCCTCTGATGCTATTTCTTAGTTGCTCATCTATCATTTATATTGCTCATGTTGGTTGAACACTACGAAACAGCCTTGACACCTCTTCATCTGTTAGGTTGTATGCACATTAGCCTTAGAATAGAATATTCAACTTAAAAAAAGCAATTCGAGAGCAATGCAATGAAGTAATTGCAATTCTGAACTGATAAGCCCATAACATAAGTAAGTGATAGCTAACTGCTTGCCGTCTGTTTACATTGTTTGTTCCGTTGAGATGTGTTTTGACACTCGTTTGAAGAACGCGTGAAATCGTTTCAAGCCGGAGTTAGAGTCTGTTTCGCGAGTAAGCAGAATCCATTCCGCGCTGATCACCCAGCGATGCATCTTCTCGAAGCGATCCAAAACTGAACTCTTTATCTTAAAGGTATCTGATCGGCTAAACTCAAAAGCAGTATCGGCTAAACCTACTAATTCAAAACTAAACTAGCCATTTTCAAAATATAACTAGACACTCCATCAATAAGATTGCAGTAATTTTGAGCGAACTACCCGCCTAAGAATGTGCATAGATGCACAGATATTATAACTAGACACTATATCTGAGCAATTTTCACAGAGCAATTAGGATATCGAAACCACTGATGAATGTTGATAGTGATATCCAACAAAACGTTATTTGCGGTGATCACTTTGAATGGAAACAGGGAATCTTCTGAGTAGTTTAAGTGGATGAGTATATCAGCTGGGAAATGTGGCAGTGTTTCCTCAGCCACTGGAGCATTTGCTTCAGTAGGTTGTGGTGAGGATAGCTTTACGGCTATAAATGTAGCCACTTAATGCGAGTTTGATGGACTCAACTACAGAACTAGGACAAATGGTCACTGCCATAATATCTTGAAGTTACGGTGTACCACTCAACATGTGTTTCATGTTCTATCAATTTCAGGGCGGGTATGATTTTTCTTCCATAAAGTTGCTATTTGATTGGATATTCCATTCCGCGGGTGTTGAAAGAAAATGATATTCGCTAGACGGCGGTCTTCATCGGGGAGCGATTAAGGCGACAGACTGCAGCCGGAAATTGTTAGAGCTGAGAAATATCGTTGGAGAGCGACTTGATCCGAGAGGACGCCACTGAAAAAGTTCGAAAGTGCTTTCCACTAGTGTTTGCGAAGAGGACTCCATCGGGATAGAAGGCTCATCTCACCATACCGCCAAGTTTCATACGCTAATAGTGACTCTGCATGACTTCGGCGGTCTTATTAAATGAAGTCCATTATATTGATAAATGAGATCTCGATATTTTAGGTCAGTTATTTCAAGAAGTTTAAAATAATAAAAAAAAATTCTTTACTTCTTTGATGAAAGGCTGACGAAACAACGATTTAAAAAAAGCATTCAAGATGACAGGAATGATTAGTTTTTATTTTCCGACGTTTATTGCAAACCAAAAGTGCATGTGTATTTTCGAAATGCTAACCCAAATAATACTCGACGATAATGAACAATCACATACTAAGCGGTCGGTAAAACTGAGACATCATGGCGCGATACGCCCGATAAGCGAGCGACACATTAAGTGTGAAACCGATCAATGACCTATGCTGAATAAGTAGAAATTTAGGTAATGCGGAAGTGTTTGCAGGTAATTGCCGATTTCTTCATGCTTATCTTCTTACCTAGTTATGATCATTTTATGCAGTTTTTTTTCCAAAGAAACATAGATACTTGAATTTTCGTGAAGAGGGTGCAAATGAATAGCAATAACGACAGTAATACTGAAAATCTTTTTTTAATGTACGCATATGGTTTAATTAAGCAAACTATAGTGGAAAAGGAGAAAAGCTGGCATGATATGCGCTCTTTTAATCCCGCTCAAAAAGTCGGCCGGCTTCACAAATCGACACGAATAGTAGTTTCACAACAGCAAGTTCAATGATGCCCGAAATTTTCATTAAACCGACCACTTCTGCAATGCCCTTACAGGACACTCGTTTTCGGATCCGGCTCAGCACCCAACAGGTGCAATAAACATAAATGCATCTATACTTTTTAAACATATACATATACAGACCCATAGCCAAGCGGGTCAGGGATTTCCATCCAAAAGCCGAAATTTCGGTGGATTCATTTTACAGCAAAAACGATTTGTAAGTAGTACCTTCCTCAAAGATAGTGTAGATTGATTCAGTGAAGTTAATGTGCGTACAATTCGGCTTCATTGAGGCAACATCATCGCTATTTTTTGCTCACTTTAAAGGCTAAAGAATCATAAAATTATGCTTTATGAAATAACACTTTCTTGAAAAAATTCTCTGATTTTAAGTTCACGCTGCTCTCACATTTTAGAGTTTTTTAAGAAACTTCGAGAATCATGAGTCCATTCGACCGGTTGCCGCAATTGTCGCTGAACTCATTTCGCAAGCAAGCATAGAGCGCATCGGAATACACGTAGTTCAAAATGCATTTTTATGCACTTTTGGAAATTCACATTCGCGAAAAGCACGTGTCTGGGAGCGTCCACCTGTCCGTACCGCAACTTCAGCTAGGGGGATATGAAGACAAAGCTGGATGCTCGTAATGCAAATCAAAGATAACTACTACATAATTTACCAAATCGATCGATCTTCTTCGAGAAGAGTTATATGCAAATTTACCACTCGGGAAAATATCTCGCAATTTTTTAGACCTTGAAATATGCAAAAAAAAAGGAAAAAAAACGAACCTTTGCATATGATTTCGACCAATTGTTGGCTCGACTGTAACATAACTATTTGCTATGCTTTATAATTAGGCCATATCTGTGCAAAACTGCACAAGGCATAATAATATCATATAATCAATTCTCTCAATTAAAGAGAGTACGTGGTCTGATAAGCGGCAGTGCAAGAGCGCGTATCACGCCGACGTTTTTTGCATGTTTTTTCACTTTTTTCGAAGATTTGATAATTTGTAAAATCAAGCAAGCGACTCCGAAACATCAAATTTGGTTCTCAGTGCGAGAAAAGAGTGAAAAAAAATTACTGGAAAACAACAGAAATAAGGTTGCACTATACTGCCCAAGATAGGGATGGGGAGACTGCAACCTACCATCGTTCTTAAACGAAATTTGAGTTTCGAGGTGTCTTCATTGCACACATCTTTGTAAATACGGTTGTGTAGTTATGTTCAAATATATGAATAAGTACCTTCAAAATGATTATTTAACACCATCTGTAAACACTCTCGTAGAAGAAATTGCAAGGCTACTCAACGGAACCATGGAAGTTGTAAAAAAATTTCCCACTTTGAAAATTTCCCAAAAAAAGCTAAAAAATATAGCTAAAAAAAGCAAAAAGAGTTGCAGCACACGTAAGTTGCAATCAATTTTAGACGACGAGTTTACAGTACTCAGCGAATTGCACCATGTTTCACCTTACCGGTATGAACAGTTTGCGAAATGAAATCAAATGTGCTTGCAGCATTACTAATGTTTGCTTTAAGATCAATGAATTTATGCTTTTGTTTATAAGTCTATAAGACGCTCATAGCAAAGTTAATGGTGCTGATTACGGGCAAAGATTTCATCTTAAGCGTTACTCTATTGCCGCCCAATATTACAAACCTCTCGGTCACACCTTCGTAATTTGCAGTGAAACGTTTGACACTTAGTTGCTGTCTAGAGCATCATTTGACTACTGTAATCGGGCGATCACGATTCGTGCTTTCGCAATAGGGGAGTGCGCCGTTCTCACAGCACAATCACACCAACTCACCCATCAACAAAAGTGTTATCTTGTTGCTCTGTCTCAACGATCGAGTCTGTGTGTTCATCTTTGTGATGTAACCAGCTCAATTCAAAACATCGATCCCACATTTCAAATAATTCTTCTCTCATCGAGAAAAAAACAAAAACAATACCGCATAAAAATTCCAAATTTCGAGACAGGTAAGGACAATATGACAACGTAAAAGCTTATGTGAGTTTATACACTAGCTAAAAGCACAACTTTCGCATCTAGACGCACTGACGAAAATTAACAACAATGCGCAGCGTTGCACTAGTATGTTAACTCAACTCTTACGAATCACTTGTAGGAAAATTGCTTTCCTATTCAATTTGCTATGAAATGCTAGCTGACCACTCAAAAAGATGGATGAAAATCTCAGGCTCATTTATGTGTTCACAATTTTTTTTCGATTTTGGCGGAACATTTTGAAAGTTGGTGCTCGATGATTAGTGTATGGCATGGATTATCTCAGCCAAGTTCCGGGACTCTAGCTTTAATAATTTCTGATCTGGCACCTCTGTATTAAAGTCCATCAGACAGACGACAAATACGCAGACAGACTCACGCACGTACCCACGTACGTATAAGCATTCGTGCAGACACGACATCAACGTACTAGTAAATACAAATTCCCCAACATCGCATAAAAGCATCCATTGAGCACTGCAAAACGAGAAGCAGATCAATTAATGCTAAAATACTCCCTAAGATATTTTCTATTCAATGAACATTTAAATCTATTCGCAATGAAGCACGTATATATTCGAAGCTATTAAGGTGAATATGGATTTCTTTGGAAGTGTGAGTTATACTGACACAGCTGTATTAAATAACTTAACAAAAGGTAGATCAGAGTAAGGGCAAAAAAGCGATTTCATGAAGAAACGACAGACGATTGATTTACATGGTAACTTCCGTTTACAAAGTTACCAAATGCAGATCAATCTTCCTTTGCTTCTTCGCTCGCATTCGCCACTAGGTGCCCATACCTTAATAGTGAAGGGGTAATGAGCGCTCCATACCTACTATAAAAAAGCTCTCTACGCATATATATATATATATATATATATATATACTTGTGAAGCGCAAGTAAGGCAATACGAGAAGCAGTTCCGTATGTTTCCTTATTTTGAAAGACCGAAAGCATTCTCAAATGCTCTGTTACAGATAAGTCAGAATTCTAGCCTTAAACTTCAATATCAACTTTCGAATTAAAATGAATGAAATATATAAATTGTCTACCTAAACGATCCTTTAACGAGCTCATATAGAAGAGTGGATTTTTACTTTAAGAGAGCTTTATTTACAAACGTGCTCATTTACTTCAATTTAAGATAGATGTTTATCAGTTTATGCAAAGAATAGATCATTAAATTAAAGTAATTACCGCTTTCACATTAATGCGCTAGATGTCGATTTCTTAAGTATGCAGTTGGAAAGTAGGGGAAGCACTTTGTCAGAATCTCTTTGACACTCCAGGTTGAGCTCATATTCACAGAGGGGAATTGTATCCGAGTGTGGATCGCTCCATTGTATCTTTCCGAAATGACTTCTTTTCGAGGGACTCACAACTGAACAAATGCGTCAAATGCCTTCACTCTATAGATCAAAGAATGGACTAACTGTATTGCTCAATGAATGCTTCAAATTCAGCGACTTTTAGGAAGTGAACGCCCCTACTATCTAATACAAATGTTTAGAGGGACAATGAATTGATTTCCACTTCAAACGCATCATCATAACGGAAATATTGTTCGACTATAAATAAAGATAAGGGCAGCTTGGATAGAACACGCGGAAATCCTTGAATAAGTTTCTTTAATGCTGGATGTGAATACGTATACATCCGAAATTGAAAACTCGCCAACTCGTTTCATGCTATTCTGCTGTAATCTCAGTGCACATTTCAAAAACCAACTAGAAAAACCTCGTTCGAAAAACACCTCTCTTCATTTCAGACTCTTCGAGGAAGAAAACACTCTCACTTTAAATAAAGCATCTCATTTAATAAATCCTCTTCCCATTATAAGTCCAAAAAGGCAGCAAACTTTCACACGTCTAAAGTTCCGTATACTGTTGTAGCAATTTGCGAAAACCTGGAAAATAGAACTAACCGTCATTTCTGTAAACCGTCGTGGAAAACTCTTTAAAACTTTGAAAAATCTTCACAAAGTTATGGATGATAGAAGCTTCATTTGAGGAAATACGGTAAGTAAAAACATTCAGGTGGAAGCGCCGTGCCGGTTTTACTCCAAGCTTCGATTAGCAACCTGCAAATGTTGAAGCCTCTGTTTACAAGTTTTAATAGCGTTAAAATGTAGGCGAACCTTCAATAGACAGCAAAATCGCTTGACGGTGTCACTTTAAAGAAAGTGCTGAAATATGTAAGGCGTTGAAGTTGTATATGTGGATCACAGGAAGATATGAAATATGGAACAGCAATCATCGACGTTGAAATGCCCTTCATTGCAATCGCAATGCTTTGCGATATGCTACGTTTTTAAATAACTATTATAAACACGTGTGAATATACTAATAAATTAGCTAACGAAAAGGGATGCGGTTATAAAGCAGTTGACTGCTAAAGGTAAATTTAAGTATTGTAGCGTTGATGGGGATTGATGGAACTGTCAAATGGCGAGATTTGATGAGACGTGAAGAGATCCATTTAATCACCAACGACGACGAACATCATCTAAACACTAACAGCGAGTAGCCACATGAAAACGGTTTGTTTTTAGATTGGCTGACGATTACGGTTTCGCAAGAGGCAGTGATTTGATTTGCAATGCTACTGATTACAGTATCTTTATACTCGCACGTCGTTGTAAACAATTGTTCAAAGCGGTTTTTTTGTGTACGATTGAAGTTATTCCCTTTTCGCAAAATGCACTTACCTCTCCCAATACAAGTTTTCAAATTCGATGTTCCCTGCAAAGAAGTATAATAAAAACATTGAATATTAACTTCGATATTCCTTTCGAAAAGAACAACTAAAATGTAAAATGTATATTAGATCTTATTCAATAAGCCCAAAATATAATCTATAAGATTGGTTGCGGTGCGGCATAGCTGAACCGCAAGGGGGACCGACGAGGAGAAGCGAAAGGAATGAAGTGAGGAGGAGAAAGAGGGTGGAGGGTGAGCATAATTTTGTATATAGGTATTTCAACTTTTCCGTTTGTCTCTTTGAAAGGTTGGGATAACAAGGAAGAGAGAAAGAAATTCGTGCGGTAAATCATCTTTCTTCCCTTTGCTCTATCCTTTAGGGCGCATTTGCAACAAATTACCCTAAATGGCAAACTTTTACCACTTCTTCTAATAGGTTTTCTTCGAGGAGCAATGAAAAATCGAATAAACATGTGAGTGCTGCCTGATAATAATAAGAATGGATCGACGATAGCGGAACAAAAAAGTACTTTGGGTTATTTCGGGGAGCGCAAAAAAAACCACAGCTAACCTCACCCACCCCAATCATAATTACTACAAAAGCAGGAATATATCAACGAGCTTCATATTGATCGATGGTAACGTAAACGCGTCTTCATAAAAAAAAGCGGCCCTTCTTATCGGCGATAGAAGCCGCGTTCCCGTGAGCGATATAGATCTTCCACTAACCGCAATCATGATGGGAAATAAAGACACGAAGAATGATTTCGAAATCTGTCAATAAAGTTGTTTGATTTGATTTTGAATTTTATGAAGCGGCGTGGGTTTGGTTCTCGTACGGAATTGCAAACGGCTGTCAATTGTGGCGCGCAATTGGAAATGGCACGCCGTTTTTTGGCGCCAATTTTTCAATAAGCTCCACTAAAAAGCAACTCTGTGACGATATGTTTGTATTACGCCGATGTGTTGTAAACGATGGATGGATACATGGAATGTTTATTGCTATAACCAGACGTCAAGTTGACAGAAATTCAACAGCACATTGATGGATCTGATGCATGAATCGCATTGCTTTTTCTAGGCAAACTATTTAGTAGTTGAAAATGCTTTCTGTATCTCATAGCTGATAATCGTTTAGCCGATATTCCCATTTCAAGAGCTCCGAACGACCAACATGGCAGATTTATGCTGCAAACTTTGAGTTCGATATTGAATTCGAATCCATGCTTTTCAAATTCCAATGCTTTTCATTAGAAGCGGAAAAATGTGAGGCGAAGATGAAAAAAAAAACCGAGGAGTTTGTTAAAAGAACGGATACTTTCGCCGCATAACTGCTTAGTATTCATCGTTAAATTATTCGCCACCTTTAATAATTGCATTAAAACTGAGAGGCGAGTCCGCAAGCAAATTGTCACTGGAAATTTTTTAATCTAGCGATCGAATCAAATATCCCTCTTCGGTGAGCTCTAGACAGTTTTGAGGCATTTCAGATGCATTCGAGAAACGATTTCTAACTTTGATTGTGATGCTGCTGGCGTAGATTTTTTTCAAGGATTTTCATCACAACACCTGTAAAGCTAAAATAGATGAGCAGATGCGTTTTTGAAGAGAAAACATTTGGAAGTTGGATAAGTGTATCATTTGAAATCAGTTGCATTGTTTCAGTGGTGTTACTGATGCATTTGCAACGTGCAACACAGTTCCACAAAACGGTGTAATATGCACTATTTTCTAAAGCACTCACGAATTCTTACCTGAGAAAATGTTTCCATTGATACAGCAGGTGCTCATCATTGTACTTCAAGCTAATTATTTCCTTCTACAGCTATAGTGGGTATAAAGTGCTGAATGGTGTGCTACGATTTTTCTGCAAACCACACTGAGCAAATTCACTGCTAAAATTTTCGGCATTTTACTTGAGAATCGAGGAGAATTAAGGAATGTAACATAGATTTTGTAAGAAAAAATTTTGTACAAAGACAAAGCGCACAAAGAACTGCGCCAGTTTTTTCCTACCCAAAAAACTCTCGTCGAAAATTTGATATGGTTTTGGCAGCAGCCTGATAAAGAGGCACAAAACTTCGAAACTCATCACCATGACGTGGATCCCTAACACGACCTCCTAGCATTATTACTAAAGGACCTCATAGCTTCTAACTTAAAGAGTCGTAGTTGTGGCGCGGTGAACATGTGTAGCGTATCTTTGTTTGCAAAAGACCTTCACATAACCCAATAACTGGCTCATTTCTACGAAACCTCTCATAAAGCAAGTGGTAAGTAAAACATACTTTTCAACAGCGGAACGTTTGCTAATGATACTTCAGTTATACTTTTTGACCTTTTATTAAATTCCCGAAGTGCTCAAGAGGGCGATTTATGGTAACAGTTTGAACAGAATTCATGCACTACTCGCATTCGCCAGGAAAGAATCTCATCAAAGGATGTGGTGTCTTTTAAGAACTATTTTCAACGCCGAATTCTGGCATGAGTCTCATTTTAACGACACATTTTTTTCTGCATTTTCAAGAAAAATTTGAAAAGGTCTTTTCAGTTATATGGTGATGAAAAGCTATAGCTTTTTTGTGTACTGCTGGATTTCCCAGAAAACTGGGTGCACGATCAAATCTTCCAGGAGAATTTAACTGCGGGAGATTTTTTCGGTGTGAAAATCCAGGGTTTTTGTTTGCAACGCAGTGATAAGTATGCCCTATATATATATTATATATATATATATATATATATATATATATAGACGTTGATTGCGCATTATACAACAAACGACTAATAAAATTCAATAGAAACCTTCGTTGTCCTATGACGACAAAAAATATTTCTGACTGTTGAATGAATGGTTATTTTTTGTGTGCGTCTACGAACAAGGTGATATTTATCAAAAAAGTGCACAACATAGTTTTGTCTAAATTTCTCAATTCTCGCGAATGTTCTTTTTTTTTTTTGCTGAATGCGTCGTCATGCATCTCTGCATCAACTGTAATTGTTCGAAGATATAAATTAACATCGTTCAAAAGAAAGCGCTACTGGACGAATGCTTCCAATGTCGGGAATTTTTCAAGCTAGAGGCAACTTTTGCAATTTTTTTTTGTCATTTTTATATCAAAAAGCCGATTATGTGGCTCCCTGCGAATGTCGTTTCCCGATGTACAGTTTTGTGTTGTCGGAAACCTCATGTGGTGCAATTCATTGTTTTTGAACGCCAACCGCAGTTGGTTAACGGTGATTCGATTATGCGGCAGTGGGCCGTTCTAAGCGCTTTGAACCCACTCGATTGGCGCCAATCGCCTATGCTCTCAAAGTTCAATTATATAGTCAATTTCCTCCAATTCGAATTCATAAATGATGTGTCAGTTTCTTCTATCTTCAGGAAATTTTGCCAGTGAGATATTCGTTATATTTCCTGCAAGGTTTGGGAGTTTACTGAGATTTTGCACATATATAAATCTCGAATTTTAAAATAAATAGTACTTAAAATTAAGAGTGCTTTTAGCTTCAGTGATGCCTAATTTGGACTCATACTCACTTCTGAAAAAGCGTCTACTGCACTGGCTTCGAAACAGGGCAAGAGGGGTGCTCAGAACAGATTATTCTGCATAATTAACGACATTTTGATAAATTCAAGAGGAAGCAGCAAAACAACGAAAAAGTGCCTCATGCGCATTCCGTAATTTTTCCCCCTTAGATTTGAGTACTCATTGAGTCGTTAATTCTCGGCGAAGAGTGATTGTAAAACTTCTTATACTGTCTTGAGTCTACTAAATTTTCGAGAAGGAGACAGACGGGTAAAGGGCATGAACTGAGAAAAAAAGAGAACATTTGTGCTTTCCGTAACATGATGTCTTTAAACAATCGACGGATAGTTTTCTCGCCATACTTTGAAAAAAAATAAGCTCGGAACCTTGACATTTCAAGGTTGAAAATTTCTCACTTAAACATTATATTTTGATCATATGGCTACGCATATTTTGCATGCATCGGTCAAATTCGCTCGTTCATAGCGTATAGCTCCTATATCCCTCTCGTACTCTTAATGTGAGTCTTTAATTTTCGATAAATAAAAAAAAAGTTAGACGGCTGAGATAGGTCATATAAAGCGATTTATATTTTGTCTTTTCAGACGGAGCATCCACCATAAATTTAGCAGATTTTAACCGAAGCTATTCAAAACTTATAATTTTATTGTTTATTATATAACTTTATTGTTTATTATTCATCGATTATTTTATCGTCTCATTCTCTGTGTTGTTTGAAGGTGATTTCATTGTCACTGAAAATATACGTAAGTATCTCTAAAAACGATTTAGCAATGAGTCACATTCAGTAAGAAACGTGAAGAATAAATTTATAACACCTCTATACCAACTATGCATTTCATTACAATGTTTGCAAGAAGTGTGTTGAATATCACTGAAACTCATAAGTTAGGTTGGATATTATGGGTTTTTTTTTCATTTCTTCGACTAAAACCTCAGCAAAAAGAATAATTGAATTGCTTTTTTTAGAATATCTATCTTTATGTCTTTCAAAAAAAAAAAAAAAAAAAAACGCCAGTTTGGCGAAAGTACTTGATGCACTTGATGAGTTCCTGCCTTAATCGAGTTTTTTTTTCTCTTTCTGTCATCATAATTCGTTGAAATAACAACTGACTTTAACCCAAAAGACGCATAGAAGTTTGCTGATTAAAGCTGTTTTAAGTGTTTTCTCTGCATGAGTGAGCAGCAATAGCGAAATTCCCGGATCGCTTGCTTTCGAATGGGGCATTCTTCCTTGTTTAGTGATTATGAATTTTTAGTGTAAATTTTTACTTCTCAATTTATATCAGCAATAAAAGCATCGGTGAAATTTTTATGAAAACATTTTTTCGCAATCGGACTAAATCGCTTCGTTATTATACAACAGCATCGAGTGCGTAATTGAGCACAACAGTGAAATCATAAACACTAAAATCGGAAGCTGTTCGTTGAACGTCTAAAGGCAGAACATTACTAATGCGTAAATGTGGTGAAAACTCACTTCTAAACATTTATGAAAAATTTTACATCTACTCAACTAAAATAAGTCGTATGTGGAGGCGATGAGATTTTTTTACATGACGTCATAAAAATACATTTTTACAGTTAGTGAGGAAGAGTGCCAGATGGATAGCATTTCATGTGCTTTTGTATTTCACTCTTTAGAACAACTTCATCAATTAACAACAATTTATAAGGCAAAGTAATAATGTACTCATGTTTTAGCCGAACAAACTTCCATACAGATCACCCCTTGAAATATTTGCTTTTGCTTGTATTTAGCCACCCAATCGATCGAGAATTGATGCAAGCTCTTAGGCCCATCTACACAACCATGAAACCCTTTGGATTCCGATGAATCAAAGTGAAGATACTTTATGAGTACCTGGGTGTAAATTATGCCCAGCAGGTTTCGCAGCTTCATCTTCAATGGTTCCCGAGTCAAGGGTATCGAACAGTCGGACACATGAACATTCATATACATAAGCACACCATTGCCACAGTGCTCCTTGTAAATACCAATTTGCAGAAAAACAATCATAAGTAATTAGCCAGCGCAAATAGACACGAACACTTGTGGAAGAGCTCCAGTACGTCTTGTTGATGCTGACGCACATATACATTATCCAGATTTCTAACACCCAGAGCTCGAGATTCCTGAGGTTTAGACGAGTATAGCTCACTTCCAAGTTCACTAAAAATCGGCCTCAGAGCTCTTGAATCCTTTCGCTATGACGACTTTTCACATTCCGCTGTTCTTTAATGTTTACAGTTTCAATTCTTACTGTTGAAAAGCCTTTTTATTGTTATTGCAGCGCTAAAGCAAGAAATTAAATAAAATTCACCCAGATGCTCTGTAAGCTTTCACTTCATCAAGCACCTCTGTAGTCACTGATTCACCCATCCAGAAAACATACCTTTGCTCAGCTCTGCTATTCGTCTTCTACTTTGCGGAATATTTTTGCAAGCGCCTGCTCGGAGCGAAACTAAACCGAAAATCGACATGCTGTTTGGCGCGCTTCTTGAATTTATTGTTGCAGCTGCAGTGCATTCACTCCTCGAAGGAATCGGAAGGTCGTTCGAATTCTAGGATATATTTCGAGAGATGTTATATAATTTTTGTGCCTCAAATGTCCCACTGAGTAAATCGCCGTCTATCATTTGAGTCATTGATGATGAAGGTAACACGATGCGGGTTCTGTGCAACCTTATACGGATTAAGTCCATTTGACTAGTCTAGTCGCGAGTCTTAGTGAGGATCTGCAAATCCTGTCCAGACATGATCGAATAGCCTGCTAGCCGACAAATATATCAAGGTAATAGTTTACCGCACTTAAACAGTACAGTGTGTGAACGAAAAAGCCTTTTGACTAAGA
The DNA here is from genome assembly GCA_006503575.1 of Baylisascaris schroederi. Taxonomy (NCBI): domain Eukaryota; kingdom Metazoa; phylum Nematoda; class Chromadorea; order Rhabditida; family Ascarididae; genus Baylisascaris; species Baylisascaris schroederi. The sequence goes on along the minus strand of QEWY01004180.1, from coordinate 557,648 downwards.
TGGCTTCTGTCGTTGGCTCGATCCTGCTGAGGCCGCATCCTGCGAGCTCCACGCTACCCTCCGGCCTCTTCATGCTTCCGACGACTTCAGGTAGGCCCACTCAGCCCTGCAAAACCTCTGGAATCTTTAGTTTGGAAATCGATATGAATACATGACCGTATTAATCTCTTTTACAGTCTCCTCAATTCTTGCAGTCAACCTTGCTGGGTATTTTTTGTTCTGTATCTGAGGTTTTCACTTCCTTTGCCATAACTTACAAAGACTCAAGTCTGTTTTGATCTGAGGTCGACTGGTTTACCTTTCATTCTTCTCGCGTCATGACACAAGTCCCCTACCTATTTCATGGATTCAGTGGCAATATGTGTTTCATAGGGCGCTTGCCTTCATTTCTTCAGCAAATTCTCGATCGTTTTGTCGCCCAACTGCTTTCAGGATTTACGAACGTTTGGGCCGCTGAACTAACGTCCTCTCGGCTCAGCACATTTTAAAGCATACAAGTGTGCGGGTGTGTGTTTTGTTAATGAGATTATTGCTTTGAGTAGAGATTAGTTTGGCTGGGTCGAACAGAAAAAAAAGTGTGCCAAATGTTTCCGCTCATCAAAGGTTTTGTAAACTATTTCGAGAGACATATAAATTTTTATCAAAGTGCTTTGAAAATTTTCCGATTCGGTAGTAACGCAAACTTTTCTAAATGAATATTTCGAAAGATTAGTAATCTATAATTTGCACTCCAAGAAGAAATTCGAATCCAAAGTGTAAGGCTTTGGCAGTCATTGATTATGAAGGGTCAAAAACGAAAGCGAAAATAGCGAAAGCAAACATAACAAACAACAACGGTACTTGTTAATAGCAATAACGAGCATAATAAGTAGCAGTTCACATCTGCAGCATCAGTACAAATAAAAAACTGCTTAGTAGAAATATTTTCACGAATATAGCGTCTATTGACAATTTTTTCAAATAACAAAAATAAACGAACAACAAAACATCATGCATTGGAATTGATAAAGAGAATGAAGACGATTTGCGACAAACGTTTTAAAAAATCCTAATAAAGTAATTCTAAGAGCTTTATCAGTGTTTTCGTAGTGAAGTACTATGGGTGTTGTGGCAATTTCAACAATTTTAACCTTTATTTAAAATGCCGCAGACTCAGAAATCACGCTAGCATAACTCATTATGACACGTGTGTTATCAATACAAAATTTGAGGAAAGTGTTTGTGCCTAAGTGTTATAAACGCCTCTTTGTTTGCAATTTTTGCATATAATTTGAACTATGATTTTGATAATACGATTTTTTTCTAATAACGTTGATCGGAGTCGACATATTTCAACTTTCACTAATCGAGTTTATATTCCAAGTGATTACAATACTTTACTTACTTCATCGTTCGCAAATAATTCAAACAAAAATTACAACAATCACTTTCTGTAGATTATAAGCGCCGCTTCATTCTATCACCGTTTTTAATGAAAAATATTTCTGCAGTATTGTTAAAGCCATTGGAATTTTTCGCAAATTTATTAAAGAAACATTTCGTTTTATAATGCCTTGGTACAATTTTGGAAAAAAAAGAAGAAAAACTTAATGAAGAAGTAAAGTTCGTCATGTTCTATTAAAATGACAAATGAGCTAATTAATCAAAAAAAGCGATCCTATAGATTGAACCATAATAGAAAAAAAGAAATTCAAAAGAAATATGCAATAAACTAATACAAGAATAATTAGATGAGCACTGAACAATGAATACAAGAGGTTTTCTTCCTTTTGTCCATTCTCTTTACTTAGCAACAAAAAATTGCAGTAGATATACCTTTTGCGCTTTCCTCATTGCAGGAAAAGTTCATTATACATAAAACGAGCATTATTTGATTTTAATCTTCTTTTCTCCTGTATAGATATTGATTTTTATTTCACTTTCTTTACGGAAATAAAATAGAAAGCACCTAACAAACTTCCTATATTTGAAAAAAAACTTTTCAATAGAAATTCTTCTGTGAAGTTTCATTTAGCCGAAAATATCAACAGCTGTTTTACTTGACTAACTCCGGTGTATAATATTTGTACAAAAATGATAGCATTTTTTTACTTACAAATTTATGTCATTGTGGAAATTTGTTGCATTAAATAGTCAAAGCACATGAGCTTTTATATAATAACTACCAGCAATTATTCATCGAAGTGGAAGCCAATAGTTATTCATTAGAAACCAACAATTACAAGCCGACATTTGCTGATATTTGTGTGAATTGCTCGGTGGGCCAGTCAGGGGATCCGTAAATCCAGATCCCAAATGAGTAAGCTTGATCATTTTAACATCTATCTGTTGTTCCCATGCGCATTTTCGCTAATGTTCGCTCATTCACAATCACCTTTATGATATTTGTTTCTCAACCTTTCCAAAGCACTCTAACACATCGATCTTCAAATCTGGTCCTAGTCTATTTCAATTATCGCCACCCGTTTGCCAATAATTCTTTACGTTTCATAGCGTAATATGCATCGAAATACGAGTTTGTTATGATGCCAATTTTTATCGCGTATGATATCACGTTCGTCAGTTGTTGCTATAACAATAACGCTTCGATTTTTTTCTCATCTGTTTTGAATCCATTTCTTTCACCATAAGAGGTTCCATTTTTCTTTATTTCTATCTATAAAAGTCTTGTTGAAGCAATTTGGCTTCAATTTGAAACTATTCGATACGATAAAGGAATACTTGTACGATGAAAAGACTGAAAGTGATTCAATTTTGTTTCATTTGAAGTAATTTAAGGAAACAGAAGAGGAGCAGTCGTGCTTAAAATGACGATAAAAATGCTGAAGGTAATTGTATGCAGAATTAGGGTAGTTTAAACGACAAAAATAACATTCCTGGCAAACCTTTATATTCTGAAAAAATTATGATTTAACGAAAATGGAAATTTAAGCGGGAAAGTGGAAAGAACTCCTAATGGACTATCGTTTAATATTGCTTACTGCGCCGTCGCCTTTAAGAGCAGACTCTTTGGTTTCGTCCTAACGAGTCACCGCAACCAGTGGCCTCATCGGGACGAGGGTGGGGCAGCAAGTCAGAGGTCTCATCTTGAGTGGAAGGAACAACGATGAATCGACTCGTCAGTATCAGATGGGCAGGAGAAAAGGCTGAGCCCCAACCCTCACGCTACCTTACAACTTCGCCTAAGCGGAAGTGGAAGTGATATGAAAAGACATTTATTTGTAATGAATGCTTTATCGATTAGAATAAATAGAATCAATTTGCTAATGTGCGTTCTCAGAGACATATTGCGAAGCACATTTGAAAGAGTGCGCAGCATTCGAACGAATGAGTGAAAAATTTATATATTTAAGCGTCAATCAAGTGAACGTTGTATAGATTAGCTGAAGAACGAAAATAAAACAAAGAATTTTGACCGCATAAAAATATTATTAACAAAAATACGCATGAAAATTAGTGATGGAAAAAAGTGTTACTGAGAATTTACCAAAACGAAGAAGAGATAATCAGTTTTTAAAGCAAAATTTTAAACAACTGTAAATATGAATGTGCATATCACCAGATGAACAGAAATCTACAAATAAAATCCCTCTATTTCGAAGGTCGTCTTCAGCTCGCACAAACTACCGTTGAATCACAGATGTTCTTTCGCGACAAACAACCTATTTACATTACATCGCCACTGCACGCATGTACACATGCGCACACCGCAGCAACTGGTTGCGGATGCAGAGAGGCGGTGAAAAGGACGGTATAGTGCCTCTTAGCGTTAAGATCATACTCGTGTTAAATACCTGGAGGCTGCAGTATTCTAATGGTGAGTGTCTCATCAGCTATAGGAAATAGTCAAGCCCCATAAGAGTGACGAAAGCCACCCCGAAAGTATGACATCTAAAAGGCTTAAACAGCGAGGAAATATCTAACGAAGGAGCGACGATAGGCTTAGCAGGTTTGTGTTATTCAGCAAAGCAAGGCTGAAGTCTCCAAGCCCTCTAAATTTACGATATGATCAAAGATTTGTAATGTCTTCTTATTAACACACGATTATGATGTCACGTCAACTTACCAAGCTGCATAACGTCAATTGTGATGCCAACGCACAATTTTCTCAAAAAGGCCTTCAAAATTGTGAGCCTTCAAAAAGAGGAAAAAGATTATTGGCAAGCCAATCACCACAATTTCGCACGGTCAGCAATGGATAAAGGCAATTGCGTATTGAATTCTCATAAAGTAAAGTAGAAGTAGAAAACACGCGAAAGGTGAACTCCACCGCTTTTGTATAAGCCACTCAGAAAACAGTAGTGGTAGAACCACATTACTAACAAAAGAAATTTTCGGTCGTGGTGATGAGTCCGATAAAATATGCGGCTAATTTTCTAAATACTAGTGTTGACCGCAATTGTTCACATCATTTCTTGTGATGCACGTCGTAAGAATTAAGAAAAACCTAAGTTCGGTAGTGCACAAGAGATGATTGTTAAATTCATAGCTGAGCCATGCTTAATACCAAGAACAATGATAATTGGCTCTTTTTTGCATTTTTGTTTCGCTGCTTTGGCTAAGTCTTTTTAGCAAAGTACTTGGGTGTTTTCACTATAACACATAGCACATCCCTTAAGTGGCAGTTCCTCTTGAGAGCAGGAATGAGCCCTTAAAACGATTGTATCATTTGAAGTATGCCTTTGACAGAAAATTAAGGTGGTAAGCTTGAATGAACGGTCCTAATTACATCTGAACTCCGATGCGAAATTTTACACTCTAGTTCACTCTAGGTTGCATCTCTAGCCAATTGTCCTCCTAAAATAGCAAAACTTCCTTTGCCTCCGTCAGAATGGGCAATCACCCCCTGTTCGTTGGGAGGGGCTTCGGAGGGAGGGGGATAGTGCGAACGGAGCCATCCTCCGCCCTATGAGAGTGGTGACCCATCCAAAGGATCACTGAGGTGGTCTCTCGTTTTTATGCTTAAGCGTACCGGCTTAACTCTCTTTCAGAGTGTTAGCCAACAATGTTGTGTGAACAAAGTTGTCTCTACCTTTATGAAGCGTTGTTGGCTCAAAGCGATGGTCGAGCCCCGTTCGCGAAAGAATCACCAAGGCAAAGTGGTTCCCTCTCCATAGGTTCCTCGCAGCTGCCACACATCACATGACTGACTCATAGTGCATACTCTAGCTGATGCACGCTTAATGCCTGTACATCAATCACTAAAGATAGCACTACTTGCTTGACCCGCATATTAGAACCGAAAGAGAAACTCTTCATTTCCCGTTTCGCTCTTTCTCAGCTCATATAACTCCTCCTCATAGCAATTTGAATGCAACGTTTGAGGTTGTAATTGAGAATAGAAGGCCGATGATCGTTTACTCTTGTATGCACTGAAGGGTACCGCAGTGAAATAAAATAAGAGCATCATAACTGTTACCGATTACCGTGATACTCAAGTTGTTTCGAAATGTTAATGCGTTATTAAATTCTTTGTTGCGAATCACAAAAACAATCGTTGAATTCTTCGATAGAGAAGCGCGATGTAAGTGGAGCATTATGAAAGCAAACAAACGAACAAAATTTTGGAACATTGAAACACACTCAAGCAGTTTCTTTTCTCTTTTTTTTTTTTTGAAAAAATAACATACTAACACGCGTTATCCCTCAACTTGTTCCACAGAGCCAAAGGAATAAGAAGTATAGATCAACGCAATCACTTTTTGCTTCATTTATGCTGTTGCCTATATCTCTATGATTTTTAGTAATCCTACAAAAACGTATTTTTGTTCAATTTAAATTTTTTATTCCCCTGAGATCATCAACTATAGAAAAAGTTGCGGAACTTTCTAAGAAAATTCCTCTTGAGCACAAAATGTCGCATATGTTCGATTATTCGAAGCTAAAAAAACCAAATTATTTGTTCGCATTCATTCGAAGAAAATCAAATGGCTTTGAGCGACATCTTTCTTCTAAAAAAGTAGGGAAATTCGCTTGGTCGTACTTTTTTATGACTTGCATAGTTGGAATGGCATTGTAAATAGCGTTCAGGAGGATCGTTCAATTAGGAAGGAAATGGATCAAATGCGGTATATCCGAGAAGTACAAAAAAGAATATTGGAAATAGAGCAAGTTCAGAAATTTTCAAAATCTTTATAGCATCGACGTTTCTTCGAAGTGATAGTATTCAAAAATGAAACGCATAGCTTTCCAGCTTGTAGTGAGGTGCCGTTCGACGGTCATGAGCAATAATCCAAGAAATTCTGGACATAAATACCTAAAAAGGATTGAAAAGTGAATATATTCTCTTTTCCTTCAATTCACGGTAAGCCGTTCCAATTAGAAAACGTCACTTCAAATGACTTAGTGATAATAAAGGATACAGAACTTACCGAAACCACGAATGAAAAACTATAAGTCTGATTCCTTGAACCTGCAGTAGTGAGGTGCAACTCCCTCACCTACCCTACTATGCCCGAAATGTTCGTTATCAATATAGAATAGGTAAGCCACGTAGCGGTACCTGTAACACCCCCATCTCACTGAATTCGAGAATGGTTAAATAGCAGATGCTGCTGCACGCAAGGGTAATAATACTGTTCACGACATCCAGCGTTTGTCCAGAAATGAAAGGCCGTTAGCGTCTGCGCTTGGTAAGGAGGAAGGGACCGTACGCTGGACCGTAGGCAGCGTTGGATTCTAGCAACACCGCTGATGTTGCAAGACGTCGAATGGAATGTAACTCCCTCGAAGGTAAATTACTCTCTAGGCCCAAGAGATCGATTAAATCTACCTACATAGTATACCAACCCTTATACAGTGATAGCTTTTCACAACAAACCTTCAATAGCGTCGGCCGATTCATAGTTTGCAATAGGATCATTAACACATACAGGTGAACATACAATTCATCAACAAAACTGCTTATTCACTGCTTTTCAGGTTGACCCTTCTCGGTTCTACATTCGAAACTATAAGTTTTCAAAGTATTTTTCCAACAATATGCTCTCATTCTAGAAACTAAGTCAGCAACTTCTGAAGTGATCAGCAATCACAAAAGCGAATCATTGCCTCAAATCATCTAATTATTGGCTGACTATGCCAAGGGTCTTTTGTAGAAGATTTACATTTTTACTACCTTCAGAAAATACTTTTGAACAAACCGTCTTGCATCACTAACACCAACCGGCCATACTATGCCCTCTTGTCTGTGATCAAACAAATTCGTATCTCAGTAAGGGCAACAACTCGGCTTAATGTCACCAGTGTAACGCTACTGCGCGATGATCCACCTACCTGCTGGATTGGAATGGCTGTGAGATAAAGCAGTCCAATATGGACAACTCTTCCACAGCACCTGCCAAACTACAACCCAAATCCGAATCCAAACTCTTCGTTCATCCAATACGCTGAAGGATGCCCTCAGTTGAAGTCATCGTATGCTATACAATAGAATATTTCCACATACAAGAGAACTGAGTAAAAATGATCAGTGGCGTCACTGTTACTCGTGTGCTTTCCCTAAGCACAATAAATGTTCAGTTGAGGATTTGCACAACCTCTTAGCCCGACAGTAAGAAGTAAACAAAGTAACATTCGGATGTTCCTTGATTACTGTTATAACAAGTCTGTTTAATGGGCGAAATCGCCCAAGGGGAAATTGTGCCAGCTTTCTGGGTGATGCATCTATGAATGTATTACTCTCTTCCTTAATTATCGATGGAGCGGTCCCCAATTCAATGGCGACTTCTCTTCTATGCTAAATGTTTTGATATTTAACAATGAACCTAATGTTTTGCGTTCAACTTTAAGCGTGCTAATATACACATAAATATGAAATAAAAAGTAAAACTACAAGAAATAGCTAGCGGTTTTTATTGACGATTGTTATAAAAACAATGATAGCTTAATAACATGGATCTGGGTATTATCCAGTAATGCAACAGATTTAAAAAGGAAGTGTTTCGTTGAGAAAACAATGAATAGGATAACAACAAATACACCAATGATGCATTTGATTGTTAATACGAAATAACGACTAAACATCATATAGAAACAACAAAACTGCACAGGCAAAATTAAATGGACGTGAGAAAGCAACAAGTGAAATCTATTAGGAATGAATGAAATCTATTAGGAATAAGTCGATTCTTAGCATGTATATAAAAATATAAACAAAAATTATGCATTAGGTGGCGATTATTGAAATTTTCGAGAATTATTTTGAAAGAGCATAAAAATTACGCATATTTAATTATTAAAACATTAAAGTGAACAGATATTTATTGAGATATGAAAGCGAATAGAGAGAGCGCAGATTTAAAAAAAAAAGTTGATAAAATGCTATGAAAGAACGAATCATAATGTGAAAATCTATTGTGATATGATGAAATGATCATCAGAGTATCAGAAAAATAGAGATGAAAGCCTTATGAAGGAGATTATTCGATAAGGAACACTAGTGGTATTTTCTAATGTTGAAAAACATTTAAAATTAGCAACATAAAAAGCAGCCAATAGATGATTCAATTTTAAATGAAAGTTCTTTGAGAAACTTCTTCTGAGGAGATTTTTTTTTTCAAAGAGGCAACTTTTTTTTTTGAAAAATATATGGAAAAAGAGTTTCAAATTCAGGATTTCTCTTTCTCCTTTTTCAAACGGAGATATAATCGGCACAACTTTTCGACGCTTTTCATGAGTATACATACGACTTATAAATTGAAAGGATTTTCGAGATAAACTTTAACTACGAAAATAACAGTACAAATCTCATTAGAAACCATATAGGCGGTATATCTTTCAGTATTTCTCATCATAAAGGATATTCTGCTAAATCTCTTAACATATTTAACAAATCCGTTCTATTTAATGATATATTTGATATCAATATAATAAATGTTTGCAATAATTGAATCATATTCAGTAATAGTTCAATTAATATATCAACAATCAACGGAGATTAATTCAATCAGATGATCACATATGCAGTAAATCGGAATCGATTAAATCCGAATGGTCGAAGAAAAGTGATTCGGAATTCTGCCGTTATTAACGAGGAAAATATAATTTTACAGACGATTGAAGTAAATAAATTTCACTTAGCTATATACCCACTTAGCTATATAGCGTATTGAATAAATAGTTATTGTGTGTGAAGAGTTGAGGCGATTTAACCATCAAAATTTGCAAAAAATACATTTTATGAAAGATTAGTTACGCATGCATTTGTGTTGACACCTAAAATTACTAATTTTCCATAGGCATCATCAAAAAATTGATGCACTTGAGGCAATGAAAATCTACTTGAGTTATGTGACCCGAAAATTTCAATTGACCACATTTCGTCCATTTTAAGCAATATTTTTGCATGAACTGCATCCAGCTTTCTCTCTCCCCTCTCCCGCCCCCCCTCCCTCCCCCCTACAGAGAAAGGAAAATAACATGAATTTTCATACAATCAGATAAACGGTTCCCTTCTCAAATCTAATGCGCCTACAACAGAGTGAGTTTATAGAAGTGCAATTAAGTTAGAGATGTATGAAGTAAGTTAGAGATGTGATCTGACGAGTCCTTCTTGTGCCACCGATAGCACTAATGTACCATCCCTTGTCCAGAGTCGAGCCGTGCTGAATGCTCGACTTCCAGCTGCAAATGCGCTGAATCAGCAAATAGCATGCATACGAACCACATTATCGATCGCCAAAAAAGAGCAATTCGGCCACATACACATACAAAATATGGCTGCTTGCATATATTAATGTCTACAGATGCACTTTTCCAGATCTCAGTAAACAACGAGTTAGGAAGTATCACAAAGACCGAAATTCGAAGCAGATCGATTTCTAGAAACGATTTCATCGTGTAAGGTGCGAAAAGGACACATTCAACATGATCTAGTATATCATAGATCCTATTTTTCCATATAGTTTTCACAAGCTGAAAACTTCTAAATCGATTTGCATCGTTCTGTTTTTAGCCACATGAAGGTGGCTAAAAACAGTTCGGATAACTGCTGACTCCAAGGTGAAGTGTTAGTTCTCGAGAGATGTTTTAGAACTGTCCAATTAATTGCTCACTTTTTTTTAATGGTCGATCACAACTTTCTGAAGTTTTGACTATTTTATTGCATTTATTTATTGCAATTCTTTTTTTTTCTCTCTCTCTCTCTCACATAATCTTATACTAACAGCAGCTTGAATGCTTTGATTACGAAATAAATTGAGTATATTTCACGAGAAATGGTAATATAAATTTTGTTGATTATTACTTTCGGTAACAAGTAATGTTATAATAGGATTTTTGTAAGCCGACCATATCCTTTCCCCCACCCCACTCTCAAGACCGAAATTCGTGAATATTATTTAAAAAAAAAAAAACTATTGAAGCTGCGAAGCTTATAATCATGTTGCCAAAAATGGCAGCACTGTTTAGCAGTGGTAATTGTACTTTACCGTGGGATCAACTGTCATGGAATTGATCACGGATGCGATGACCAAAGAAAGGACGCAAAATCTGTTCGACTAATTTCGAGAAATTCTTCTTGAAAACTTAGGACTGAAACTCACGGTAAAATTTCCAGGTATAAAATAACGGCGAGGCTTAAGGCTCTGTGAAATTGATTTTTGCAGATAAAGCTCGAAAATGTTTAGGATGTCCACATTACCAATCTCGTTCGAAACGATAGACTAGATCTCAAAATTGAAATATCAAACCGAATAGATAGATATACAGGGCCTTGTAGTGAGCGTTTTTGAAAAGCAAAAAATAATAACAATAATAATAATAATATAATAGTAATAAATAAATAAATAAATAAATAAAAGTAAAAGTAGCAACAAAATGCTGAACTTTTTCCACGGAAAGTTCAATAGTATATTTGATAATCAATAGCTAGTCTTTTCAAAAAGAGATAAATGCAATAAAATCCAAAAAAAAGACGTCTAATCGTTGCAGATGAAAATTTCAGCAAACAATCAAACTTCATCATCAAAACAGAATTCAACTTGCTCCGAACAAACTGATCGGCAGGCAATTCTCACTAAAAGATCAGTCACCTTATGCACTATGCAGTTATAGATGGATGATTTTGAAAATTCAACGAGCTATTCTTCAGTATTCTAAATTTGCATAAAATTTCGTGGAAATTTTTTGAGAATTTCCGCATTCATTCCCAATAAAGAGTTACAGGTCATTCGTGGATTGTAAGATCTTGCCGAAAATTAGATGCTTTATGATACCTCAATAAGCAATCCGATATAATGTTGATTAGCAACAAATTTTCTCGAGATGCTGGAAATCTATTTTTTTTTTGTGAATCGACGGAAATATTTTTTGATTACACTTTTTTTTGGTTAAAATTACACTTTTTATAATTGGTCTATTGTTTGAATTACAATGGTGCAGCTCTCATTGTTTAATTCAACTGGTTTTACTAAAACTTCTTCGAAAAAATTTAAGAATTCTATTTTTCATGCAATTAGAAAACAGTCATAACTTTTTGTGGAATTTTCGACTGCATTGCAAATGAACTATCTAGGTGGATGTTCACGATGCAAATCGACAAAATGATCACCCCAATCACTTGAGGATATTAAAGGTTGGCGTTTCGTTTCGATTGGGCAACAAAACAGATGAATTTTCAATATTCCAAATGAAGCTTTTAGATGATGAAATCTTTCTAACAAGTATTATTTCATCGGAATCCCTGCAGAAATCTCTTTGATGCGCTCGTTTTCCGAAAAAAAAAACAAAAAAAACAATGAACAACAATTACAATAAAGCAATGGTTTCTCATAACGAATATATTCGACAGTTTTCCAAACTTTCTTCGCAGAGATTCTGTCGAAACGCAAAATTTTAGACGAAAAAAAAATAAATTCTACTTCCAAATTAAGTATTATAAATGGGCTAATTGAGAAAATTTTACATCACTTTCTATGAGAAAAAAATCACTTAATATTAACTAATGTTTATTCACTTAACAGCGTCTAACTCAAAAGTAATTGTACTGTTTTGAATAGGTCTAATGAAGTTAGCGTCCGTGAGACTATTCTGATTTGAATCAATGAAATAGTTGTTTTGAATGCGGTTTACACTGCGTGAATTATTTATATGCAAAAATTTTAGGTTAGAAAAACTTTTTTTCGAGAATTTTTGATTTGAAAGCTCTTTTTTCCTCTCATAATTTAATTCGGCGCATCATTTATTTACCTTCATCCATTGGCTTTTCTTCTATAGTCGCAATAATTCAACTAAATTTTGATATACTGGAAAAATGAACAGTGCCAAATTCAAACGACCGAAATCGCTTCTTAACAACCTATTTGCATTTGATATGAGCGAAGAAATGTCAAAAATATCCCGAAGCATTTATTAGAATCGCTATTCAATAATTGTGCTAAATTTTGAGTTTAATGCGCGAGAATTGAACTAACCAGCACAAGGGCTTTCCGTTTCGAACAACATCCACTCATCGATATGAAATTCGGGTTTATGAAACCAAAGGGAATGATCGAGCGAGAATACCATCGAAGGAATAAACTTACGGGCAAGATGCGGCAATAATGATGTCTCCATCATCATACTATCAGATATGTAAGCAGCTAGACATCGTTGTAAGCAAAAATCATCTCCTGTAGTGATAAAAAATTTCCACTGCGATAAGCAATAAAATCGTACCTCTCAGCTTCAAAACAACAACAATGTAAGCAAGTAAAAGGTTTATTTTCGGGGAGCAGCTTTCCTTTCAAACCCGAACTCACATCTCTTCCTATTGCAATCTGCTTCCAATTGACATATGAGAGGAAAGAGCTTTAAATTGGAGGCGAATATTTTTGTCAGCAACGCTGTCGTTCATTCACGTTTTCAGCGTCTCAATTTTATTATGAACTTTTGTTGCGCATATCATCGCATTAGAAAATGACTATTGACAAATTCTGCTAATTTTCGTAGAAACTTCACTATAAATTTCACTCTCAATATATACAGTCTTTGATTTTAAGCATCATAGGAAAGGATGCGAAAAATTATCTTTTATGAAATAGCCTTTTGGAAAGGTCGGGAAACCTGTAATCTTCCGGCCATGAGATCGGGTATTTGATATCCCATTCCTCAAAAACTTATTAACAAACTTATAATCAGGATTATTAGAGAAGTTCTCACAATGCCAGTGAAAAATGCAAATTCTCGTCTTAAATGCTATTATTTTATTCACCAAATAAATGCGCCTACTGATAGCCGATATCATACATTAAAGGTTTCAAAAATTTATATTACACTCTTAAAGTGAACATTTCATTTGAATAAATGAGTGTAAGTTTGTTGGTGGTGCTCACTCTCTTCTTATTAATGCAAATATTTCACATCAAATTTTAATAAAGACCGATAAAAAATTTTGCAATGGACTCTTGTAGAGTGCCGACCGATATGTTCCCTTGCTTTAAGCCATACGTGGAACTGCGAATTCAATGTCGGATCCAATTTCTTGAAGATATAGCGCTCACCGTCGACCGGTCTCACCTGTAAATCGAGTTTTGCATGCCTCACCCGAAATTTATTTCCACAAACACGTCATCGTCACAATGCCATGAATACACAATATGATAAAAAGGGAAGCACTTAGGCATTGCTATGTTGAAAAAATCGCCAACTTCTATTTCTTGAAGTTTTGAGGACAGCGGAACAAAGATTTTCCATTCCGTATCTTCCACTCATCAGAGTTTCTAATGTTCTTAAGTTTAAAAAAAAAAGATTGCTATTTATTTGAGAAAATACAGCACAAAAAAAATCATTTTTGTTGGCTGTCAAGGAAGAGAAAAAACAATTTCTAAGCAGAAAAAAAATCGGGGGCTTGCCGTTTTGATGTAAAAAAATTATCACTGAATATTTTTCGACCCTTCGAAGGCGTAAGATCGATAAAATGCATAAAATTCGTTGAGAAAATGACTGATTTTTTGGAAGTGATAGTTACCTACCACTTTCTAAGGATTTATAGCTAATTTGAATAAAGAAATGAAGCTAATGGGTGAATGTGGAAGCCTGCTTCCCATTATGAACCAAAATTAGACGTTAAATATGACAAAACTCAGAATAAACTTTCCCCTCAAAACGAATTTTTAAAGAAAAGTATTGCACAAGATTCGAATAATATTACGAAAAAGACAATTTAAAGTAAAACGAGGAATACTGAAGAATGATAGCATACATTTTAGTATAAACGAATGAAGAGACAAAAAGAAAAAAAACAAAAACAAAACAATACAGCTTTATTCTGCTTTTGAAAAAAAGGAAGCTGAAATGCGTGCATATGACTGAGCCGAACTTTATATGAGATTTTTTTCGTTTTTAAAAGACAAGAAACAGATGGTGATAGATTTCCATTTAAAAAATAAAAATAATAATAATAATTTTTCAAATGCTCTGCTTTGTCTATCGAAAAAGTTAATTGTTTCCGCTCTTAATGAAGAAAGTACAATTGAGAAATAGAGCAATATTCTGCAATAAATCGTTAAGCAATTATCAGATAAAATCGAAGTTACCCTCAAATTTAAAAAAATGCAAAACAAAGAATTTACTTCAAAAACTTTCGTTAACGTCGGTAGTAATTCGGCAAATTTGTGTTTGATAATTGTACGATGCGCTTCATCAATAATCGACGTTTTGTCAACAATTGCTTCGGTCATCAACGTTTGCATATTCTTCAGATTTTCAGGACCAACAACATTTGGTAATGGAGTCTCATGTTTGATCGAATCTCTCTCACGTTTATGAAACGAAATCTGAAATATAAGGTGTAGTGTGATTAGTAATAGATAGAAAAGTTGATGAAGACGTTAAGTCTTTTCTCTTGATTATTTAGGTAAATTAAATTTATGCAACATTTGAATGCATTTATAAAATAGCGGACGATGGGAAAGATTCTTTAAATAAAATGAACACTGCAAAACTTATAAAACCGAAAAAATTTGTCCTGAAAAAAACACTTCCTTTTTTGGTTTCAAATACTAAGCAATATCCTTTTGAAGGTTGCTTTCTTCAAGTGAACGGATGAATACTATAGAACAAGAACCTGAGCGGTGAAGATTGTATCACCATTTTGCGTCGCTTTTACACAACGTGTACAAAAACTTCGTCCATTTCTCACACGATCTATCTGATACAGTATCGGCGCCATTACCGTACCTACAAAATACATATATGAAACGCGTTTATATTATTCATAAACAAAGATAGCAAAATAAATATTATTTAAAAAATTAACGCCAATATGATAAGCAACAAATAAAACATGTCTTTTCAGCAATCAAGAACGGATAGAAAAGGCAATCGAATATCGAAGAAATTCCACCACTAGCAAAATACTTCACCTATCAATACTACTCCATATACTTTATTCGTATTATTTCACTTAACAGTACCTCATTCTTACGTAAATGAAGTTGTGTTGCAACGTTCGTTTAAAAGGGATTCATGCCAAATAATTGAAAAATAAACTTGTTAAGTTGGATCGAACCAAATAACTTTTCACTATAGGCAAACAGTTTAGCAATTCACATATGCATATACATACGCATATCACATGTTTACGTAAATGCAATGTAAACGTAGTGGACCGTTTAAACAGCACCTTAAGAAAAAACCATAAAGTTATGATCACATTGATCGTGAATAATAAACTGTGCAATCTATTTTCCACTATTTTTCTTTGAAATATGTGATGAACTAGTATAAGATAATGAATGATGTTATTGTTGTTGTTGTTTTTTAAAAGTAAATTTTAGTTCACCGACCTGATTTGATAAAATAGGAATGTAGTGAATGTGGGATGAATTCAGCGGAGACAGTGGCCGACGCTGCGTTCAGCGAATGACCGATCACTTGACCGCCATAAACAGCTTCCATCGACTTGCGTCCACGCATTAACTCATGAGCCCTTTAAGGAAATAATTCATAGTTGTGAAAGTAGAAAAATAAAACAGCGAAAAAGTTGGATGATTATTCGAATGAGAAGAAGAGTAAAAATCGGACAAAAAAAACGAAATTGGAAATTAGTTTTCTCTTTGGAGTCATAAACGAAATTGGCAATGGAAATGATAAAAGTTGTTTGCAACCTATAAAATCGCAAATGAAACCGTTGCCGATATTCGTATTTTTTATCCTTAATATGCTCATAAAAGAAGCAAGTCGAACGTGGACTAACCGATAAAGGTTCGGATCAAGCTGCTCCAAGTTTAGAAATGCTTGAGCAAGTGAGCGGCGCTCCGGAACCGCTTGCTCCTCAAAGTCAAGAAGAGTTATATTCTTCGATGTTGTTGTGATGCCACATGAGATAGGCTGTATGGTGTTGTTGCCAATTCGCATCAATAATGTGCTAGCGTATTTTAGGATACCTCTCGACACCATATCGTCAATGCTACCTCAAAAAGTCATTCTATTCAAGTGTAAGGCAACCGGGAATATGAAGAACGATGTCCATTACGAAAGATTCCACTTCAAAAAAATAAAAAATAATAATAATAAAAACAATAATAAAAATAATAAATTTTCGGTACTTGCCACTTCTAAAATCTCATCTATCCAATAAATGTTAAAGTTCTTTGCAAAAAATTAACAAAAAAAAAATCCCAGATGGAATACTCTTGTTGTTTCGATAGTACATTTCAAAACATTCCGTATATGATGTCGCAACACCTTTTCGACATAGGTAAACTTATGCAATTCATTATCGAATTGAGATGAAATCTTCAACCTTTTAATTGTGCCAATGAAGAACAAAAAAAAAAGGCAAACTAAACATAAAAATCAAAAACTATTGATTTTTAACGGGCAAACTACTAAATAGGTCCACTTGTTTCAAAACATTTATATTTTTGAAATATTGTGGTTAAGATGTTTGCAACAGTTTGCCAAAACTAAAAATATGACTTCAATTTTTTCTTCATTTCTCTCCACATTGCAAAACTTGCAAATTTAGTTGCATTTTTCGAGATTATAGTGCAAAAAAAAAATTTGTATTTGTTTTGCAATTAACAAACATAGCGATAAAATACTTAAAAGAAAAAAGAAATTATAGGAAAATAAGCAATTCAGAAAGAGTTTTACAGAGGAAAATAAATATAAAACAAATTTTATTTCTATAATATGCCACGTATGTTCTCACAACGCAACACAAGACGGCAAGCTAACGCTATGAATGATTGCAATATTGGCCGCTCAAGTCTTGCGCTATATAGCTACTCTACTGGCACAGCTCATACGTTCACTAATGTCATCTCTTTGCACAGCGCCGGGACTTTGCACTCTTGAAAAAAAAAAAAAAAACAAATGGTGCCAGCCATCTCTTCAATATATCCTAGAAACCGCTGATACCACGTAATTGAAATATTTGCATACAAACTAATTAAACATCGGTCTGTTGAACCTCTACCTCCTTCTCAGGAAACTTATTATCGCGAACTGTCATACTATATCCCAGAATTTTATAGCATATTCCAGATATCATACATTCCATACGAGTTGCGAATCAGCGAAATGTTAAACTATTCTTTACTAAACAGCATTAGCGTTTCCATCTGGAAAGTGGGATACCACCTATAGATCAATGGGCTTAACTTTGTAAAAGCTAAAGCTATGCATTCACTTCTCGTCCATCATCTTCTAAAGTTGCTTGTTTATCCATACTGCTCTAAGCAAGTTTAATATGGCTTCATTTTGAAATTCTTTACTTTCTATTCCATTTGACAGACGACATTTTTCAGATTGTTTGACTATGCGAATAATATACATCAAGAAAAGTCGTAATAAATTCTATGAGGAAAATACTAAAAGGATTACCTCTTCGAATTTAGTTATAAAATTTTCAGTGCATAAATCTCTGCAGTGTTGCGAGTGATATATCTCATCGGATGAGAGAGAAGAAGGGTTAGCAAAACTGAAATATGCCGAAAAAAATGTACAGAATTACTGGTGGGAGATATACTTCAGTCAGCAACGTCTCACTACGTGCTTTCCCATATTACCGGCTGCTTTATAATTTGTTCTCAATAAAAGCCACACAATACGAGAGAATTTGCAGATGTAACACTCAAAATTATAATCAAAAGTTGATAACATCGACAACTCAATTCACAATTAGGCGGTGATTGATTCGTATATGATTAATTTCGGATTATAGTCATCAAATTCCATCGTTTCAAATATTCTCATCAATGAATTGGGATCGAATAATAGACAAATTTACGAATATAAACTTAAGCGTATATAGAAATCGCTATGATACACGTTCGAAAAAATTTTCGAAACAGTACGAAATGTTTGTCGTTTCAACTTTTTTATCTGTATGCAACTTAAGTGAGTTATAAACAACATTTAATGCGCAAATAGGATATATTTGAACTCACATCAAAAGCAGCTGAGCATTAATACTTCGATGTTGCGATCCACAGAAATACCGCAAGCGAAAGATTCTTAAGCTTGAGATCTTTAAGCGTTTTTGAAGTGGATAAGTGCAATCGTTTGCTTCTTGACGTCGAATATTTTATGTGCGAAAATCTATCAGCTTATCCAAAGAAGTTTACCTGTAAAGACTACAATGAAATCAATAAAGCAGCTAGTAAATGCATCATATATACCTTCTTCATAAATAAACCACTTCAGGTTTGTGTGCTATTTCAACAGCAATCTAAATATAAAAAAAAGAAATTCTACATCTGTTGCATAACACTTCAACATTACAGCGCTGCAATTTTGTAAAACAATTTGAGTGTCACACATAGCGGATGACTTTTCATTTTATAAATGTTGCATATTGCGTTTAAGTTGCAGTACTGCTCTAACCTTTGCAAATGAAAATTGTTCCGCATTAGTGTTTCATATATGTGTAAAACGAATAAACGTTAGAAAAATTCACATAAATGAAGAATTATACTCTAATTGGTAGCCTCTTCCACCCGAATTTAGCCTGAAATAGTAACGAAAGTATAGGTTTATACCGGATATTGCATACTCGTAAATATTATCAAGCAATTAAGTTTCAATGACAAGCATTAGGGAACATCATTTGATGGAGGAATTCCTTCTCAGTACAATCGTTTACCACTTGCATAAAATTTTTAAAAATAACTACAACAGTCACGCTCGTATTACTTCTTCAAACAGGTGATATATCATTATCGACCTTCCGTCTCGTTTTGCATTTTCAGAGGTTGAGGTGTAATTTAAATCGATAAAACTGATCTAGCATTGTGAGCAATCTTTATAATTTGAATAACGAAGACTAAAAAGTAAGGTGAATGAAGCCGTTATGAATAAACCAACAGGTAAGAAGTATAACACAAGCAGCATAAGAAAATTGATGGGAATAAACAGCAAATAAAGTTACGACTATCTAAAATAACACACAATTAGTTTTAATAAAAGATTATGCGGACTAAAATTGCATTATCAGTCCACATTAACAATTACAGAATATCGGTGAGCGGCAATTTGTATTTTTTTTTTAGAGGAAATTCATGTAGAACTTACACTTCATTGTCTGGAACTTCGCATCACAGTATATCCACCAATCGGAAATTATTGAGGATCTAATTCCTAGAAAACGATTTAATAGAGACTATGGTATGGAACATTTTAATTACAAGAAGCGGAATATGATGTTGCTATTCAAACAATGACATATCGATTAGAAGGAAGCAAACTATTTATTCATAGAGAACAAAGAAAGTCAAACTAAGCGATAAAAACAATCGAAATAATATTAAATTCACATGTGGAACAATTGAAGAATACAGACCAGATCAACCGCCTTTTGTATTCGAGAGAAAGGGATTATATTATATTTTTAAGGACCATAATGAAAAGAAAATATGTGTTTATGAATAAACATATTCATTTTTATCAACATGAATTCAATTTCTTTTTAAAAATAAGCAAAAACGCAGGTATATACTTTAGAAATATTTGCTATTTAAGCAATTTATTTTCATGAAGGATGGTTTTGCATTAACGCAATTTAAAAAGTACGCCCACTTTAATTAATGTTAACAATGAACATCAACTACTGAGTGGTGAACTTGCCAGAGATTGTGTTGAGTAATCAGCGAGTTAAAAAAATCACTTAATGCTAGCTGGTACTATGCTGAGATTAGGAAGGGTGGGGAGTGGGGGAGAGGGCGAAATGCCATAACAATGGGAAATAGGCTTTCTAGAGAGCTGGAAAAATATGGGTAATATTTTTTTTTCGAGTTATTTCATTGTGGGCGTCAAAAAAGAGTGTGGATGTTGCTTTATGTAAACAGAAATATCCTCAAGAAAGCATTCTATAGATGAAAGCGAATTCTTACAAGTCATTTCCATCTTTTCCGATAATCTCCTGGCATATAGATCCCGCGGTTTCTGCGTGAGATTTTTCTACGTAGGCCCAAAAACATGAAAGCTGAAATCAGCCATATTTATAAAAGGTGGATATAGGTAGCAAAGATGTATTGTACCTACAACGTGTCGTTATTTAAGGAAAAGGAACGTCAAGTGCTCCAAGCACATGACCATCGGAGCAGAAAATATCAACCGCAAAAAGACTTTTTTGCTTCGTGATATTACGTCATCGAATGATTCACTATGAGATGACGTTGCCCAAACATCGATAGATACTAAAATGTGATTCGTCCTTTGCTAAATACAATCCTTCACTCTAAATTTCCGCATGACTATCTGTAAAATTCGAGTGCTCAAAACGTTTGAAAGTGGACTACTTTCGGTTTCGGCCATTAAATTTAAACCATCGATTGATCGATGGCCAGACTATTTAATCAATCGATGAACGAGTTTGAATCTGTCAGATTGGTTGAATTGGTGTAATTTCATAGAAATGCCTTTTCGGTCAAACCACAATTTAACTAAACAGCAGAGTTATAAGAGTAGCAGCGGAATATAAACAAAACTGCGTATTGCAGCATTGCACTTTGCAAAAAAGTATGATGCGTCAAGCGTCCTTCATTTAGCTCATTCACTGACTTTCTTGCCCATTTGCGAGAAAAAAAAAGCCAAAAATATGAGAACTTTGTCCAAAAAACAATGTTTCATCGAAATTTGCAGCTAAGTGATTTATCAGACTTTAAAAAATTTTGAGATTTTTTGTTCTTCTTAGTGCTTGTTCAACAGTACGATTATGACATATTTCTTGGAAAAAATTCAAAATCTACTGCAAATCCCTTCCCCTTTCTCTTCCCTCCCTCCAAATGGACGTAAGAAGGGGTTTTGCATCAGTGATTTAGTTTTAAAATTTCCCTGAACAAACATTAATCAAAATAAAATCGCTTAATTTTACAGCTAATATTGCATATTGTCGGATAAAATAATCAAAAATTAGCAAAATGCTTCAAAAAGTTTAGCTATAAAGTAAATAGAATGAAAACTAAGGGCAATACTACAGGAAGCTGCAAAGTGAGGATTATGTGAAATTGCAAATTTCAAATTGCATATTGAAAACTAGAAAGAGCAATTAGCATGGGAGAAATGATAAATACGATTGCAACAATAAAATTCGTCGAAGCACCTTCACAGATGCGCCCCTAAGGCATATTAGGTAGTGGGTTCGAATCATTTCAGCCCATTACTTCTGAATTTCTATGGGTTAAGATTTAGGATTAAACATAAGTTCTAGTACCGAATTATGTCTTATCACACTTTGGGAACAAATCCACAAAAATTCTTTGCTGGAAATGATGAGTCAATAATTGTAACAATAGAACATCTAATCGTAGTCATTGCAAAAAGCACCTATGCCGAGATTTGTTATTGTTGTTGTTGCTTTCGTTATCGTTGTCAGGGCATATTTCATAAATCCATTGGAATTAAGCTTAGACTATATAAAACAATTCATACGAGAAATGTAAATGGGTAAAACTATCGTTGGTTTCTACTTTCTATTCAAAACAATGGAAAATTCATTGTAAATTTTCAAAAAAAAAAATGAAATTTGCATGTTGTAGAAAGATTATTCAATCCAACAGTCTGTTGCAGCATCATTTATTTCATCATTGATGAGGATAGATCACACTCCTTTCTTTTTGTGCTGATCTAAGTGCACTGGGGATGCTTGCTAGAAAACTATGTCGCGCCACCGGTCCTTTATGCGACTCTCAATTTGTTTGAAGTGTCTCGAAAGGATTGTTTTTTTTGTTTTTCTAAGTACTGCAAACAGCAGTTTTGTCACCGAAGCAGCACCTTTACGAGCAGTGTTGCCTACACTTAAAAAATTCCACTCTTACCGCTAAATGTTAAAATCGCATTCTTATTGAGCTCAACAATCTGATTCCCTTATACCAATTTGACTAAATTTCTCTCATTTGCATTTTTTTTTTTTTTTTTGCCAGCACTTTCTCTTATTTGTTATTTATTTGTCCTTCTTGAGTTTTATGCCCAAAATTTTTTTTACATATTTTATTTTTCCCTGTTCACCTATGGGGAAATCTATTAAAATGAAATAGTCTGTCTGTTTGAATAGAATAAAATGTATTAGAAAGTACAGTGCCAACAGGTTTACATTGAACACCTGTAGTTGATGATAGAGAGCTTTACGCTGCACATGTCATACAGATGGACGGCTGTGAATCGCAATAACGACTTTTATGTAAGTGGAGAGCAAAAAAAAAAAAAAACAACGTAAAAAATAAAAGTTAAATACAACGATATAAGTAATAATAAAAAATAACACCCTAATAAAAGAAGATTATTTTTTCAATTCTTAGCACTTTTTTTTGGTTTTCATTTCATAGCAAAATTACTTCTGTCGTTTTGGAATCTCGTTAGTCATATCTCACGAAATGCATTAGAAGGATTAAGTTCGTCTTGTTGATAATGATCCAAATTCTGCAACATGCTTCGATATACCATTGATGTGTAAATGCCAGTATTATCCCAACCCATTAATGATCAGTGCTTCCTCATTGTTATATTCCCCACCATTTGCTAATATCTTTTATAATTTTACTAATAACACCATCAATTTAATACTACATCAATTTACTCTATATTCTCAAAAACTCTGAGTAGTCGATAATCTTCCTTAACCTCGTGTTATCATTCATTACTTTTAGTAATTATTAGAGCTGGAATTAGACCTCATTTGTTGAAATTTCTTCGGTGTTGGATTGTCGTCGAGTGTAAATGAATATTTTCAAAGAGTATCGGAGCATTGCTGCGGTTTTCTAGTAGCTATAGCTGTTCAAATCGCCATAATAATTTTTGGACAATCATTGCAGCACCGAAAATGATATTGGCAGACAGTGGCTACATTTGTCTATGAAATATTTTTGAGGCTTTGTAGTGAATTCTAGTCTTCCAAAACTGTCGTTACGAGAACCTACGCAACTGTTAACAGCCACTCCACACCAGAAATTACGTGGACGAAGTGCAGTCAGCAGTTAGGTAATTTAAGGTGGGCGAGTCCACAAGAAATGACGACGTTCGTCCCAGATATCTATAGGCCGGGGGAATGGAGGCACTAGCAGCTTCTTTCAGCAGTTTAATGTGCTACTCTGGCTTGCATAAGAATTTGCTGTATCTGCTTAGAAGCATGTTTAACTAGTGTTATTTAATGAATGATGCATAAGAGATCTATAGGAACGGAGCGCCAAATGCAATCTTTGAGCTGAGTCACCTTGGAGTCGACTTGGGAAGTCGGCTGTTTCGCCCTGGAAGAAGTTGGATTCAAGGAGTTGACTCCTTGCTCTCTGTGGCCGTGGTCGGCAGGAGTAGAGTCTGTCGTGCAATCACAGTCGCAGTCGGAGGCATGCCATTTTCCACTGATCGCCCATAACTGACCCTCATGCGCACTTTTGAGGATGAGATGATCACTACTTGCTGTGAGCTTGCGTGGGTGGTCCTTGTTGTTTTAGCACAATGGATTGTATGAAACATCGCGTGTATTAAAGCGTAACACACTTAGAGCGTTCATTGACAGCGCACTGACAGAACTTAAGTAAAAACTGGAAAATCAGCTTCAAAATTACGTTAAAAGAGGGGAACAAGCAATTTTCCGAAAGCATTCGCTCAACTATAGAAGCAGTCATTTCACCGTTATTCATGCGGCTTAAGTTCCATTTTTGTACTCGAGTATAACTTCAAACTCAGCTATTTTACAACAGCGCTCATTCGAAAACATGAAGCTTCCTTGTACACTTTTTTAATGCGTAATGCAAACGTAGAGCACTTTACAATCAGATCGGTCGCTTGGGGAGTATATACAAACGAAATAAAGCGACAAATTGAATTTACTTGCAATCATACGAGAACATGCAATATACACGCCATAAGGCACAATTGCGAATATATCGTCCAACGGACGAAACGGCGGAAAGAATAAGCGAGAAAAAAGCGAAAACAAATATATAAACAAAAATAAAGTGAGCAGCATGTCGTAATATTTAACACTCACAAGACAGTGTATATTTATATGGAGAGTAAGTTTTATGTATGAACATGTGGAAAAGAGAATAAAGGTGAAGGGGGAGAAGTGGAGAGGAGCATAACGCTTATTCCTTTACACGAGACGCGAACTCGAGTAGTTCTGGTGACAGCGGTTTTCTTTTTAAGAATCTGTAATGATTTTGTTTTCGCGATTCATCGGTGAGGGAGGAGGCTATGGATCTCTAGTTTACTCCTAATGACACATGCTGAGTTTAAAAGAGACCAGGAACTCTCACTTAAATGGCCAGGATATTCCTTGATTGCAAGCTGAAATTTTCGCATCAAATCTCTAGAGTAGATAGAGTTTGGGGCTCATCTTTCTTTCTTTTTTTTTTTTTGGTTTTATAGCTGTCATGCAAACATCCGTTGACAATAGGGGTATTTCTTAAATAGTTCATTGAAAAACTTTGATAAAGTAAAGTATAAAAATTTCAGTAACAATCAATTACCGCAATGAAGGTACGTAACCTTGCAAGAGTCATAGGCAGACGAGTTATGGTGCGCTTTGCATTTTATTTACTCTGTTGTTTTACATTCGTAAATAGGCATTTAAGCAAGCAATTCCCAACAAATTAGAAGTTTCTTTCCACATTAAAATTCCCTCATCAAAATGTGCTCATTTCGTTTGGTGGGAAAATAATAAACGATGAGCACGTTATGAGTCATACAATTCCAAAGTTACACATTTGCTTTTCCTCAACGAAATTCGAAGAATCAAACTCAAAGAAGCATTTATAGAAAAGTGATGATGAATAACTGATCAATATTGTCGTCGAAAAACAGTTGTTGCTTCGATGACTTAGGACGAATATTGTTCAGCGGAGTGGTGTCTGACAATAAATACATGCATTAGCGTACGCTAACCGGGTTGAGGTTCCAATGTCCCTCAGGGGCAAAAACCTCTACAATCTTAAGTGAATTTTAAGCCAGATTCGTGTGTTTTTTTTGTTTTTTTTTTTTGGATAGGATAATTCAGAAAAATTCCATCTGCCGGTGAAACTTCACCGGTAACAGAATTCTTTCCTATATTTTTGATGACTGCAAAAAGTTTTTCTGCGCTGCCACGAACCATTGCGTCAACGGCAATCTCCCCTCTCAACCTTTTAGAAATCGCAACTATGCTGCCGAGCATATGGCACTACATAACGACAGAACTTCATCACTTCGCGATTGCTCTCCCCGAACCGGACAAGCCCCTCGGTGAGCACAAAACGATCTACACTCTGGATTACCTGCTAAGTAAGCAGTTCGGCTATTGATCGTTGTGGGTGATTTTTCGATTAGTAAATAGTATAGCACAAACTTGTCGATATTGAATAGCGTTTCCCTTGAAAATTTGCGCAACGACAGAACTTGAAAACTTGATGTAATTCAGACAAAAAGCTTTTATAAGTGATTTCTCGAATTCATTGCCCCGAAAAGATTTCAAGCTGAGATTGTGAGACATCCTCATCGACACGACGAACTGCCTTTTGGTAACAGCAACAAATATTCTCTGAAATTCATCACCACTAAAACATTCGTTCGACAACTATGTATAGGCATATCGAACCTTCACATTGAAGACTTGAAAAGAAATATGTTGTATTCACTCACACAGGTTGTAAAACAGTGGCATCTGTTCCTGTGAATATATGTGCTTATCATCGTCCGTTCGTGTGTGTTTGTCTGCTTTCGCTAACATATATATGTGGGTGTTTGTCTGTGTCCCCTCGCATGTGTGTATGTGTTTGCTTGTCTGTGTATGTTGCTATTCATACGCATACTTCTCTTTTCTTTCATCTCTTCGTATGTGTACGTGTTTTTGCTTTTCCCCTCTCAACCTTTTAGAAATCGCAACTATGCTGCCGAGCATATGGCACTACATAACGACAGAACTTCATCACTTCGCGATTGCTCTCCCCGAACCGGACAAGCCCCTCGGTGAGCACAAAACGATCTACACTCTGGATTACCTGCTAAGTAAGCAGTTCGGCTATTGATCGTTGTGGGTGATTTTTCGATTAGTAAATAGTATAGCACAAACTTGTCGATATTGAATAGCGTTTCCCTTGAAAATTTGCGCAACGACAGAACTTGAAAACTTGATGTAATTCAGACAAAAAGCTTTTATAAGTGATTTCTCGAATTCATTGCCCCGAAAAGATTTCAAGCTGAGATTGTGAGACATCCTCATCGACACGACGAACTGCCTTTTGGTAACAGCAACAAATATTCTCTGAAATTCATCACCACT
Organism: Baylisascaris schroederi; assembly: GCA_006503575.1. NCBI lineage: Eukaryota > Metazoa > Nematoda > Chromadorea > Rhabditida > Ascarididae > Baylisascaris > Baylisascaris schroederi. Next base: position 530,968 of record QEWY01004180.1, on the reverse strand, counting down.
AAAACATTCGTTCGACAACTATGTATAGGCATATCGAACCTTCACATTGAAGACTTGAAAAGAAATATGTTGTATTCACTCACACAGGTTGTAAAACAGTGGCATCTGTTCCTGTGAATATATGTGCTTATCATCGTCCGTTCGTGTGTGTTTGTCTGCTTTCGCTAACATATATATGTGGGTGTTTGTCTGTGTCCCCTCGCATGTGTGTATGTGTTTGCTTGTCTGTGTATGTTGCTATTCATACGCATACTTCTCTTTTCTTTCATCTCTTCGTATGTGTACGTGTTTTTGCTTGCATCCCATACACATACATGTGCTCGTCTGTCTGTTCGCATGCACATATGTGTCTCTACTAGCTGATGCGGTAACCTCAATTTGGAATTCACTGAACCTAAAATATTGAAGTTTAATGCGCGTAACAAACACTATAGGACTTTTCTGTACCGACTTTCACAATCCTTCGTGAATTTCAACAGAATTTTAAGGTATTCAAAGGTGCGAAAAAATTTGCGTGCGCCATGCAAGTGCTCAGATTGCACTTTCATCGATTAATATGCAAAAAAAAGAAAAAAAAAAATTTCGTAAAAGACACATAGCAGTTAAGATGTGAATACATTGTTCAGCATGTTTTGTCATTTACTGATATGTTATAGTAATGGTTGATTTGTTCAGCAAGGCTTTCTTTCTCCACTTATTCTCAACTGGATCACTTTCAACCAACTCGCATTTCATAAAGTTGGGAAATTGGCGGAAGTGAAAGAACAAATTTGAAACTCTAGTAATTCATCTTAGCATTGTGAAATCCATAAAATAAAGTAAAGACTTCGTTGTAATAAAAGAGTGGGAAAATCTAGTGGTTCCAAGAGGAAATTAAAGCGGAAAATGTTTTACGGCAATTCTGCATTTTTGCATATTCTAATCGCGACTACTGGTCGAGCTATAGCTGTAAATACAAGAATTTGCATACAGAACCAACAGTTATCATAGCACAAAATCTGTACTAATAATAGTGCGTTTGTTGCTTCAATGAGCTGTTCTGTCTGTGCCTAGGCATAGTGAAAAACCTTTCCGACATTCAAACAGATAATTAGGTATAATTTCGTCAGACAATTTATAAACATAAAACTAATAGAAAAATTCACATGAGACTGCCGAAATTATTTCAAGTATTCTTGCAAAAAATTGATATCACTGAACAATTGCTATCATAAACTCTACTATCATCATTTTTTAACTGAATTTGAGATTGCTTCTAATAGCAAAAAGATACACGTAGAAAACGAATCTGAATATAAAGCATGAAAGCGTAACATTATGTGCGCAATGGCAACTCATGATAAAATTTTATTTTTCTGTTTTTGAATACCGTTCATTTTAATCGCGAAAGTATAGAAATAACAGAAACTATATGCTACCAATATTGAAAAATAGTGGCAATGTCGAGTGGTCACTTTTTGCTAAACCTACAGGCTCATTAAGTTGCACTGGAAACGTGGAATCTATGTTTGAAAACTTGTTCACCGAACTAACAGAATAAAGTTGAAACATTGCTGACTCATACTGTTAGAGAGTTTCGCTCGAGACCATTATTGCTCATGTGGTTGATGGTGACAAAATGCGGCTTTTCCAAGCATCCAACAAAGGATTTTACGAGTTTTTCAATAATAAACAATCTATTAATTTGGCTTCGTTTCATATTCCAGTGCATAAAGTCTCAGCAATGGAATGGATTTTTCTGTTGCGTTATCGATGGCACGGGAAGGATAACCATGTGGTTTTTTTCTCGGTTTTGCTGTTGAGTGGATCTTTGTTTGTTTTTGTTTTTTTCATTAATGTTGAGGAGGGCTGTGTATTGTGCTTCTATGTTTATAACTCACCTGTGTGCCAGTTAGCTGCCCTGAATCCAATTCAACTTCCAGAAGTTGCAAGCAGCATGATTACGTTCCCAAAAAGCTCTTCGAATGAGCTATTTCGACGTTGAATAAAACTTTTTGATGTGGAGTGTAATCAAATCGGTCCTAGTTTTCCTCTTGAAAGCACTTCAATTTTGAAATTTACGGACGGCTAAAGTCCCAAACTTTCCGCAAAGACTCGTCCATTCCAATAAATCCCCCCCCCCCCCCCCCCCCCCCCCCCCCCCCTCCCTTCCCCCACCTACCTCCTTGACCCACTTCGAGCGTGAATCATGAAGAGTTGCGAAAGCCTTTTAAGTCAAGGGTATACAATTAGAGACATATGTTATGCGAAGCCAACTGTAGTCTTATTTTCATCCTTTGCGTCATCCATTGGGCCAAACTTACAAAGTTGTGAGCTTAAGTTTGCGGATTCTCTAAATTTTAGATACGAAACTGTGTAGTGACAAAAATGTCGACCGTTAACGAATGTGACTTTATGGAAGAACTTTGTTGTTACGGAGCTTTATCCTCGGAGCACAACGGTGATTTATGTTTTAACCGGAAGCCATCGTTCACATTAGTGTTTCTATTTGTTAAAAGTTGCTGAAACGAAAAATTCAACAGACCATTGTTCAATATCCCCCAACGTAAGCAGTTGTATATAAAGCCATTCGAATCAAATTTCCAATCAACGCTTTCGCAGATCGTAGTGTGATGTTGCGATGAAATACTCGTGTGTAGGTAGTGTAATACCCCCCCCCCCCCCCCCCCCCCACCCTTCCCAGTCTTGTTGTTCAATAGCCCGTATGTCGAATGCTGAAATTTTAGACGTATTTCCCGCCTCTTCCAAAAAATTATCTTCAATTATCTTCATGTTTCGCTGCTGGAGCAGCATGTCGGTGCTTTTATTTGTCATCTCCTCATACAAATTGAAAGTTCTTCTACGCTTGTATTAGGAGCGTTATTTTCGCTTTTTTTTGACATTGTAGCATTAGTATGCAGATCGGCAATGTACTATTGTAGTGCAAGTATAGAAAAAGCAGGCTTCTGCTAAATAATAAGGAACATTACGAAAAATGGATTGTCCCATGAAAGAGCGTGAAAGGTATCCGATGAATTTAAAAAAAGAGCTGAAAACGGAAGTTGTATTATAGAACTAATGGCGACTTATAAAACACATTGAAACTCATTGAGATGAATGTAACATTGATATTTCTATCCGAATAAACACAACGATCGAATATACGACTTTGACTTCGAAGAGATGCCACATCAGTAATTAGGCTACAATTATATTCTTTCTAGAGCTACAATTTGCTGTTCTCTGCATTCCTTATACCTCTTGGGTATATATCTGCAACGCTGTTTCAATGCATAGTTTTAATTTCGTTTTATAATGCCTACTTCGCAATAAATTACGAAACATCCTAGTGCAGCATTACTTCGAGAATATATGAAGTTTGTGTGAACTTCGAGACAGTTCTCCCATATGAGATGTAGAAAGTAGCCGCGGCACAACCGGCTGTCACCTACCACCAGGTTGGAGTGGTGAGTGCGGCATGCTCGCATTCCCTCGAGCAGGTGAAGCATATGCGCACGTAATCGGCTCACAAAATCTATCCATTAGGAGGTGGATTACCGACAGTCTCAGTAAGTTGCCATTTGTAGAAGTAGGAAGTAGCGCCACTTGTGCCTTCTGTAATAAAAATACTGCTCTTCGACAACTGCTTAACTAAATCTGCAAAGCGTTGTCCCACACTTCATTACACAGACTCGCCAGCCTGTCCATCTTAGTAAGCTGCTCTATATACCGCTCACAGACAAGCTGGAAAGCGCGCCAGATTTGCTGGAACGCATATCTCTGTTTCAGGGACATGGCCGAGACCACACGTGTTGCCTCAGCTTCATTTCAATAAGCATGGAAGAACTTGGCCAAGCTGCAGTGATGGGGTAATTGATAGCGGTGAAAAGTGCACACTGCACAATATCGTGGGGCTGTATTCACAATTCATCGTTATCACCTATCACCTGCTACATAGGCTAATCCCAAGGATAAAGCCAAGCGACTAGTCGAGGCCAGGCGTGTAACGTTGTTCTAGATTCAGCTACTCGCGTTGCTCACCCAGTCATTTAACTCTATTCTTCGACTCTCCTCCCAAGTCTTCCCAACCCCATGGCCAAGTTGTAGAGGCTGTATTACCAGTGAGCTGAACACAGCTGATCCTTGCTCAGCAGCCTACAAGCTTACTAAATAGTCATGTAGTTGTAATCGGGGCGTACACACTGTGGATATTTATGCATAGAACGACGTAGTTGTGATATGGTGGCATGAGCTAACTGAAGTTTATCATATACATGCACGCGCCAGAGTTTAGACACTTGCGCAGTTAAATGCTTCTTGCACGGGGTGTTCGGAAAGTATGTAATCGGTAAAGGGAAGATGTTCTATTAGGGTTTTAGATCCGGCAGATTTATATAAGGTACGTAGATTGGTTTAACATTCGTTAAATTTTACATCGTTTAAATTTCAAAGGTTTTTTTCTGGAGTATCGATGAATGTTTCCCCTCTACACTCTAAAAATCATCTAGAGAATAACGTCCGAACCCATTTTTGATAACAACTAACTAAATATTATTCGATCACAGAAAGTTATGCATCGAAAATCCGGAAATTCGTTTCTTTCTGGAATTGGTTTGGTCGCGATTCCGATAAAATAGGCAGACAGACGAAGAGTGCGTATGTGCACTGTTTCAATAAGTGGGATTCTGATATATCCACGCGAATACGTTTTAAATGATTGGAAATTGGATTTTTTTTTTTTTTTTTTTGGAACCTTTGTGCCTGATTGCAAAGCCTGTCTGATGGTAACATATCAACGTAGAATTCCTTTTGCTCAAAAAATTTGGGACTTTAGCGCGTTCTTTATAAAACATTGGACAATTATTCGTGAATTTAAGTGATTGCAAGGATTCAAATAGCAACCTGCACAGAATTCCAAGCCCTTTTCCATGCGTATAAGCTCTCTGGATGATTACAGCGGGAAACTTTGTGGATTTGTTGGCGAGACACTGTGCCAAAGTAAAAGAGTCGGAAAAACTTCTGATCTGCGGTCTGAATCGGGCATCGATACTGGCCAAGATCGAGGATCACCAGAGTCGCAAGGACTATGATTTGAGGAAATCTGACGGGTACGTTTTTTGTTAACAGTAGGTTATACTTTCAAATATTTTATGCTCGTTCGGAATCAATTCCCTCCTTAGCATCCCTCTATTTCGATATCCGACTTGAGATTTTCTGGTGCCATAACCTACCGAATTATTGAAATAACAAAACCAATACTCTTTAACCCGAACAATTTTTGATTCTCTGTCAGCCAAACATTACAGCAACCAAATTGTTCAACTTCTTTCTGAGATGTAAAAGTTTTATCGAATTCTTTCACTTAGCTTACTCTCCTGTCATCAAATCCGTCATTGGATTTCTTGCTGAAGTTATGTGAATAGTTCACACACCCCGCTAGGGGGCGCATAAAATTTTACACCGATAGGTATTTGAACTGTCTCAATCATTCGAATTCTCAGAGATTTTTAAGTTTTTCCAAGAAACGCTCAAGTTGCACATTTCAAAGGATCACTTTATGGAAACAACTGGATGGGCTAACCATGAGGTACAAAAGTCTCAAAATAGCCTCATTTAAATGCTCAACTGTTAAATATTTTTTTCGTTTGAGAATAAATCGGCGCCATACTCATGTCAGCAGTACCCGCCCGCATTTTTTAATTGCCCCTCAGGTGAAATGAAATTCTAAAAGAGAACGGAATTCCGGTTTCCCACCGAATGAATTTCCCTTATTAGAGGTAACTGGTTATTACGAAATGTCTTCAGATGGTATTACTCTCAATTATCTCTGCAAGTTATTCGACGAAATGTCTACTCGTAGTCGAGAAATAGAATTTCCAATTTCCTGTTCCATGCAGCTTTAACAAATTCTGGATTAATGTGCACTTTCTGGATAACCTTTCAGGATTACGAAGTTCCCCCATTTGCATATTCACATAAAATACTGTTGTGATCCCATCCGTCCACTTAAACCGCATACCAAAAAAAAAGTAGTCGGAAATTTCGAAGCGTTCTCGAGCTATCCTGGAGGCGGACAAGGAAGAACGCGAAGTGCGTAGCGTTGACTCAAATAGCACTTATATTGCAGTAAAGTAGTTGCGGCGCAACTGCCACCTTTTGAAAAGTAACACCTTACACTTGATGTAACATTAATGCTTGCGGCGCAATCGTCCACATAAAAAATGTCTAACGCTATACATTCCGCATTTCTGTGCATGTGGATACAATTGCGGTATCGAAGATATACTCTTTCATGCATTAAGTTTATCGCTAAGCAATACATCGTTTCATTGTGCATTTCGGCTCAAGCGTTCTTAACTGAATTGCGCATGGCCAAGTTATAATGCCTTGATTGGGAATGATGCGGTGCCACGAATTATCTTCTTGGCTTGCAATCTTGTAGTTCTACGTTTTCTACATTAATGGACTATTCCCATATCTGTTGGTTCACACCTGGCATCATGCTTCAGTTTCAGAGAATTGATAGAAATAGTTAAAATCTAGTCTGAAGTGGGACGTCGGGACGAAAGGTCCGACTTCGTTCTACCGATTGCTTTTATGAAGTTGAAGCAAAATGAAGCTCACCAAATCGCTAGAAAAAAGATCGTATTGCGCTGTAATAAAATTCACGTACTTTGTTGTTTTTTTCTTTCTAGTGCAAGCTTTGTTTTACTCAAATAAGCTGAATAGAATATTTGTAGATTTATAAATCTGTAGCTGCGCTCGCCTAAAAGTAAATATAGCACCGAGGCGCGTCGTTTCGCAACAAATCCAAACGGATATTACTGTTCGCGATCAGCTCTTTGACTCTTTCATGTGTTATTAGGTTTCTCTGTGCCCTTTTACACCCACAAAAAATCATCCGTTTTAAAGTTCCACATATCGGTGCCTAATTGCCTGAGGGGAGGGGGGATCAAAGTGGCATTGATGTGAATTTAGCAACTTTTAGAATGTGTAACACAACACAATCCTTCCTCCAACGGTAGCCGAAAGTCCTCAGAAGTGCAAAGGTCGTTATTTATTGAAAGCCAGCATGTGTGGAAGCTGAGTAACGATCGGAAATCGATTCAAAACAACAAGTGTTGAGGCAAGAGCCATTTGGTTCTGTGGGCTCATCTTCGTATGTTAAACAGAACAAGAATCCGGCAATGTAACTTACTTCCGCCTCAACCAGAAATGTGTGTAACACCCTCTGTAGAATCTGTATGAGTTTTCGCATAAGCTAGATGGCTGAAAATTGCCTCAAAGGGTGCTATTCCGCACCAATACCACATTTTGCATCATTCGTGTATCAGCTTTCGGTTCCCGCTGGTTAGACATCCCCATATCTTGAAATTATATTCTTGCTTTCTCAAAAAGCATTAAGCAGAAGAAACTGATCACTTGTATTATATTGTAAGAAACTAATATAAACACTTCCATTGTATTATATTTTTGGGCGTGTCTTTACGAGAGTCTAGTATGGCCCATTGTCTCATCAGAAACAAATCGTCCATATGACTGCAGGTTCATGTACCCAATTTAACGTCTGTTGATTGTTTCTTACTTGGAATGTTTCTTGTGGGGGGGGGGGGTTAAACGGGAGTTGTATGACTAGTTTTCAAGAGAAAAAAAAATAAGTGGAAAAGCATGGCAAATGGGCCGATATGACATCCCGCTTAGCTAGCCAATCATTTTCGCATAGTGGCTACAGGTGATAAAATATTTCAACACAAATTTGTCACGAAATATTCATCTTTCCATCATCCGACCGGTGGAAAATGCTCTTCATGTGCGGTATACAACCGGAAAATGATTCGTCATTTGTCTCTTTATGTTTTCATCATCCAACCGATGGAAAATGAAAATCTAATCGAATGCATTCAGGATTTTTCTTTTAGCATTTTAAAATTTCTTTAGTTTATGTCAGAACCTGATGGTGGAACAAGAAATATAATGTAATTATCACATGATGTACCTATGTGCCATCTGAATTCCGTGAAAATAACTTTAGTTGTTTTCACTTTGAAACAACAGGATTGAGAGACACATACATATGCAAAAATGTTCACAAAGCGTAAATTTGCAATGAGGATTGTACATAAAAATCATTTTGCATTCTGGTGATAATCTGGTAGCACATTGTTTATTTTGTATAATGTGTGAATGAGGTTTGAATTTTATTGAATTGATCAATGTTGGTGTTTTGTTGATGAAACATTCGATTGTGCTGCTCGAGTTTAATGCGGTTGTTTTTGCTGGACGTGTTGCGGAATCTCATGTTTGTTGCATTGTTGTATCGTTGTGCGTCCTTAGCTTTTGCAGTGATTTTGCGCACTTATTCAAAGTGTTCGCTAGTGTTCCCTCAGAGGTGATTATTGGGGTTTTCGTTGTTGTTGTTGTTGTTTGTTTGTTTTCTAGGATTATGCTCCATCTTGCTAGGGAAATGAGCGATTCGGTGTATTTGTGTGCTTGCATATTACGTTGATATATTTGCGCTAAAAGGTGAGCATTTTTGAAAGATTGACGATGTGTTGTGTGATCACTACTTCCAAATGTCTCTGATACAAGCGATGCGTGAGAAAAAGAAGCAAATTGCGGTTCCACGTGCTTAATGTTTAGATGTTGATGTCGATAGCACACCGCATGTTTGGTCATCTACTGCCATTTCATTGAAATGAACCAAATCATCTAGCGGCGCATACTGGTGTTAAGGCCTCAAGCATTTATCTATGGAGGCGGGTCGAAATCTCGAAAAAGTGGACAACTTTCTAGTAGAAGGGAGGGGGAGGGTGTGATGATGACGTCTTGCTAACGAAACATGAACATAGCAAAGCGTAACGTAGGATGCGAAGTAATTTTGCAATCGACTTAGGGTTAGTGAAGTATAAATTTTTGCCTTAGTTTATGTGAGTTGAAAGAATGACAAAAGTAAAGCATCGCAGCATGGGCTGATTCCAAAAAAATGAATGTCAGAGTGAGCGATCTTAGGCTGTTTCTTTACATTCCATCAAACTCTTCCTTATCTCCTTTGGCCTCCTCCCCACTCCCCTTTTTCTCAGCGTTGTTTGTTGATTATGCAGTTTTTTTTTTTTTTACTTATTATCCTAATCATGTCTTCATTTCTAACGTTAATTTTAGAAGAAGGGGGTGTACTTTTTCTCGTTTTTTTTTTTCGTTAGCGATGAACCAGCTTGATCGATTTTGAAATAGAACGCTCGAATGCCCCTTTATTTGCTCTGTGCGGCACCCAATTTCCCTTAACATATCCCTATAAAAATGGTCACTTAATGGTGTCCATTTCTCATTTTATGGTTTTTTTTCACACCTGTCTCCAATTGCGAGCACCGAAATGTTCACTATTTTGGAATTTTCTGTGATTGAGTTATTTCAAGTAAGTCTTTTATAGGAATGAAATTTTCATAAATCGAGACAGTGAACTTTTTTGATAATTGCATCGTTGTTGATAGCAGTGCATCGATGATTGCTGTTTCACTTGCACCCTTATACCGTCGTCTATGAAGTTTTTCTTATTTTGCATCCTGTATTTGATGTTCCCTAGGCAATGTTTCTTTGTTGCGAAAGATGCCAATTATTCCTCGTTGCATTTGGCGAAGTCCATCTCTCTTTATTAGATAAGTTAAGATATGACTGTGAACTGACCTATATTTTCAGGATGTCAGGTGGCACGAGTCCATCTGTGGATTCTTCAAGCCCAAGTCCAAGTTGTCATGGTGATCAAAGAAATGCGGCAAATGAAGGTCAACGTTTGAAACACACAAGGCGCCCGAGGGGTTTGTCGTCTTGCTAGAATCTGCTTACTTTGTCAATCTTAGAATCGTTTCTAATGTGAAAGCAAAATAAATCGGGGGGGGGATGTCTGACCTCCCCAACGCTTTTTTCTTCAGCTGTCACATGCAATTGCATTGGTGTTCATCTCGGTGTGCTGCAACTCTACCTGAAGAAGAGGGTTGTTAAAATAGCTCTGCACCATATACCATCCTTACAAAGGTATTTTGAGTGAACACAAAGATTGTTCTTTTCACTTGCGGCTCGAAGAAGACTTACTGAGTGCGGTTTGTTGTTTTTAACCTAGGATTTACTTCAGGTTTCCCATCCACATTCTTCCACATCCTTATTCCTTCATCCCATCTCTTGGTTGAACGGTACTGCTTACCCATATGTTGCATGTGTGCCATCTTATAGAGTGTCCGTACCGTTCCTTTTCTGTACAGTTTTAAATGCTGTTGCGTCGAACGGTTGTTGTAACTTTTTTTTTCAGCGAGCCGGGAGGAGGTGGAGCGTCCGGGCAGTCTGACGTCTCCATCGACGTTTCAGTCGTCGCAGGGTTCCCCTCAGGTTTTTATTGATTGCTTTCTATTGCAGTCATTTTTTAATCTTATTAAACGAGACACAACGTTAGGCGTTCTCTATTCATCCATTGAAGTGGATTATAATTCGGCTAGTAGGGACCGTCAAAAATAATTGCTCTTAGCAAAGCTTACTATCATTAAAAAATGTATAAATTTGTCGACTAAATAGACAGCTGTGAAACAATCCGCTCACAGAAAGTTGAAGTTCCATCGTGTTTTTCTATTTAAAAAAATTCTTGCACAACTAGTCTGCAACCTCCTTCCCCCCCCCCCCCCCCCCCCCCCCCCCCTCCCTCCCTCATCCCTTCTCTCGAATCTTTCAAGAAACTCCAGTAGATGGCATTTGGATAGTGAGGCTATATTTTTGCGAGAATCGGTTAATTGCTGTACTTAATAGATGAGTGAGACAATGTCTGACGTCATCTCGGACGCGAAGTTGGTCTCACTGAACGAGGGGCGTACACCACGTTCGTCTGTTGATTATGATCAGCTGCTGAGTAAGGCAGCTGCTCTTCTCAAGGAAAAGAATGAACGTGAGGTGAGTATATGACCAGATTCATTGTTTTCATTTCTACAGGTTACTTTTTTATCGTTGATTAGTGATGCATTCTTTGCCGTAGTGGAGTGAAGGAAAACAAATTTCGTTCTAAAAATGGGAAAGATATGTAAACGTGGATGATTTTTTTTTGCGATTGTTTTATTCAAGATACGAAAGTATATAATCGATCATTTCGCACGATATTTAGAGGATGGGTCTCATTTCTTATTATGCTTCTAGAAAAAAGGTGTATATAAAATTTATTGGTAGATAGCTGAAGAATTCTTTAAGGAAAAGAGCAAATTTTTTAAACAAACTGGTGGTTTTATTAATGAAGCTAAAAGAAAATCTGGGGAATAATCGTCACTAAAGAGGGGAGTGTTTTTGACGAGTTTTCGAGAAGAGGCTATAATCGATGTAATACGGTATTTAAACTGAATCTCTTTGGAAAAATAGAGCAGCATGTCGATTTGTTTGGTAGTTGTATGACGAAACAAGGAGGCCTTTGCTGCATTTTGCTAAATTCATATATCCGAATAGAACTATCGATTCTGAATTAAATAGATATCTACTTATATGAAAGCTCACATAGAAGAGATGAATTCAGCGCTTTAGCAAGTTATAAATTATTGAAGAAGCGAGTAATAATTTTACATTCACCTTGTTGGTCAATCAAACATATTTCTTGAAAATAAAATTCCACTCATTTTGATAGTTCCATTTCGTTATTGACATTTTCAATGCTAAATTGTTTTTATTTTTTATTCCACAATTAACCGAAATCAAAGAAAAACTTTCCGTCTAAGTGAAATGTTTATAATTTATGAAATGATTTAACAGGAAGAGGTGGCAACTTTGCGCGCCCGTAACGACTCACTACTTGAGCTGAACAGAACAATTCGTGAGAAGAGTGTGAGACTGGTATGCATTCTTATGTTGCTTTATTCGTTTTATTTTTCGTTTTGTTTCTCAGGTTGTTTTGTGAGAGAGGGAAGCGGAAAGGAGAGAGATGCTTTTTGAAGTTGTGAAAAAGTTATCGGTTATGCCGTTCGGCGTTTTGATACATACGTTAGTTAATTATTTGATGAATACGCACATCATGCAGCTTGAACTCGATTTAGTAGTTCTTTCGAGATATAGGGATCGTTGCTTGGTTCCCTCTCAAGTAAGATCTTTAAAAGGAATCCTCTGACGTTCGCTAGGTGTTGCACAATGCAATCAGTTTTATCCGTCTCATGTATTTGATGCGCTAAAGCTAATGGCTTTAATTGAGTATGAAATATACGTTTTATATTGTTGCAAGAGACTATTTAAATTGAATTTACAGATTTTGAAAACTGACACATATCGAATTGAGCGATTCAGATTGCCACATTGGCTGATGAAAGAGGCGAGAGGAATGAGACTGTGACTGCGATTGTCATTAGCACCTTCACAACACCGCATTATGTAAAGTGATCAATTGTTGCTGTTTCCTCAGCCGCACCTCTTCCTTCTAGTTTATCGCGATAAGGAATGTGCTAAATTTTCTTATGATAATTAAGACAATCGTTTGCAGCATGCTAAAGCCGAGCAAGAAGAGGAATTTATATCTAATATGCTGCTGAAACGTATTCAAAAGCTTAAAAACGACAAGGAAGCTATCGCTCTCAAGTACGAACAAGAGGAAGAGTTCCTCACCAACGATCTCACTCGCAAACTTTCACAGGTGTGTTGTTAGAGTTGATTTTTGCCTTTTTCACTGATTGGGGTTGGATGTGAATTGTAATTGCGCTATAGGAGATATTAAAAATAAAAATAAAAATTGAGGCCGGAAGAAATATAAAATGCCGCAACGCGACACTTTCTCTGTCAGGTTACTTTATTTTAGGTTGATTTTGATATTTTCCTTCGTGCTTCGTTTTTCATCGCTCCACTATATTTTATATTGTAATCATCTATGGTCTTTAAATTGTTTATTAATAAGTGCAAAAATTAAGAAATAATAAGCAATTCATTCAAAGTTGCGAATTTTTGCGAACGTTTCGAACTGGTTTGGTTGGACTGTTAGAATGAAGTATGTTTCCTTGCTTAGAGACTCGAAAAAAACATCATCATTCGTTTTGTTCTCTTGTCTAGATATTAATAGCACACTCATTTCTATCAACAATCACATTTTTCGGCTGTTTATAAACTGTACCAAAGGGTTTTTCACAAGTACGACCTTTTCGCATTCCTCTCTTTCGCCTTGCATGCAAACTTAAAAATGCTTAGAGAAATCATGAGGCAATAGCAGGTAAAAGTGAAAGGGATAAATATATGACACGAGCGACAGAAATGTGAGGTACATTATGCGCGAAGGAGACATCAAACTTTCCCATGTGTTCTATACATGAGGCTGTTTTCAAGCAAATCGTCGTTGTGGTCGAGGCTTAGATGAGTGAAATATGCCGATGCATAGTAAAACTCGAAGGAACAGGTTATGCGACGAACTTTTAATTGCTGGAGGTTTTAAGGTTTTTGCAGAAGGGATAGCTTTAACTCGAAGGTGTGTAAAGGATGTTAATTTCGTGCAATACGTTTGCAGGTTCAGTGCAGATAGACTCGTACTCGTTCGGGAAGTGTTTAATAGTTGTGGTTTATAATAATTAAATCAAGTAATGAGGATTTCCTGCTTTGTAGTTGAACGTTTACAGATTAGTCACAAAGCGTAACCAAAGCATAAAGATCCAAGGGGACGTCTGAATTGTTGCATATCGTCTAGCACTGAGTAGCGTTGTAGGATATTCGATGTGGAATTGAAGCACCTTCACAAGCTTTCAAAATATTACAGGTGGCCAGCAAAGCGGCAGAGGCCAGTGCAGGAGTGACGGTATTTAGCTTTGCTTTATTCTGAACAATTTCTTTAAACTTTAAGATGCTATTCACGGTTGGTAAGTGGCTAAGGATGGAAGCTAAATTACACAGAAAGCGTGAAAGATTAATAGATATCATGGGTAGACGATATCATGGGTAGACTGTCATCTTGCTCGTGCGCCGTGCATAAGAAATATTCGGTTTTGAATACCGTTGGAATTTCATGAGGTCAAAACCTTGAAGGCAATCGGCAATTTCTGAAACAGCTTTTATGCTTGTTTCCGCTCGTTCTATTTTCCTAAACTTCGGCTTTTTTGCAACTTGAAAACTTGATGTTTAACGGCGAAAATGTGATTGTATTGTTGACCGCAGTATTTTGACCTGAAATCTTGTGTTAGAAAATCCACCAGAAGGGCACGGGAGGACTCTTTCGACGAGGTGCACGAAGGGATTTCTGAATATTGTCGGTGGGGGGATATAAAGTTTTCGAACTCGTGCATTCAAACATGTTTGTGATCTTTTCTATGGCCGAGATCATTCACTACGCATGACTTGGATTCCGCTATCATGTTTGCGTTTTTGTAGGGGGAGAGGGCATACATAACAGCGCCGATAGCCGTCGAGAATTCGGCACAAAAGTGTTGAAAATCTTCAAGCATAAGCATGATCGTTGCTGTTATTGTTGCAGTTGAATCTCTTTTGCTGGTTCGCATATCTATTTGTCTTAATGCGCGAAAAATATTTGAAAAAAAAAAAATTTGTGCCCTTTGAAGTGGAGTATGATCCCAACCACTTTCTTCTCCTCGACGGCAAAGCTGCTCTCACCCAGTAGAGCGCCGACGGTGACCCATGTATTGAACACACGAAGTTTGCCCACAGATGCGGATGAAGTCGAGGTTATTCACGGTTGTAGGTGGTGACCTCTGCATGGAGTCAGAAGCATCCTACTTGCGACTCTGATCCCTCTACCTGCCTTCGTTCATCGTTTCCCAGTGTGAGGTGGTGAGTGAAGTTCCTTTGGCTGAGCTCTTGCTTCGAAAATATTAGAGAAAAAACATGTGAGGTCAGGGTCACCTCGCAATCGCAAGGTCCTTCACAACTGTCCCACTGCATAAAATCCAGCGTAATTCCACTTTGAATGGTAGCAGTCACTAGGAATTGGCCGGGAAAAGGCATTTTAGAACGTATGAACTATAGAAAATATAAGAGAATTGAACAGCAAGTAAACTTTATAGAACAGAGGAAAGGGTTTTTGAGTACATGTGAAAGTCATCAGAAAAAATGTTCTTATACGCTTTTATAATCTTAAGAGAAGAGCACATTCGCGTCGATTAGGCTTCGCTTAAGGGTGTTTGCATATTTGCCATTTCCTGCACCGTGTTAGACTTTTCCAGATGAAGCCTCACTCTGTGATTGGTCTCTTTGGATTTCATACTCTCTGCAATAGTTCATGCGCCATTTCGCTATTTCTCTCCTACACCTACGCACTCTTTTCTCTCTTATCTAGTCTGCGCTATACACCTTCAGGGCTGCGTTGCTGGCTGCTTTTGTCCAAGTTTTGTCGTTTTTTTTTTTTTGCCCTACTGCGTTTAATCGTTCACATCCCCATTCTCTTTTCTAACATGTTATGCTGATTTTCGACGGTTGTACGCAGTTGTTCCTCTCATCTAGGGGACGAGTTGAGTCATAAAATTAGATGATATATAAGTTGCTGATTTTATAATCAGGGTTGTGGGCAATTCATGAGTCGGTTCTACTGCAATGAGTTAATATTCATCTCGAGAGCATGTCAAGAGAGCTGAAAATGAAAGGGTAAGAGTTAAGATGCTAAAGGTATTATGATGAATCAATGCGAGCAATTTGGTCAAAATTTTCAAGCGTGATATTTTAGCTTCAAAATGAACGCGATGAGTTGGCGGGTCGTGCGAAAGCAGAGCAGAGTTGTGTGGTTGATACTCTACTGGTGAAGATACGTAAGCTGGAAGCTGAAATCAACGCCAATCATGTGGTAATCGATTAAAATTACTCGTTTTTATTTGATTAACAATGTTGTGTTTGTATGAGTATTCGCTGAAAAGTGAGCTTCTCTTCTCTTATAGGAATTGGTGGCTTAAAGTGATGTTCGGAATGTGTATATGATTCTGAGATTTGATAATAGAGGATATCATTTTTAGAGGTGTATTTGCGTATTAAGTTAGTTTTAACATGTTGAGGCATTTATGAACCGAATGGGTCGCTTGCATTTTATAGGCCCTTGAGCAGCTTCGCCGTGAAAAAGTCGATTTGGAAAATGCGCTTGAACACGAGCAGGAGCAACTCTTCAATACACTCGGTAAACGTATGGATCAACTCGAAGCTGAAAAAAGGTTAGCATTTTGTCATTGACAACTTGTATTTATGCCCGAATTCGTGTAGTATTTGTATTTTCATATGCTATCAACTCCTTATCTTTTTATCGTTCTCGTGCGATCGTTCGCTCAAATCTTTATGTGAATGCACTGAAAAGGAATTTGCCATTTTGGAAGGCCGAATCACCCTTAAGTTAATAGTTTTCGATTTGCTTTCGTAAATTACCGCATTTAGAGGATGAAGAAAGATGAAAAGAGTAGGAGGTGATAGATTTTTCTCAATTCGTAGGTTTGATCTGAAAAATTTGGTTACCGCCTTTGTGATCTTTTTAGAAAGATTTGTCTAATTTTCCGCTGAATTTATGCATAAAACTTAACATTTTTTTCAGTAAATGTTGGCTTTTATTAGTAGAGCTGAGAATTCGATGAGTTCATGGTGATCGACCGTTTTCGGTTTAATGAATGAAATTTAGATTTTACTGGCTATACTCTGTTAAGTAGAGCAGAGCGCGGAGGTGTGAAACTTTGTGGTATTGTTGGTGATGATGTAACAGAGCCTAGCAGAGATAACAGTACAACTTTATTTAAAACGAATTTGTATGTAGTCTGATTCGGCCTCAAAGGGGAATGTTGCAAAAAGATTCGAAAAAACTATTCGGTTTGTTATTTATATAAGCTGTCAAAAGGCATCCACTTTGAGCACACCAAAACTTCTAAGTTTAGAGCTGTACCGGTTAAAAAAAAATTTCACTTTTTCATGCAACCTTTTCATGAAAAATATATCATATTCCGCAAATTTTTTTGCTGCTTTTAATTGCCGTTTTGTTTTCCCACCAAATCTCTATAAGAATGAGATCTTAATTTGTGTGCTGTGTAGATCCGTATACATGCAGTGCTTAAACGAACTAACAAATTGCAGACGGATGCAAGCTCGTCTCGATCAAGCGAGTGTTTCTGAAGATCAATCGCCGGCTTCGTCGAACAGCGAAGTGTTTGGTTGCTCCCACGAGTGAGTTTTTATTTGATTTTGGTTATTTATAGCTTCCAAGAAAGTCTTGCATTTCTTAACGTCGAGGCGATATTGAGGAGTCTAAAGACACGGCTTAATGGCTGAATATAAAAACTTTCGACTTTTTCTTCCCGAAGATTTCTGGATGCGAAAGACAACGTTTTCGGGAGTTGGATTGCATTTGGAATCGAATGAAAGTCGATAAACAGATGAGACAATTGCGTCGAAGAGATTAGATTCGGAAACTTGCTGTCGTTTTTTTTTTCCTCTGATTCGTTTCACATTCCAAACATCTTAGGAAACTGAATTTTTTTTTTTTTTTTCAAATGAAAGTTATCGATGTTTAGATGTGCCGAAATATTTAAAATGATGAGGCTAAAAATAAGCCATGTAACGATACAGAGAGGAAAAAATAACGAGTAGTCCCTCACTCTGTAATGACTCGCTAGTGGCTTCTTCCGTTTGGTGGGTGGGAGTATTTTTCTAAAAATTTTCTAAGCACTTAGCCAGAAGGCTTCGAATATGCAGTTCAAAGGCTTCTGTTCTAGTTGCTGCGTTGTCAGTTGGGCGTTAATTTAATGTTCAGCCCATTCGTTTAGTTAGTGATTTATTGTGGAATTAGGGGGTTTTGGTGCGTCTTGTTGGAGCACTTTTGGAACAAAAGATGAACTCACCCGTGACATCCACGGCCAGCATACAGCGTGCATGTGTTGCTTTTCGCTTCATCAATTTACCAACCGACAGCTTAGAAATTGAGCTTTGGAGATATAGAATTTTGTATTTACGATCCTTGGGTATTTACGAACGGAGATTTACGATCCCCGTACCGCAAAAGTGGCCTGAACTTTATAAGCTCATATCACTCAATTACTGGACTAGTCGGGCTGCATCCCGTGTACTTGAACTAGTGTATATAACTTCTTTGATCTCCAAGAAGTCTGGGCTAGTGTACGGCTTCTTTAGGCATTATGAGTCGATCGTTTGAGGAACCTAAAGTTATATTGAAAAGCTCTGAAATCGTCTTTGAGCCCGAGAGCAGTTCTATAAAGAATAATCTTTCTTATCATCCGTTGTCAGTTAATCATTTGTTAATTCAGAAGCTACGT
This sequence comes from Baylisascaris schroederi, assembly GCA_006503575.1. Taxonomy (NCBI): domain Eukaryota; kingdom Metazoa; phylum Nematoda; class Chromadorea; order Rhabditida; family Ascarididae; genus Baylisascaris; species Baylisascaris schroederi. Next base: position 512,762 of record QEWY01004180.1, on the reverse strand, counting down.
ACTAGAGGTCTGAGATAAAGCACTTATTGATTGTTGATTGAAGTGCTATCACATAGGTTTATTCAGCATCGTTAGCTTATTAAATAGTAAATCAGAAATTGCTTCCTCTAAGTGCCTTTTTTTTGGTTCTTGGACACAGAGCAACTCCTCAAATGCAAATTGACTCATGAGTTGATAGGTTGGAAGCTTTATCATAAAGGCGCGAATTTAACAATTATGATTTATCAGCCTGAATGAACATCGGAGAGTTGCTGAGAAGGAGTCGTAATAAGGGTTGCCGAATTTTCAAAGAATGAAACGTGAATAGGCACTGCACGAAAGTGGGTAATTTTCGAAAAGATAAACGAAACGGGTTGGAGAAGGGGGAGGATAGTAATTAGCACTGCTTGTCACGTTATTGGTACAGTATTGCTTATGGCAGAGATAATGGAGAGCGGCGCTCATCGAGAGCCGAGATTGAGGCAAGGAAGCTTCGTGAGGAATGCTCACGTCTACGCGCTGTTATTGCCACCCAGAAAAGTACCATTACCAATCTGCAGCAGCAAATGAATGCACAGGAATCGAAATGTTCGTGCGCTCTTTCTTTGAATCTCTTTATTGCTGATTGCTTTTTCTTGCAATATATGAATGTGGCTGATGGAAATTCTTATGTAAGATTGTCTTTGACTAGCTATAAGATACAATCGATTGCGATTCCGCAAAATTATGCGATTTCTTAACGGAGAATGAGAAAAGTTCGTAGACACGAATCATGCAACTTCCCGACGGGGCAAATGAACCGTCAACGCTCACACTGGCGAGTAGATAATATCCGCTTTCATAGATAATATCCGCTTTTTCGATGATGATACATTGCGAATGAAATCACAATACTTTGAAATGGCCATACGTTTGCATCATTTGTTTTGATATATATTCGTGATGAATGAGTGTAACCGGTGTATTGAAGGTGAGTACAGCAGGCAGTTGTGTTATTCAAACAGGTTGTACTTGCTGTCGCTATTGTTAGGTCTAGGCTTCATAAAATGGGTAGTGCTTGCCTAATCATTTTTCGATTAACAAGCATATTCGCCATCTATGTTTTTCATCCAGACAAACGTCGCAAACGAAATTGTTAAGCTAAAAGATAACACTGTTGTAGCCATGAGTTCTGTACGTATTTCATTTGACCTATAAATGAAGCATTAAGTGATTTTTCGTTCTATTTCTAATATCACGAAAGAAATAAAAAAGCCAAATGAGTTAGTTGATTTGCAGATGTGGCTGGGTTGCTGGCAGTACGAGAAAAGTCGGCGGAAACACGTGCAGACATAAGACGTGCTCGTATTTCGCTTGAAGGCAACTTAACTAGATGTCTTGATGCTTGCCGGTATTTTTCACATTTATTTTCCACTCTTTTTTTGCTAATACTTTATTTCGAATGTTCAGATCATTGTATCTCTAAACGTTAAGGATTTTACATGGGTCTGAAACTGCAGAAACGATTTTCTTTTTATTCATTCGTATAATAGCCGCTTTAAGATTGTTATCGGTATATGGATGGATATTACGGGTTGAATTCTCATTCAATTTTTATTCTCTCCAAAAAATTCGGGAGATTTTTCTGAGAAGCTAAATGCAAAAGCTGAGTTATTTTTCGTTGAATTTTATTACCAAAGTTGCTTAACTGAGCACCAGCAACGTTCACTTTGCTGTGTTATATATAGTTTTACTTTTTCCATTTTGCTCTTTTTTTCATATATTTGCAGTGAAATCAACATTAATTCACGATAAGCTTTTTAAAGAAGAGCAGATTTAATATCTTATATATACTTTGTTCTTGATTAGGTGCAATTGTATGGAAGTCAGCCGTAATTGAATACCACTTGTCGAACAATTTGCTTCTATCACATCTAATTGCAGAGCATTGGCCAACTCACAAACGGCACGTGAAAGTGACGAAGATAAACGAATCGACGTTTTATTGAGTCGTATATCCGTGCCAAAGAGTGGCGCTCCAACGCTTATTCCCACTGCAAATAATCGTATGCATTCATTATCTATTGAAAACATAAACAATAGTGTAAATTCTGTGAGCACGTCAAGGTAATCCGACCAGAGTTGTTGAAAAAAAGCATGCCTTGGTATATTGCCACAACCAGCTGTCACAAGTTAGGGGCACTTCGTTAAGAGAAGCGGTTCAAAGTTATCGTACAGTTCTGAAGGCAATTCACTTCAACACGCCAAAAGTGGGTGACCCTGCCGAGGCATTGTTGTGGCCAATTTGTTGCTCAGATCATCGAAAAAACATGTAGCCTCGTCTAGCGAAGATTTGAATCAGCATCGCATCCGACAACAAGATTGATTTGATTTTCATCGATGAGGGCAAAAAGGTCAGTACCACAAGGTAGCAGATGCGCTTGAGGGACGCTCAAGACGATAGTTCGAGTTTTGCCCCGAAGCAAGCCTCTGTCTCTCCCAAACATCTTTCCACACGCGAAGGGCGGCTTAGGCCTGAAGCCAAAGTCGGATGCGTGACTTTGTATTGCGAACTGTTTGGCCGTTCAACCTCGGTTTATGTTCAACCTTCTGTGTTGTGCGGTATAAAAGAAGAAGAGGGGGGGGGGGGGGGGGGGGGGGGGGGGGTGGGGGGGGGGGGGGGGGGGGGGGGGGGGGGGGGCTGTGAGAATATAAAGACCGAGACTGGTTCTAAATACCAAGTCACTTCCACCTATAAGAGCATGCTTATCGAGATTTGGAGAAAGGTCTGCCACAGATCGCTGCGTGTCATAACTGGTGTTATTTATTGCAGATCCAAAGCTTGTAGTATCTTAGGCAGCAACCTTTGTGGATTTAAACTAGCGATCACTGTTGTACAATGTTGTCAAGACAAACATCCAGTGACTGATTCTACCGCTGTGCCGAATTTTACCGTTTTTATGACAGGACGTTTAGATCACTCTGCAGCTAATATTGCCTCTAGACGGCAATGTTTGCGAGGATAACATTTTTTTAATGGTATCGCTCAATTCTATGTGTTCACTGTCATGTTCTCCTAGCAGATCACCATTGTGCGTTAAGATTAAATAGAATGGATGTTCTTTGTTCGCTTTATGAATGATACTTATTTGGTGCTTTCGTTAATTTGCACATACTTTCGGGTTGTCCTTATGTGGCACTCCATTTCTGCAATGACGGATCTATATTAGAGGGGAGCTAAGGGATGAAGAACTGAAAAGTGAAGTAACTTAACACTATTTCTTCGACAGGGGTTTCCTTACTAACAGTTTTGTTGGCCACGCAGTGGAGTGCGATGGATCAGATATGCGAACCTTTTAGAAGTGATTGCGTTGCACTATTATCGCATGGCCGTTGCATTTGACCATCAAAAGGTACTCGAGATTTTGAATGTTGTTTCTGCTAGAGGCCGTAGAAGAGAGGGATAAAGACCATAAGGGGGGGGAGCGTATTTTTAATTTGTTCTTAACTAGCATGCTTTGCAGCGGTTGTGACGGCGTTGTCAAGTGCTGAGACGGACGCTTCATGGCACGATGAGCGGCCATTGTCTGCTCGTTCGGAGTCGCAAGGTTGCTTCTTATATGGCATATTTAACTGTATAGGTTGATGTATTCTTTGAAAATATGTTCATTGTTATCCGCCTAAATACTTATTTATGTTCACAGGGTGATGGTATATTCACGAGAGTGCCTTTAGCTGTTTTTGTTTGCGGAGTCATCACATTTTCCTGTCACTGCATAGGTCTTTGCAATTTTCTAGCACTGAAATTGTCCCAGCAATTCCCTGTCACCATGGAGGTTTCAACAATTCCCAAGCATGAGAGAAAACTTCCACAGTTACCCGAAATCTTTGGAATCCCTTATATGCTTTATATTTTCGCCTGCTTCCACTTCCCGATCTCTTCCGGAGGAAGCTGCAATGACGAAAACGTTCGCGTCTATATAGAATCATCTCAGTTGGAGGGAGCAAAAAGAGGGTGTAGCTATAGTTGCGTTATCCCTGCCTACCCCAAAAGTATAGATATTAGCATACATTACTACCAATGAGTCTGGATTAAATTCGGTCTCGGTTCATTTCTTGCTGACGATGAGGACCAAATTTAACTCATATCTTTATTTGGCTGCGTCAGAGCTGATCTTTTGGTCAGTTTGTGCTTTTAAGTTCCTTCTTTTCTTTTAGTTTGGTATTCGTCCTCCATACTTGTTTTTTGACAAGTCCTTAATCCATTAACTGTTGTATCCTGGGAGGAAATTTGGAAGAGCTGCATGTGGAGCTTCAGCTTAATCAGCGCATATGTCTCTTTCGTTTGCTAGGTAATGCTGCCCTGCATTTGTTGCTTTAATTCTCAAATATCATCACGTGCTCTGCTTTGTCACGTTCAAGAAGTCGCCTAACTGACTGCTGGAATGTTCATGGGGCACTAGCATATTATTTAGCCGCATATGGAGGGCAAGAGCTCGTAAAACCTGGTAGCTCAAAAAAAACGGCATTAGTGCAAAGCTTTAAAATTCTGGAAACAGTAAGGAAGTTTGCCCAATAAAAGCGTTGAATGAAACCATCATTTTTATATTCTGAGCAAAAAAGAATTTACAAACAAAAAGTCATACTTCAAGCTTCAAAGTTTATCAAAGTTTGAAGTTATTCTTGCTCCAGGCATCAATAGGAAGGAGGTCTGATCCAAATACATCAGTTCGGCACATCGGTGTTTTCGAACATGATTGTATTTAAGGTGGGCCTGTAAATCTGGCTTCTGATATATATTGCATATAGGGGACGGCAGGTTTGCTAATCGCTTAAGGGACCCTGCTGGTACTGGAAGAACGCTGTTTTAGGTGACAGAATGGAGGAGGGTTCGGAAGCGGCAGATACGGATGGCGATACACAAATGGATTCGAATTTCTTCTCATGCGAACATTTGCCACCACAGAGCGGTTGACTTTTTTTTCTCAGTTCCGTCATAATTTCATCACGGATATGATGGTGGCATTTAAGCATTTGGAGGTTTTCCTCATTTTTGGTAATTAGCTCTAGCATATCGGTAGACTTCTTGTGCGCTTTCATCCATGCAGAACACAAATATTGCGAAGTGAGAGGTGTTCCGTCTCTTGAGGGACAGCGTTTTGTTAGCTACACATAGGAACACATGTTGGTGTGAATGTCTTCCAACACAAATGTTAAAGCGACTGCTTGTACAGGCAACTGCGAAGTAAACGATGGGGTGATATGCGCTTTTTGTAGCTATCGGCCTGCGCATTTGTGGGATCTGTGAAAGTAACAGTAGGAGTTAATTACGGGAGCGCTTTTCTAAAGCTCGTTACTGCTGGTGGATTGAAGTGAGATTTGGATTCTTGATAGAACTAAAACATATCACGCGCTATAGTCGTTGTTGTTCCCGACATCAGTTGAATGTTGCGATCAGGCAGAGCAGTGATTAGGTGAGGGGATGGTTAGAGTAGTCAAAGGGGGAGGGAGGAGGAGGAGTGGGGAGACGTCCTATCGACAACGGTCTTCTTTATTTCCCTAAATCTAACGGCTTAAATGTGCGTTTCTTATGTCCACCATCCGGTCTTTTGCTTCTTTTCATACCAGCCAAATGTCCTCTGTCTTTGCTTATCAAATTTTCCCTCAAAATTTAAATCATTTGCTAGCCGTCGAACTCATCTTTAATCATTTACATCGCCTCTTATTTCCACTGTGATTCTCACATGTTAGTTTAAAAAGAAAATCGAAAAGTTCGTCATTTATTGATTCACGTTTTCCATGAGCTTTTAGGTGGACTTAAGTATTTCGTGGACGTCCGGCTACGATATCATCTAATTTCATCTCTCAGATTCTGCTGAACTTCACTGATCTTAAGCATTCTACTTATTCTATGATTCTGAGCTTGAATTGGAGCCTAAAACGTGATGAAATAGTAATGTAAACTGCTTAATAATGGTGCTGGCAGGAATATGTTCGTTTTCTTTTTTTCTGTACCACTTTACAATTCGAAACTCACATAAAAAACTTACGTCCCGACAAAGTAATTCTTTGGAATTTGTTAACATCAATTTTTCGGTTCTTTTGAAAGGGGCATCAGATTTCGGAAAGGATGTGCTATAGCATGTTTTTTTTTCATCTCCCTGTGTTTTTGAAAAGTTCCCGAGCTTAAGGTGGCTAAACGACAATTTTGATCCCGATCCGGTCGGAGTGAATTTCATATTTTCTGCTCAAAGGGAACTTGCATACAGGCGCTGATGCGTTGTTGTCGTTTTTTTTTTTCTTTTTTTTTGGTGGGGTTGGGGAAGGAGTGAGTGAATGCTGCTTGCATTCAAGAAATATTTGTTTCAGACGAGCTCAGTCGCTTCTCAGATGAGCCAACGAAATTGCTCACTTCATATCCTTCTTCCATTTCGGCGGCGTCTAACGAAGATTCGGTTTGTTATTCGCTTTTAATCGCATCTAATATCTAACATATATTTGGAACTTGTACGTGCTTATTTCCTTGTACCGTGCACCTGCTATCGAGAATAGTTTTCAGAATGAGTCGACGGAGTCGGTGAATGCGGCGATGGGTCAATTCGCACGTCCAGCGCTACCACCGAATCGCTCTCCGGTAGCTAAGAAGGACTACTGAGTGTTGTCGACACACGAAGGCGCATGTATATTTGCGTGATTCAATGTCCCATTCGCTTCCATTCAAAATGCTCACTATTTGCGCAGACATAGCGCGCAGCCCGCAAGCTAGCGCAGCATAACTTCTCTTGCTAAATCCTATGCGCAACTAACTTTTATCACTTGTAGTAGCAGTTCAAATTGCCGGCATCGTTTCCATGCGCGTATCCGGTGTATACACTTCATCCATATCCTTGTGCCGGTAGAGAAGAGGATTAGCTGTCCATATCATGAAAATTTTGTGAAATGCATATTGAGAACTAATTCAGTGCGTTTTTCTTGTGAGGATGTGATGTACATGATGAGATGTCGGTGCATCGTAAACGAATTTTCCGGTCACATATGTTGTTTTACGAAAAGGCATGATAAACATATTTTAATTGACACCATAATTTTTTGACTGCAAAGTTTCAAATTACAAAATTTGCTAAAAGTCTTCAGTAATATTTCTTATATACGTTAAGGTCAATTCATAAGCACCTTAGATTGACGATAGCAGTTGTCACTAAATAAGAACACATTCGATATCTCGCAGATTTTTTTTTTCATTCAACATGTTCCGCATCTCAAGAAACCGTCGCTTTGGTTATGAACTACGTTTCCAGAAGCTTATCGGTAAAAATGTATAGGAGACTGTTTCGTTTTTAGAGTCGGGACGGGAAGTTTTTGACAAAATTTGCGTTATATAGATCTTTTCATTGACTCTTATGCGACCCTTGAATATGTATTTACTTCCGCACGGATAACCATTTCTGATCTTTCGAAATTGTTTCTAGTAAAGATTTTTGAAATGAATTTGAAGACATTACTCTGAGGAAATGATTCATTGAGCTAGTAAATAAGATATTACTGAAAACATCTGGAAGAAATTTGTCATTAGGGGAATGGGAGTGCAATCGGAACGTAGCTGTCATGGCGTTGTTATCCTAAAGCACCAAAATGAGCGTTATCGTTGAATAACTCACCGTTTTTTTTTTGTTTTTTTTTTGCAGGAGTAAATTTCCAACTACAGCATGCAAAGGGGTTCTAGCGTAACTAGTTGCGTTTTGGCCACGCATTGAAATGAACTGCTTTATTTCTTAGGTGCTGATAAAGTGATTCTAAAAAAATTTTTATTTTGTCAAATATTACCCAAAGTAATCGCTCTTTTAGAATCGATTCGTTAAATGTTTCGAATATTCTGCATACTTTTTTTTAAAATGAATATGCGGTTTTTTTAGAGTTGAATGTTTCTTTTCTTTTGCCTTATTTTTAAATATGATTTTAAGGCCGTATCAAGCAAACTTTTTCGCCAATATGCGGCCTTATGCGCTATTCATTTTTTTTTGTCTTAAATTTCTTTCCGTGTGAAGTATGCTGCTCGTTTAGCGTCTATTTATTTACGATAGGTTCAGCTCGCTGCTTTAAGTCGACATCGCGAAATGCTGTGGATACTGTCGTCGAACTACGATGGGAGTTTGAAATAAAATCTCAACAACTTGCTAATTTATAGGTAAGCCCTCGGCGATTTTAAAGCTGCTCTAAAGTTTTTTTTTTCAAATTCTGTGAGGGCGGTATGTGCAGTTATGGTGGGCAAATAGTGGAAAGGACAGTGATAATTACCGTTAGGGGAGGGATGTCCGTGTAATTGTTTCGCCTTCATGTTTTGATCGATGAGGGCTGATTTAAAATTGCCATGAGAGCAGAGGAGTTGGGTGAGTGTAGATTGGCCGGGCTGGGAAATATGAGTAAACATAAGTGAGTGAGTATTTTTTTGCAAATTGCGGCAATTTGTTGAGGACATGTCACTGCCGGTGCGCAGCATTTGATGTGATCTGTTTCCAGCATTGTTCTGATTGCATAGTTTTGTTGTGTTATGTGGTGGATACGTGTGCTTTACAGCTGGTGTGGAGCAAAAGGATTTGATGTGGAACGCAGACAATTCGTTGTAGAATGGTAGGGGGGAAGGTTTTTTAGTTCGATTGGCAGGCCACAGCATAGGGGTTGAGTGCTCGCGCTCTCTTCACGTTTTTTTTTTTTCGTTACCTGTAGAACTAAGCCCAACGTTGTTCTGTTCGATTACGTGGACTCAATTTTTCAGTTCTTTTTATCACTCAAATCAACGTTCAATAGTGCCGTTTGGAGTGTTGAATGTGCAGTTCATACGAAAAGCTTTTGTTGAAATATGGATTTTTCTGTCGTTTCAGAATTAAATTTGAAAATAAGTGGCCTGTATGTGAGGGAAATGCTATATTTCTTCTTAGGTGGATTTTAATGCAAATTTGGCATCTAAGAATGAATACCCATCGACGAGGGTCTGATGGTTCAACTATCTGCGTTTAAAATTTTTATCTTTGCGGCCGTTCTTTTGGAAACATTTATCGGATAGAGAATTCCTCCAGGCAGAGAGTTGTTCTGTGGAACTTCTATCTTAAAGTGTTCAACTTTTTTTGGGAATTGCGCAATCCATGAAAGTTTTGTAATTTTTCCTTAAAGTAATGCGTGAGAATAATTTCTCTTAAAATTTCAGAAAAATCGCAGAAATTTCCTATATTATTTTCTCATTGAACACTCCGAACGAAATTCACTGATTTCGTTTGCTAAAAAGCTTTTAGCTTTGATGAGTGTCATTACAACGCGATTGTAATGTCGAGCATTATGGCATTATGCAGCAGCGCCCTAAATATCACCGAATTCGTCGTTGATTGCTTATCGAACTTTTTTTTTGAGCTGTTCAATTATTAGCAGCTATAGTGATTTAGTGAAGAAGATGTATTGAATTTTTGCAGCAAGTCATTTCGTTATTTTCACTGACGTGTTTTTTGTTTGTTTTTTTTTTTGTTTCCGAGCTCCGGCTTGTTCTCCTTATCATATTATTTTTGATCACTATTGCTTTCATACCCGTTTTTTGAGGGTTTTTTTAAATTTTTATTTCGTACATATTCGCATATAAAGCGATCTAGAAATATGCCGTTGTATTATCCAGGAGAAAAAGACTGAGCAAAACGTAGCCATCGTAACGATTATAAGTTTATTGACGGTGAATCGGAAAGGTTTTTCTATCATATGAACACAAATGGGTGATATTTTTATATGGGTAAATTACTCTTCATTTAAATGAATCGAAAAATCGCTCTGATGTAATTCTGCTGAAGAATTGAAGTTGATCGCTGCGAATTTTTGGGAAATCGTTAGTTGCTTGTCTTCATTGCTTATGTTTGGTTGCATTCAGAATATGAAAGCTTCGATGGGAAATGAAATGCTAGATTGAGGTGATAGGTAGCTCTTCTGCCTCTGTGAAATTCTCTGCCGTTTTTTTTCTTTTTTTTGAGCGTAAATAATCCATAAGAAAGGTGTTGATGATATATGCGTTGTTTGTTTATATTATATTACTCGTTTCAGTCTTAAGAAAACTTATGTATGATTTTGTGCCGTGTGATTCATTTCTCTGTGAAATGGTAAAAAAATTTCTTGTGCTTTGTTTTTTTCTCCCTCTTTTTCTCTTGTGACGATTGTATGTTTATATAAAAGCTTTCACTAGCGCTGCCTACAAGGTGGTTCGCGCCTAGCTTTGGTCTCTTTTTTTTCTGAGCGCTATCTGTTCCTCCTGACGCTCGTGTCCTTGACTTGCGCATAAGCTTGTTCGCGCTATTTGGTTATTCTCTTCAGTAAAAGTTTTCTTTTTAAGTATTGTTCATGCTTTCATAAATTTACAGCCGATTATTTATGCAATGCGTTTGTAGAGAGTGGATGAAAGACGAACGAAAGGTTGCATGAATGGGACAAGGGGAGCGAGAGAAAAACATCAGAGGTTTGATTACCGAAATCAGTGTGGGTCTGAAGAATGTGTTGAATAGCGCCATCAGTGTCTCATTGAATTTACACAACGTGCGTGCCGAACAGTAACTCGGAAGCAAAGGTGCTTCACACTGTATATTTTGTGTTTTTGAAATTGACACCCTTAAGAGTAGTGCAATAAAAGCATTTCAGGCATGAGTCACTTTAGCGAATACAAATGTGAGCTTAAGGTGACACTTTCCTGCAAGCATCCTGAAGCTTCTTAAAGGATTGTATGCTATATGCGCTGAGCTATGTTTATCGTTCGTTTAATGATGTCAACCCACTGAAATTTTTTTGCTGGGCAAACCGACCGGTGGTGTTGCATTTCAACTAGCTGTTAATAGAAGGTAAATGCACTTTCAGAAATGATGGCCGATTACTGACGAAGGCGTTTAGTGTAAACTGAATCCCGGCTGCAATCGAAAAAAACTTGTCTATGGATTCTACCGATCGAAGATATCGGTCGATAAAAATCGGGCAGATTTTGTATCAGCGTATAACCCAAATAAACGCCTGTTGGTAGGTATTTGTCGCAAAGATAATGTAGGACCTCGCTTGATTAGTGCAGTTCCACTTCATTGAACTGCTTTTCAATGTACGTATAGCCCAAATAAACAACAACGTAGTGGGCACAGCTAAAATGAACTCATGATTGCAAATAAGGACGTTCCTTTGAAAGTAGAGTACAAAGGAAATCTTGGAGACAAAAGTTAGGAAAATGTGTGAGTGAAGAAGCTGTAGCTTGTTCAGTTTGGCATTCACTTGGAACGAAGAGCACTGCGGAATTTCTAGCAAATGAATTCGTCATGAGGAAGGAGTGGTCCAAAAGATTAGCCAAGTAATGCACCATCTTGAGAAGCTGTAAACTGAGTCCAAGAAATCCCAGATAGCTGTGGGGAAAGCAAGCAACCAAGGATAACAACGCCATAAGAAGGAATGCAAAACACTTGGGCCTCATAATGGACAACCATTTGATGGCTTAGCAACACATTTTAGCGCTCCATCAGGGTCGTGTTCCACAACGTCTATCATATTTGACCGATTAGACACTCTACTGGAAGGACGAGAGCAGAAATGTGATTTAACATCTCCCTTATTTTGTAACTCAAAATGTTTCTGCTCATACTGATGACTGTTGGGTGAAACAACCTTAAGATTTTTCAAAAATTATAAGCCGCTCTTCCAGTATTATTAAAAATCGGCAAACGTTTGAGAGTATGGCCGGCATCGCCGAACATCGCAAGTAGAGTAAATTCAACGGTTTTATGTTTTTGATCTTTCAAGGTTTGTGCGCTTGATAAAGCCAGGTGAACCGAGCAAATTCATCAATGGGTTGTTAACGTTATCATAACATAGCAAGATAAGGAGACGGCTGTAAGTAACAGAGCTGTACAAAATGAATTCAGAACAGAGGATGACAGGCAACTATCGTGTGATACCTTAGTGGAACTCGAAAGTCGTCGGATGCTTAATGGGAAGCAATATGCATTTTGCTTCCAATGAGCAACAAGCAATGAGCCAGCACAAAAAAAAGACCAAAATGGTATGGATACCTTCACCTTTTCGTCCTTTGCGTGTCGTAACCGTCGTTAAAGTTTGCATCTTCCGTGTGAACTGTTCAAAGGAGGTCATCATGTCGATGATTGAAGGCCTTATATGAGATCGACAATGTCAACCGTTTTCCATATCACTTTATTCGTCAGCTTACCGCCTTCCTTTCGCTGTCGTTGCCGGTTTCACCTTCATACACATCGTAAACTTCAGGGTAATCTCATATTTTGCTGTACCTTTGTGCATCTCCATTAACCGAAACAAGGCTGTCGTATCTTTAAGCTTTGCCTTTTATCCAATTTTTATGTGTGTTGTAGTCTATCTCATCGTTTTACAGGTCCTCTCGTAGCCGCCGATTGCTATCACTCCATTGCTAATACTCCTCAGATTTATTCATTTTGGATGCCCCTCTAGTACTTGAAATCTTCATTTTTTTCGAAAATGGTTGCATAGCAAGAAGAATTGGAGTCGCCCGCTGGGATTGCGGACAGAGACGATGCACAATCGCCCATTCAGCGCCGTTATTCAGTTCTTCTGCCAAAATTTGGCACATTTCGCATTTTTAGTTCATGTCCGTTAGCTTTCCCATGAGTTCCATACGTCCATTCTGCAGCTTTTGAACTGCCTATTCATCCTTTCTTTTGTTGTTCCATCAATTTGCTCGTAACGGAATTTCCGATGTTTTTTATGACCTCTTAAAGCGTCGTTTTATAGGCTGCAATTTTGAAGATATGCTTTTTTTAATGTCGCCTGATTTCACATTCACAACTATGTTATTTCTCTTACTTTAGCTTGCTGATTGTAATGCAGGCTGTTGTTCAAAGATTTTACGACCTTTTTCCAGAATTTGCCACTCCCTCCACTAACATTTTTTGCGGGATTTTGGGGCACAACCTGTCCAACTTTATTTTGTCGAGCTCGGCATTCAATTTCTGAAGGTGGGTTTCTTCCAATCTCTTGTAGATATAAATGAAATAAAAACTTTTTGATTGCAGATTTGCTTCAGTGATTGAAATAAAGCTCATGGCTTAGCGTTACTATCCTATATCCCTGTTTTCTATAGGGTTTGTAAGCGCAGGGTTTTTCACGAATCTTATTGGCACTTTCTGATAGTCTGATAGGGTCCTTGAAGAGCAGATATTTGCAAAGCAGTAAACTTTAAATGTCAGCATTAATATCATCGATGGAAGTTGCTATTTTGACGCTCGAACATTTGTTATGAGGACATTATCTCTAGTACCATAGTAATACTGATGACTGGTGGCTTGAAGACTACAACCGAGTCTGTTCACATTGAAGGCAAACTGTTTTAACAGTATAAACTATTAATTTTATTTTTTAACTCTGCCGTTCTTTTGGCATTTTCTGCTATTGCTATAACTTCTCATTGTTGCTTGTAGAAAAGCTTTTCTTAAGGAATTCCTTCTTAGTCGAGTAGCTCATACTGTCGAATAGAAGGTTTCCTCTCTATTCAGAAAGCTTGTTCTCTGGCTTTCTTCATCCTTTCCATTATATTCTTCAATCTTATTTCAGCATAAAATTCCAATTTGCATTATAACTCTTTCAATCATTTGTTTGGTTTTTTCTCTGCGAAACCTGCTCTGCTTTATGGTCCTGAATGTGAGCTGATGACTGAGGAACTTTAGCACTTCGTCCCTTTGTCTGCTAGATAAATTCGCTAGAGCTTCAAAATGAAACAGAGTTGATTTTTGTAACGACAGTATAGTCCCATAATTGTGTTCAATGGCCATTTGTTGGCGAATTTTGGCATGGTCGGGTACTGCGTACTGTTCGTTATTTTCTTCGGTGGTGAAGTAATTGAGGGTTTCATTACGAAGTTACCGTTTATGATGCACACAACGTATGTATGGAAGTTTTGGTCCGCGTGCTAAATTTTAGATATTCGCCATAAATAGACCTTTTTTCAGTGGACACCTCAACGTTTTCACCTGAGTGTTCATTTGACCTTCTGCTGCAAATAATTTTCTAAAGAAAATAAAAAAAAGAAAATTGAATTGTTCGAAAAATGTCAAAACTAATACTTGCAAGCATGCTTTCTTGATTTTCCTCTTTAAAAAATTACTTGTTTAGCCGGGAGCAAAGTTGCAGACGCAAGCATAGCTGTTGCTATCCTCTCTGAGATCGTTAGGGCACGCTATTTCGCACCTATGAATGATCTCGTCTATTCATGATAATATAATGAATTTACGCAAATGTCTTTATTCACGCAAAATTTCAATTGAGTCGACGAGTCCTGAAAGACGAATAATATGCGACGATTTCATCTTTGCTATGTGACGCAAAACTGCATTTTCGCTGATGCATTTGGAGTTTAGTGAGAATGAAGCAATCAACGCATCGCTTTATTATATCGTGAATCGAAGATCAGAGAGCTGAAACAATCAACCCCACGAGTTCTCAAAGAGGGATGATTGCACAAACTGTTCTCAGCCTGAACTGCTTCAGCAATACCACCAGCAGCGTACTGCATTACTATCTGCCTTTCGGGATATGTTTGCAATATTGATTCTGATGTTTTTCACTGATTACTTTGTGCATCATATCGCTTCTATTTTTGCTTTCTTTACTTTGGTAAGATGGTGTAAAGGCTGAATATGAGGTAATGAAATCCGGTAGGAGCAGACACCGAAAAACACACATCGATGCGAACATTCAAAGGCAAACACTTAGATGTGCACACGGCATAAGCAAAAACACGTACACATACGAAGAGATGAAAGAAAAGAGAAGTATGCGTATGAATAGCAACATACACAGACAAGCAAACACATACACACATGCGAGGGGACACAGACAAACACCCACATATATATGTTAGCGAAAGCAGACAAACACACACGAACGGACGATGATAAGCACATATATTCACAGGAACAGATGCCACTGTTTTACAACCTGTGTGAGTGAATACAACATATTTCTTTTCAAGTCTTCAATGTGAAGGTTCGATATGCCTATACATAGTTGTCGAACGAATGTTTTAGTGGTGATGAATTTCAGAGAATATTTGTTGCTGTTACCAAAAGGCAGTTCGTCGTGTCGATGAGGATGTCTCACAATCTCAGCTTGAAATCTTTTCGGGGCAATGAATTCGAGAAATCACTTATAAAAGCTTTTTGTCTGAATTACATCAAGTTTTCAAGTTCTGTCGTTGCGCAAATTTTCAAGGGAAACGCTATTCAATATCGACAAGTTTGTGCTATACTATTTACTAATCGAAAAATCACCCACAACGATCAATAGCCGAACTGCTTACTTAGCAGGTAATCCAGAGTGTAGATCGTTTTGTGCTCACCGAGGGGCTTGTCCGGTTCGGGGAGAGCAATCGCGAAGTGATGAAGTTCTGTCGTTATGTAGTGCCATATGCTCGGCAGCATAGTTGCGATTTCTAAAAGGTTGAGAGGGGATAAGCAAAAACACGTACACATACGAAGAGATGAAAGAAAAGAGAAGTATGCGTATGAATAGCAACATACACAGACAAGCAAACACATACACACATGCGAGGGGACACAGACAAACACCCACATATATATGTTAGCGAAAGCAGACAAACACACACGAACGGACGATGATAAGCACATATATTCACAGGAACAGATGCCACTGTTTTACAACCTGTGTGAGTGAATACAACATATTTCTTTTCAAGTCTTCAATGTGAAGGTTCGATATGCCTATACATAGTTGTCGAACGAATGTTTTAGTGGTGATGAATTTCAGAGAATATTTGTTGCTGTTACCAAAAGGCAGTTCGTCGTGTCGATGAGGATGTCTCACAATCTCAGCTTGAAATCTTTTCGGGGCAATGAATTCGAGAAATCACTTATAAAAGCTTTTTGTCTGAATTACATCAAGTTTTCAAGTTCTGTCGTTGCGCAAATTTTCAAGGGAAACGCTATTCAATATCGACAAGTTTGTGCTATACTATTTACTAATCGAAAAATCACCCACAACGATCAATAGCCGAACTGCTTACTTAGCAGGTAATCCAGAGTGTAGATCGTTTTGTGCTCACCGAGGGGCTTGTCCGGTTCGGGGAGAGCAATCGCGAAGTGATGAAGTTCTGTCGTTATGTAGTGCCATATGCTCGGCAGCATAGTTGCGATTTCTAAAAGGTTGAGAGGGGAAATTGGTGTTGACTCAGATGGCCGTAATGTGTACCATAAACTGATTTCTCATAGCACATTTCAGGTTAATTCATTAACGCTGGTAGAAGCTGACACTTAAATGCGAAAAAAAATTGCATACAATTGACAAAGATCATGTCACAAAAAAAACATCTTTTGAGGAATATTCACGTAAGCGGTGGGTTTGATTGAAATATGAATGCATTATTTTGTGCATTTATCAGTTCTTAGCAATTTATGAAATCGGTTGGTCACATGAAGAGAATGCAAAAACACGCAATCTGCCAATTTCCTCGTCACGCTACTCTGTTTGTTCGTTCATAAGGACATATTGAAATATAATCTGAAATTTATGGTGTCTGTCATTTGATAAATGAGCGTGAGTCTACTGCCGTTAAGAGCACAAAGAAATGAAAGCCAACGACATTTCGAGATCTTTCCCCTCAAAAGCTTTTTCCGATGTTGTCATCGTTTCCGGATCTCAAATTTGATTTATTGCTGCCTGCGATATTTTATTAAATCCAGCAGTTTGTCATAGAAACGCAAATATCTCGACTATAAGTAATGTAATACCTCTCTTTTAAAAAGTTTCGTTCGGAGTCCTTTCTGGAACACCGAAGTTCGAGGCGTCGCACAACAACACTAACCAGCATCGTTGTATGACATAGGAAATTTTGCTGCAGGGTTGCGCCGCTGCATGAGAAACTCGATAGTTGCTGCGTATAAGTGAATCACTTGAAGTTTCTTTTCAAAACTCCGAACTAATCCAGGGCTTAATTTTATTCAAGCATATCTCCCTCATTACTTTGTTAGGTTAAAAAGTAACTTATGATATCTCGTGATACGATGCAAGTGGAAGCTGCTTCCTTACAAGCTCTTGCTCCTTATTCACATGCTCTTATGTGTGTTAACTTCAGTAACAATACTTCTTACTGGCTACATACTCCTTGAAGACAAAAATTAAGTCTACACAACTCGACAGTTGTTCTATGCAGGCAGCTGATTTCCTATTACTCATTGTTCAGTATTTCAGGATAATTTTGAATGGATTAGTAACCTTATGATAGCAACTCACACAATCCTCTTCAGTTGATCTACCACTGTATGGTCAACTTTTGACATTCACTGACGATTCCCAGCCACTGTACGTAGCCGACGATGAATGCGGAACGGAGGGCACGACTAAGGAATGTAGCGAAACAATTGAGAAAAACTTTACTGCGAATTCCATGATGCGAAACTCAAAGAAGGCTGTTTGTTATATGCAGATGCGAATCTAACCAGAAAACTTTAAAGATTAAACTTGAACAATCATAATTCAGAACAATCATAATTCATTAACCCCTTCAGTGAACAAAAATCCTGAATGAAAATGCATAACATTACAAAACGTGCCACTGATAAGATGTCATTTCAGAGGCACTCCTAGCCATCTTTAAAGAGTACTCATCTTCTTTACACAGTGATTGAAGGATCAAGACTGAGATTTAGTCAATTCTTCAATTCTTCCACGAACAAGAATATTTTCGGAAACCGGTGATTGCCTCACAAATAGAGGTCAACATTATTGAGGAAGTGATTGACCACAGACACCGAAAAACACCGAAAAAGAAAATAAGAGTCTGCCAAGGGATTTAAGCCAAAACATACCTGAGACAATTTCAAGGAGCTAAAAAAACGCCTTCTCAAAGCTCATAGCGAAAATGGTCAACAGCCATATTTCAACGATCTTGCAGTTCTCTCTTATTGTTTTTGCATAGTGAAGGGTATTTGCAAATGCCCGTTCTACGAAAGTATAGCAAGAAGAAGAACAGTTAAATACTCTGCCATATCTTTGCTGAATCCGGAGCACAAATCCTATTCGTAAAAAGCTTGTTTGTAAATTACCATAGAGATAGTCTATGGTTCTGCTGACAAAAACAGAAAGACTAATAAATGAAAACGAATAGTGGTTAGTGAAGGGTATTTGCAAATGCCCGTTCTACGAAAGTATAGCAAGAAGAAGAACAGTTAAATATATATAAATGAGGATGGTCCATTTTTGGCGGTAAGGGAGGTTGCTACAACGAGTTAACGTCTCGAACACTTGAAACTGATCTATGTTATGAGTTCAGTCAGAGTTGCTAGTATAAATTCAAGCGTTCAGATGGACAGACGGCATTGAAATGCTCAATGAAATGATTTGGGGAATAGGAAGATGGCAGTCATAGTAATATTCTCAACTCTCCACTTAAAGGTGTGAAAATGCAAATGTTGCGGTCGCATTGCTGCAGTAACTGCACAACTACCTTGAAACATGACTATCTAAGGCTAGCATTTACAAAGTGATTTGGCCAATACAAATGGACTTTGTATTGGCCAAATTGGCCAAATTTTTGCCGCCCAAATATTTCTTGGTCAAGTTTGATCAACAAATACAAAACTGTCCGAATTCGCGGATGCTAAACATGTAATGTATATCGTTATGAAGCTAATGCGTTTAAGACTACATCAATGGGTACAAAACCATGCGGAACCGACTCTCTGTTTGTAAAATATCATGAGACACTAATAACATATTTTAGCCCTCTGCAGTAAGTAAGCGGAAGACGTATTATTACAGAATTACTTTGCCGGCTAGGCTGGGCTTTCAATACTGAGCAAAACTTATAACAAACCACAAAAAACTTATACAAGATTTTAAACGTGCACTCGAGTTATCGAGGTCTTGGAAGTTTCGAAGGGCTCGCAGTTCGGAGGCAACCAAGTTCAAAAGCCTTTGATCTCGAGCTTCGAGAACCAGCAAAATTCGAGGAATTTCGAAAATAATTCAGTGCCTTAATTTACGAGATCTCTAAAATGGTTTGGATGAAATGACTTGGAGGGTGGTGCAAACACTGGAGACCGTCGAAGCTGGAAGCATTGACTTTTGTTTGCCGAGGTTATTTGCAGGTATATAAGGCAAAGTTACTTTGTCATCCATTGAAGTCTCAATTTCGTACACAAAAAAGAAGCAAACTTAGCAATATTGTGCAGCTTCCGATTAATTATTTCTTGCCGTGCTGCTGGTTCTTTCTGTACGCTCAATTTTCGCCATTCATTTGGCCCTTCGAGACGATTGCTGATCGCCGCCTAGCCGTGAACTACATTTATAGCACAAACGAAGCAATAAATTAATGTATGATACTTTATATACCGCAGAACGAGTGCGATGAAACGTATTGATGCATATATATATATATATATATATATATATATTATATATATATATATATATATGGTCCATATCCATGATGTATGCCCCATTGACAAGCTTATATCCATATGTCCACTCGTAGTTCAGCTCCTCGTAACTTCAATGATTACGTGTCGCAGCTTGAAAAGGTCTTGACGATGCGCCTCACAGGTGCTCATCGGGATTTTCATGCGAGCAGCATAATGTCGAATGTGCCCATTGGGCGTCACAGTTGGAATGGGCGTGTTCAGCAGGTCCGCACCCTCATTACTGACCGATCAGCCACATCGAAACAACTACTGCGATGATGCCGGCAGCCTTATGGATATTCCTACTGTTCGCTGTTGCCCATTCCGCAGGTTTGTTTTGTATATCAATAGCAGCTTAGTGCCCATATTTTCCCGTCACTATTGTCACTTGAAGGCGTTCTTTATGTTTTGACGTATGCACGCCTCATCTACAGAATTGGTTATGATTCCGTCCAAAGATCCTCAGATTCACCTCAACGTGCAGGGGTTGTTTCCGCTGTCCAGACCTGTCTCCTCAACTGTCTTAGTCATTGCCATCGTTCGTCCAAACCATGCACTATGACTGGTGATTACTCATGCTTTGCAATGTCTGCCAACAAAAATAACTGCATATCCGCGCCTGTTCTATGCGACGATCCGTTCCTTTTTGTCCGTGTCCTTGGTAAAGCCTTCAAGTCTTTCAAGTCAAGTAATGTTTAAATTTTCTGTTTCATAGCGTTGCATTTTCTGATTGTTGAGCGCTTCGTAAAATGTATCTTGTGTTTCTCTTCCTTGATTCATTAACACCTGTAAAGCGCTCTATAGTTTTGATTTGCTGCAGCTATGAATCTTTATCTTCAGAGGCTTCAAGGCATCCAAAGGTTTCTAAAGTACCACAAGTATTTTGAAGACTTAATTCTGAGGTTAAAAAACGCTAACACTTTGGAGTTTCCCAATTAATGAAAAAAGGTTTTTCTCAACCAATATGTAGGTAGGGCTGTACAAAACGCTACTAATGACATAAAGGTTTAATTAACGTCCATGGCGATTTGTTACTGCGCCACCATCATGCCCTGATATTCCGGTTTTTAGCTTAAAACCCCGCAACCCGAAGAAGCCGACCGAAAAAATGCCGGTAGTCGAAAACTTTGCAATCAGCGGGTATTGCAGTCTCAATGCAACCTCAATATGAAATCGAAATAAGTAAAACGTTGGAGATAAGGATGGAGCAACCAGTCGAAAACTGCTGCAGTTTTCGCAAGAAACTTGAGAAAAGGAACCCTTAAGATCGATGATGCGATTCAGAAGAAATTATACGCCACATTTCCTCCTACCTCGGCGCATGTTTTTGAGGCGGAAGATACACGGTTAACCCTCAAAAGACTACGTGAATTATACCTACATTGGAAGTAGTATTTTGAACAGGTCATCAGAAAAACGGCACGAGCTTAAAGTAATACGGCGTAGTAGTACATCCGAAATCAGATCTGATCTCGTAAGAAAGAATGTCAGAGGTCAATGAGAATCTAAGTACTGCTCACTTTTGATAAAAATACGCAGCAATGGACGCATATCAACGACTGATGTGCACATTGTCTCATTCAGTCCGTAGATCTTCCGAAAAATGTGTTTATTTTATTACGAAATAGTACTGCAAGAAATGTTTATTTCATATTCGATTATCCTCTTATGCTCAGTAGTCGTCTCTTCGTTTGCGTCGACGACGTTAAGGATGGGGTCTTTCAGGATGACGATTATGTTTCCATCCAGGCCCACTTATAGTAGGAATGCTCTTAACTGGCACATTCCCTAACAAGTGTTCGGCATAGTGGCAGTCTGCATTGGTCAATAGCTTTCGTTCCTGTCCATCGGGTGGCGAGTGGCGACTGACAAGCAAGTGCTTTCTGATAGCATAGAGCTTAATAACTGCAACGATTCTAGTGCTCTTAAAACAGTCGGTCAGACATATTTTTGTTTTCCACTAACAACTGCTATACTTGTAGTTATGGAACTTCGAAGCAGTGTGAACAATTCAACGCAGGCGAGCTGCCCACACTCATGAGACTGCCGCTCACATTCGTTGAGGTATAGTGACCAGCAGCGCATGTGACGTTCGCTTGTATGGGCCACGTAGGGTCACAATTTTTTACCGAAACATGTGGCAACGACCGACAGTGAAGAGATGCGTGAAAAATTTGCAAGAAGTAGATTAATAAAAGCGTGTTTGTATGGTGAGATAAGTAAGCAGGTTGCCATAAATAAACAAAATGCGCAAGAGTAGTAAAAAAGGATGGTGGAACAGGCATGTAAAACATTTCAAGATTACAATTCAGGTGAGCAGATGAGTTTCCATTTTTTTTGAGCACTGATAAGCACGGCAGTTTACTTGTCACTTCCATTTCTTGTCTGTCAGTTACTTCTCAGTTGAATGAGATTCGCCGCTGAAGTATTGCGAGCGCAGAACATGGGATGCTGCGACCTCCTCCTCTCATTGCCTAATCGAACATACCCCGTCTAGATATCGCGGTTTCGAAGCACCTCGAATAACGCTGCCGCGTCTAAAGAAAGTTAACGTGAAAATATTTGTCTGGATGTAATGAGTAGTGGGGAGGAACAGGACGTGGCAAGTTGAAAATATATGCGGCTGCTGGCGTGACTGGTGAAGCGAGGAGGCACTCACATATAAATGTGCAACTTTTTCCCACCTCTCCTCCAACCCAACACACTGGTTGAATTATTAAAGTGCTGCTATCCTGCAGTTGAGATATTCTCGAACAAGGAAGATCGAAGGCTTGATCTGGGTTCTTTTCTATGCCTGCCAGTGCTGTATATCATTCATTGGGGTACGCGTTATGCATTCTCCCTTCACTTGTCAATAAACCTCATGCATTAACTCATAAGTTTAATATGTTCTTATCGAGTGTTCAGAATCTCTCACATAAAAGAAAGCAATCTTAGGTACTTAAATGAGCAGAAATTAAAAAAAAAAAGTTCCACATTGGTTTCTTGTTTGCCATGCGTTCTCTCAAGCAAAAGTTCAACCTTGCTTTATGACCCGTAGTACTCCTTAATTAGGTTTATTGCTGAATATTAGGAAGAGAGAACAGCTAAACGGAAATTCATTTCACAAGTAGGAAGAACACGAGTGCATGGATTTGATTTTATATAAATGAATAGATCGAGCTGTACCAACACTCTCACACAAATACATGAAGCAAGCTGCTGAGATATTAAATAATTTTAATGCCAAAAGCAATAAGTAGTATTCTATGTGAACTGCAAGTCGACCATCATTACGAACTCACGGAAGTAATGCTCCCTCTTCTTAGAAATGTAGTTCAGAAGATATTGCGATATTGCGGCCGTTTCCTATCCAAACTAATCTTTGATTGAAATCCATGAACGTCTCGGAGATCACTCCTCAAAAACATCACAGCCATGTTATGGATTAACAATTTCGAGTGAATTCACGTTGTAAACTCTGATAATCGAGACAATAAACAAGAGCAGTGAAACTTCGAAATATATGATTTAAATCCATTCAATATGTTCAATAAGCTTCGTTTACCTCCGCATAACCTAATGAATTCTTGAGAAAAACAATTTTCAACACAATTAGCGCTCGATATCGCTCATTTTCCTCTGAAAGAATTTCTTTTCCACGCTGGCTTTCCTTTCACATGGAATTCTTCTGGCTTGGAAGTGAAGTTGCCTGACCTCCAATTGTTTCATGTCGAGAGGCAAAAAATAATGAGTAACTCGTTTAAATGTTTGCTACCAATATAAATCTATTAATAGGCAATATATTATCTCAGGATAAATTGCGTTCCTATGGAATCGGCAACATTCACGCAGAACAAAAATTAAACTTTAAATTTGTTTGTTTTTATGGTAGTGAAACACACACCACAGAAAGAAGAAGGAAATTGCACTATGCTTACAAGTATTTTAGGAATGCCAAATAAAATTAGAGCACTTCTGAGATCGATTCAGTGAAAACGGATATTTAATTGAGCGCATTGCACTGAAGCAAATCCGCCTTTTTTTGAGTTTCTTTGAGTGCATATTTCCCTAGCGGTGCAAATTTCACATTATCGGTTGACTAACTCAATAAAATTTGTGTATAGTAAAATTGTATCATCCTATACATAATAAAACAGAATCGAATTTTCACACTTTCGGCAACGTTTTTAGCTCTCAAAATAAGAGTGCACTCATTCTGATGGAAGAAAACTCCGATATTCATTGGTGCAATAGGCAATTAGTGATGCTATTTATGCGAGATGAGAAGAGGGGCTATTGAATAACAGGGACAAATTAAACGCATAAAACTATAACCTTAATCAAAATCGTCGACATAATGTCGAAATCCGATCAAGGATTCCACTACCATCTAAAATCACAATTCCCCACATCTCTCTACTCAACTCCACTCTCTTTCGCTGAGCTGAATACGATGATTCTCGTCGTTACAATTTCGATAGTGCCTTTTTGTGTTAGAAAATGTATTTAGCCAGCTGAGTGAGGCAAAATTACTTTTCTGCGTTGTTTGTCGAGTGGGTTGAAGGGCTTTTGTGAAACACTTCAGGGTTATTCAGTTAAAGTGCTTTTTAAATGAAATACACGCCAGTGAATTTAATTTCCGTAGCTACTGAAGAGTCCACAATTCACCATCGCTTTCTCATTCTCACCGTTTGCAGATGAGAAACGGAGAAAACATCTGTAATGCTACATCAATCACAAATGTTACTGTTAATAAACATATGTGTTACTATAAAACATTTCTTCGCTTTGTGTTATATGGTGTGTTACAAATAACGAAGAAATATTGTTGTTAGGGCGAACATTAACTAATGGCATTCTTGTAATATCCCTTATCGATTCACTTTTCGTTTTCCGATGGTTTGAAAATGTTCCACAGGCTTTCTCAGATATTCTCTAAAAGTTTTAATCAATGCTTCATCGATTCGTAGCGTTTGCAGCAATCGTAATGAATATTTCCTTATTATACTGACCCCCTGATACGAAGACACATTTGGCGGCAGGTTGAGAACAAGAAGGAAATGTTGGAAGGAATTTAGGTTGTAATCTAGCGCTGTGGCAAGCAATATTGGTTTATCACCTAGGAATAGAACTAGTCCGGAATGCTGAGACCGGAATAGAAAAAAAAACGTAAGAAATGAGGGCCTAGAAGGAATATCGACAGCAAGTGAAAAGGATTGGTTGGCTTCGAAGGTTGGCCTTTTTGTGCGAAATGGATAGCCTCTTCAGAACGGGACCAGGACTATTTGTGATAGTATTCGATGCTGATAGCATGAATTGAAATATGTGATATGTTATTGGTCTGAATTGTCAATCTACAAGCGAAATGAATGCATCATACAGCGAAAAATGAGGGAAGACAGGAGGCAGGTTTGACTAACATGAATCGCTATCTTATCTACAAATAGGAAAACATGATGTATCTAGGAGAGTCAAAACGAAAGCCAATATGCAAATTAATTTTCTAATATTCGGCTGCGGAGCTGCTCAAATACACCTCGCCAATACACATTTTTCGATTGTGCTATTACTGTCTTAGCATTGTTCGTGCAAACTCATAGAACTATTGAATATGTATTCTCAAATATCACGAATGAGCCATGACATTATTCCGTTTTGAGCTTTCATAATTACGCAATGAATTTGCCAAGCTTCAGTATTGTCTATGCCAAATTGTAGAGCTATTGATGAAAGTATTTCGCAAAATAAAAGAAGGTGCGTGCTAAAGTTAATTACTTATTTTCGTGTTAATCAATTGGTTCAACGAATCAGTTGTGATTGGATACATTTTGTTTCTTAATTGAATGAATATTTTAGAAAGCATTTTTGTTTTACATTTTTACTACAAAACGATGCCTTAACGCCCACCAGTAGCCTCATCGATGGATGCAAATATTGTCCATAAGGTGTTATTTTACCGTATACAAAAGTGGGATATAGCTTACTGCTTACACTATTGCCTAAATAAAAGGATATTATTGATAATATAGAGCGGAAAAAATTGCTTTTATTGTAAAGCAGAAGTTCAGCTGTATTAATGGAGATATGTAGATTAGGAATATCTCTTTCTTTGCCATTTTTGGTAATCCTGAGGCTGAATTCCTCACCATACTGGAGATATTCATAAATTCAGGATAGTTCATAACTTCAAATTCAAAAATGGTAAATCATCGACCGTATCCATGTTTGTGCAAATCAGGATTATTACTTTTGCCATTTGGTATTGCATTATTAATAATTATATCTGAGGAAGCTTTCCTTTCCATCTGGACGCCTCTGATTTACACATTATTGAATTTGCATATTTTGCACAACCTTCATGATAACAATATGTATGATGTTGTTGGATTTCACTTATCGTATACAGCGTTGCTTTATGCGTTATCGTTACAATAAACAAATTAAAACCTGCTGTATCTGTAGGAAATGATGTCGTTACGCGAATTGTTGAAGAATATTTTAGCTTGGTAGCAAAAAGAATCTATGATATTCTTAAGCGAATGATTAACTAGAGCACATTGAAGTCGACGCTAATTAAGAAACGATATCTGAGCTTATTTCTTATTATACTATTGGTAATTCCGATAACGTTATCAGTCGAAATTTAGCAATATTGTCATAAGAAATGAGTCCTGATTCTGCAATAAGAAGCCCTAATGCTGTAATAAGAAATGAGCCCTAATCTAACTTTTACAACGTTACAATTACTATTAAATGCTCCCTGAAGAAAACTAGTGTGCAATAAATAGAGTCATAAAGAGGGCTGTTTTATTCGGAAGTGACTATCGCCGATAAAGAATCTAAATTTATCGGATTCTTATATAGTTTAGGAATAGCTCAAAGTACGTTTAAATATTTATTTCCATTACTTATTTCTACTCCTAATCGGTGACAAATACTGATACGTGTAGTGATAGTATCTTTTTAGCTGTTACAGTATTAACATTAGGTGTTGTTAGCAATCGCTTGGATACAAAAGCCTCGCCTATTTTTTAAATATGCGAAGGAGGTTGTTTTTTTTACACCTAGAATTCTAATAACTAGCTACCTTGTCAATAAAAATTACATTTTAGAAGTGATATGATCCATAGAAAAGACATTTAGCTTCAAGCTTTTTAGAGAAAGTACGCCTGCAATAGAACAGCGATTGCTTATACAGTATCTATTCATTGACGCTGTCAACGTTTTAGTAGAAGAAAGGTGTTGTTGTCTTCAACAATGTTGACATCGTAGTTGTGAATTGGCCTCTATTAAGATTTTTTTTTTAGGTAAATCGTACAGTGACATATTTTCAGTGAGTTTCAGGTTAGATATGACGATATTTACGCAAAGTTCATATGTGAAAGGTGATTGTATATAAGAAGTAATCTCTGTCACAGGTAATTCAGTTCCTAAATGTTCAATGCCTTTGTCGAATCGCTATCCATTCATTACCCCGACGTATCCTGTTGCATGCAATTTAAAAGAAAACGTCATGAAATAGCTATAACGTAGATGAAATCGCGAACAATATGCAGAACAGATGCTGTAGTTCGTTGAGAATGCTCTACTTGTAGAGGTTCGATTAAAAACTCTAATAAAGTTAATGCTGTCATAGTCTTTACCCAAATAGGAAATATAAAGAAAGTTTTTTCTTCATATTGGCGATTAATGCATGAATAAATAAGACTCTTTAGTTCATTTAACAATAGCAGTTCGCATAAAATTAGCCGATTTAGTGTTTCATCAATTCCTCTGAAACTCTGTAAAAGTGTTCCAAACTGTGAGGATTTAATATGATTGGTGTAATATTGTTCGATGTTTTTAACATGTTTAACGAAGAAAAATTTGACGTTGTTGCTATGTCGTCCTATCTTTTCATTGATGTTTTTTCGCAGAAATATCACATCCGCATCACGGATTTCTTTGTGGTTACTAAGGTGTGTTGGATATTCTCATAATCTCTAATACAATTACTTACACCCATTGTTCTCGAATGCTTTTATTCGAAATGATTCGCAATGGTGGCGCATTTTGGTGATCCAATAGACGAATTGCCCAGAACGAAAGGTGACGCTCATCG
Organism: Baylisascaris schroederi; assembly: GCA_006503575.1. Lineage (NCBI taxonomy): Eukaryota > Metazoa > Nematoda > Chromadorea > Rhabditida > Ascarididae > Baylisascaris > Baylisascaris schroederi. The sequence continues at coordinate 485,264 of QEWY01004180.1, read as the reverse complement.
TTTCAAAGCTATTGTAGAAGATGCTTTTAGAAACCTTCGAGAAGAAGATTTTTCGGCCAGTTTCTTCATTCTTACTTCTTAGACGAATACATAATACGATGATGACTGCATTGTATCTAAGTACCTTCTCCTCTTCTCAACCTTTCGCTCAAAAGGATTAAATTCCTACTGTAAAATGCACTTATTTTCTTTGCGACTGCTTTACTATAGTTCGAGCTGTTTTCTACGAGAATCTTCTTCCTCTGTGAGAAGTTCTAAGCGAGTGGCCCCATATTTCTTTGCCGCTTTCATCATCTTAAAATTGCTATTTTTACATTTTTGTTGCTCCCGAATTAGAGGATTATGCAACTTCATAAGGATGTAATGTGTTCGCAAGATGCAATAAAACCTCAAGTGCTCATATATACATGCGGGTGATATGATGCACATTTTTGTTGTTGATAATTAAGTGCCACATCTTCGAACTTTTTATGAAAGAATTTTATTAAGCGATTGCTCGTTAAAATAGGTGTACACGTGAATGTTTATGTTCAACCAATTAGCATACAATTTTAAATAACCCATTCTCCTTGAAACAACGATCTGGCACGAACGCATGTAGTGGTGACGAAATATTTCTCTTCCACTGAACGACTTCAATGGTAGTTGTTCCTCAACATCATAATAACTGCTTGGTGGAATGTGGCACACAAGTCGTGTTCTTCGAGTGCATCCTTCACATTCCTTAGGCTTCCTTAATTGAGAATAATGCCTACCAGTTGCCATTCTACTGCTTCATATAGTGCGCCGAAGAAGCAGTAAGATGAACATCAACAAATAATGCAGCTTGTTTTGTAGAAAGATTTCAATAATTTTTGTTGTATGCCCACCTCACTAAAAGCACATAGAATTCCTACTGAGGGAAATGGAGTGCATTTACTGAATTGCATATATACTAAAAAAAATTTAAATCCATCTATTACACATACAACAATGGGGCATCATCCTATGTTCAACTAAGGAATATTATCTCCTCACTTTTTTCTTTTGCCCTTTATTTGTATCGTCTTCAATTGTTTTTGATACAATAAATCAAATAACGAACGGCGATATCACTGCACATTTTGAGCGAATAAACGCATACTCTTTACTATTACAGAAATGCGATTTCGAGTAACGTTGTGCGTACAACGTAGAGTTGTTACTACTAAATATAATACACACTTTACTCTTCAATGACTCATGTTCTTTTAAACGTCATAAGTATGTGCATCGATGATATCCGCTAATATTATTAAATGAAGAAACGAGATCGAAATGAGTGGAAACGTTCCCGAATAGCGATTCTCATCGATGTAAGGGCTTTTTTGTAGACTCAACTTTAGCCAACAATTTTTTCGGATTTATGAAAAAGCACACTGATTGCCAATTTGAAGTTTCCGATCGCGTAGACTTGAAAAGGTGAAGTCTGCAATCTTGTGTGGAAATCATGGGCAAATCTAATGACACTTAAAAAATTGAATTCTTTCGATTGCCGCTAAACAAATCTTCAAAAATAGTAGAATTTCATGGTCATCATTTTTGTCATCAATTTCCTCGTCACCATTTCTATCTGCTCATTCTCTCAGGAAGATGATTCGTATTTAGTTTAATTTCTCACAACGATCTAAATTGAAGTGTCGATTGAAACCGATTATGCGAAATATGGCAGCCGCCAGCAATTGTCTCATTAATGTTTGTCATATTTTACTCATCATCAAAATGTTTCCTTTAAATACCACTTGTCTCAATCAATTTATTTATTTATTTATTTTATCTCTTTTGGCATTAGTTGATATTTACAAATAATTAGATACCAAATATGAACGACCTCTACTCATAAATAGAATACCAAAAATTTCCATCGTTTATATTTGATTTCATTTTTCTTTCATTTATCGTTTATCCGCCTTAGGCGATATGTGCCTTGTTGCTCCTATCCATAAATTAAAATTGAGAAAAAAAATCACAACCATTTGACGTCAAATATGCTCAAAATGAGCTGAAAAAATTTTTTGTACTCTATTACTCTCTCTCTCTCCAGTATGGAATTTTTTTATTCGTTTGGCGAATGCTTCATATTGGGCAAATTTCCTCAACAGAACCGTTTTATGTAAGAAGAGGCTACGACGAAATTATATTGAAATGTGACCCGACTGAATGTTTTCGTTGGTTTCATCAGTAGATGGTCTCTAATCACACTCAGCACCGACCCATTCTGAGTGCTTGAAATTTCATGCATCGCCGACTCCCTCACAGCATTCCGTTAAACTCGAGGTTGATTCAGAACTTTCAAGGTGGATTATAAGCAGTTGCTACAAGCGACGCTGATGAAACTTACGATGAAACAATGAAATGGTTGAGTGATACTCTCATTCGCTCAAAAAACTGTTGAAGTCAATCGGCTTTAGGTTTGTAAACTAGCAACAACGACTTTTTGAAGAGGTATAGTTGCCATTTCAAGATCTTTGATTATGTTTAACCTATTGATTTGTCTACAGATTGGGGTCCGCTCGATAAAGAGGGCATCGACGTATCGAATCGTTTTGCGGAGACGCCCCTCATTCGAACCGAACGCTCTCGTCTTGTCGCCGGAGGTTGCTTCTGCTGCAGGGCGTTCATCTGCTCGCATCAAAAATGTCCTTGCTCGAGATTCATTTTCTAAGCGCCCCGTCCATCTTTCACTTCAAAAAAAGTTTCACTTCGTTTTGACGAAATGTTTATCGTTCAATGGGGTACCGCTTGATAAATCACTCAAGTATTATACATCACACAACAAAACAATAACGAAAAAGTTCATTCTACGAAACAGATAATAAACAATTCAAATACCGAGTTTCACGTTAATAAAGACAAGATTAGTGCGATGATTCGATTTGAACGATTACTCGCCACCTTATAGGCTTATTGCAGTTGTGTAGATTACTATTTAACAAAAACTCAAAAAAATACATTCTTTGACAATAAAATAACAGTATTTCTATTGTGAAGACTTATAAATGGCTGATTTTTCTCGTCGATATAATTCAACATTGGCAATCGCACACGCAGCCGAACAAGTCTAATCACTTTCCGAAGTTTATTTTACCTAAAACAGGTGAAGCATAATTTTGCCGCCTGAAAATATGAAATAAGCCGATGTCGATGAGTTCGACAATGAAAGCTTCGTTATCGCATAAATTCTGTGATATTTAAGGAATGCGTTCACATCGTTCTCACAAGCATTTCGCTTGATGTTGAAATGACGTCGAATTAAAATGACATTTGAAAGATGCAATCGAGATTGATATAAATTGCTTCTATTTGCTGCGATGATACATAGGCGGACATCTTTTTGCTTCACAAGTAAAAAAAACAGAGCATTTTTAGACGCAAAATTTGCGGGTCACGTTCACCTCATTGATCTCGTCAGCAAATAAGCTAATTGGAAGCCTATTATTAAATGCATCGAGTATTTCATTTTGCTAGTTCCACGCTTATAGATTGAGTCAGCGAAGTGCAAACAAAAATTCATTTAATGGGAAGAAGTAAAGAGTATCGATGGTCATTTCACACCTTGTTGGCGAAATTTAACCAAATTGGGGATTCCTTTCTGTTACAATCGCAGACCGAATACATCGGCCTAGGAACGTACCGTCGTAAGCCAATTGAGTCAATCAGTTCTGCAGAATTCAAAATTGAGCAGTGTTTCGCCTCTCTTAGTGCTGCAGTTGTTTTCGCTTTTAGTCCGAAAAAAGAAAAACACCTGCTTGGCGATTCTCTGAACAACTAACGGCTTTCTTCGGAACTATTCAGTCGCTCGCCAACAGTTTTGCATCAAGAGGCAATTCGTTCAATTGATGAGGTAAAGCGATTATGAGATATACAAGAATGTTGCACTTACCGCAATCCACCTCGATGCCAAATTGAAATTTTCTAAAAAACATTGAAAAAAAAATCTACCCACTTCTTCAAAAAATTTAACCTACTAGATTCTAAGGAGACGAACGGATTTAATAAGTTGCCTCAACGGACGGTCACATAAATCAATAATCTTAAATCCAGAACGAGCGATGCTAGAAATAGAATTCCAAAAAAAATTAAAAACCAAGATTCGAGACCCTAAAACGTGACATCACTATTCGACAAGCTTCTTTAGAAGTGTACCTGACATTGCAGCAATATTTCCGGTATATCTGACACGACGGCGACACTTTCGTGGTTTTAAATGTTAAGCAAGCAAAGCTTTCAGCTAGGCACTGTAGTGAACAAAGGAATTTTCTTCATTCTACTTTACATCGGATGGTCGCATTTTTATGCAGACGACCATGAGCAACGTATCGGCATGCGACAAATCAAAGAAGTCATCCAGATTCCTTTTATTGTTGTCGCTGGAACGAGTGTCCGGAAGTCCATCATGAGTCAAAAAATTTGCAAGATACAAATGCTCTAAGCTGCTCGGATAGAAATACCTTGTATTTGATGAACATTAAAAAAGTGACAATAGAAGACAGGATTACTTTACGGAGTGAGATAGGGTGAGACAAACGTTTGACAAAAAAAAATTCTCATCTTATCTAGACGAATTCAACAACTTTCACAGAAACTAAAGGCCGACAACCAGAAACTGCTCTGAAGAAAGTTTTGTTGCAGTAGTATTGTATAGTGCTGAATCACCATATATTTGGCGAAAACACTGCAGCATATGAACGACAAAAGGACTTATACGAAAGAAAAAACTAATCGATAAAAGAGCCAGATGAGCTGTCACGATGTGGACTTTTTGCAGTGCTATTACACAGAGTAACTAGCGGCAAAACATTTCATCGAGCATTATCCGTCAAAACAGACTGCCTGCATAAATGTGCACTTAAAAGCGCGCTCTCGAAGATTTTTGACAGGTGCTCAAAATTTTACCTGCTTTCCCCACAAAATTCTGCGCTTGTATAAATCCACATTCGAAACAATAGTTTTTTCCGCATCCAATGGATTCAAAAAGTTGTGTATGCACAGTTGGTGCTTTACCTGAAGCTACAAAGCTCATAAAGCATATGACCAATAGGAACGAAATTAAATTAGTTGGAACTAGCACGCAGAAATAGCGAAACGCATGTTCATGAACAGACGAACACGCAAATACACCCATACGATGTACTTTTACAAAAATTTTTAAAAAAATGTAAAAAGAACGACAGCGATCAAACAACAGAAAAGTTCGGCGGCATTTTATAGCCTTGAAGGAAAAATGCGACAAAAAACAGAAATAAAAATTAAGAAAATAAAAATTAAGAGAAAAATAAGACGCCTTGAAAACCGATGTTCCTGTTGGAATATTCTCAATAAAAAAAGTGGTTTTGTAGGCATAGAAGAATATATTTTGAAATTTGCAAGGCAGGTTTAAACAATTACTTGCAATCAGAAAACAAGGAACTATTAGCGAGACCTTGCCAGAAGAAGAAAGAACCTATACTCGGAAAAAACTTCAGTTCACGGCAGACCGACCCATCGGGCAAATTAGAACTTCGTTCCATACGAGTCACAATCCGACATCTAGAAAGATTTATGAAAAAAATAGTCTGCAACGACCTAACATTTACGCTTTACAGAAAGTGCCGTAAGAAGCATAATGATTGGAAACATTCCATTTGTAAGTTCTTATCGAAGTGGATATTTTTAGCAGCAGCACTTTCGCAAACTGATGGATCTCCACAAGTAAACACAGCGAACATAAGCCAGACGTGAACCAACGACATGAACTGATTAAGCGGTGAATTCTATGAAACCGGCCAAGTCTAGGAAATACCACAGATCCGGATGCACATCGATGCGTCGATAGCCGGTGCCAGCACCCTCTTCAGATCTTTGTTCCCATTGAACGCCTTTCGAGTTACCCAATTCGAATGCGCTAACTGATTTAGGCTGAAAAAAGAGCTTCATAGATTTACGCAAAAGCATCGAAAACTTTACCTTCGAGTTCTCACTAGCACGAATTTACCAATTTTCAATAGCCTTCCATCAATCTAATACTCAATTCTTGCACGTAAAGGGGCATTACCCTCTCGATGAACTTTAGCTTCTTGTTTAAAATTCTGGCTATATAGCAGCTGAAACAATTTAAAGATTTCTCAGCGTAAGAACTTCCGTTTGGTTATTGTGTGAAGAACAATTTCTGCTTACTACCCACGAGAAGAGTCATACCTAAAGAATGTGTGTAGAAAGGCAATGTATCAGAGAGCTTCTTCCTTCCCCCATTTTGTCAACAGGAACTCTTCTATATAGCCCTCCTCCTCAACGGAAACCCTCACTCAAATCACCTTCGCGTGCTGAAATCTTCACGCAAACACCCTTTCCGGTGACTTGCAGAAAGCCAACTGCAACACTCTACGCATCTAAATGAGATCCTAGATATTCTACAAAGTCGAGAAACCCTATTACCCCTAATCGCTGCAAACGTCTTATTGACAACAGTGAGAACAAACAATAAGGCTTTAAAACGCAACAACGAAGTCTCACGAAGATTCAATCCTGCAATCACTGTTTGGAAACAAAACAAAACGATTTCTGAAATCCCTACACTACTTATACTTTGAACTGATATTATCAAAGCTCGAAACCACATAAAACCAGCATCTGACGTCAGCATATTATTGCTCGTTCCGTGTGAAAATTTTGCCTCCATTGAAAAATTAGTAAAGCAAATAAAATGTTGAATGTATCACTTCATCGGCGCTAGTGCTTTCCATCGGCTGGCCGGTTGATCCGTGTTTCGCTTGCAAAAGTTCTCGCAAATTGGTGCGTAAAGCGCGTTCGAACATATCGGGTAGGTATTGCGAATGAAGGAACATTGAGATGGGAGCGTCGAGGGCACCGAGCACAAGCTGCCTCGGGAAACGCCAAGCGAGTGGGTCGAATGTGTTTTCCGGAGGCATATCAACACTCCTTGAAACGTTCTACTTGAGCCCATAAAACAATTTAAAAAAAAACACCTAAGTTATGCTCCATTCGCTACTCAAGCAATGAACCAAATATGTACCATTAAAAGATTTCCGAACAGCAATACAGCAAAAAAGCAAAACCCTACTCGTTTCGTTAAAAAGTGCATTCTCATTCATATATGTCGGCCATTCTGCGCGAAGAGAATCCATTCGACTTGCATAGAATGTTTTACTGATTTTATTAGCGAAAAACGATTGACGATTTCATTTGATGAGGAAATTATATTTTTTAGCAAGTAATAAAGAAATAAGGAAATTACTTTTAGTAAGTAAGTAAAACGAAAGGAAATAAAACTGCACACATTCGATTCACATAAAATAGGTGATTTTCCTTTAGCGACTTTGTGCAACTTCATCAGACCATTTAGAAGTTTGCGCATATATAATGCAGAAAAAAGAGTCTCTTCTCTACTCATCGACCAAATTTAAAACTGTGATCGGAAACTATAAATGCATAATGCGTGAGTGAGTTTAAAGATGAATAAGAAATAAGATCGTTGACTTAAAAACCTCAATCAAATGTGCTAAAAAGTAAAATGACGCATTAAGTGCAATCAGATTCCTTTATTCTAGTGTGTTTCGTGTATAACCGTGGACACATGAGCCCTTGTTATACATTACGAGACTATACGATAGTCATTGCGCATCAGCATTGGTGTTCTGAGTGCAGCGATGTTTCTGATGTTTATTAGTGAGTCATTTGCTGCCGCTTTTATCGCATATTTCGTTGCAAATATATATATATATATATATATATATATATATATATATATATATATATATATATATATTTACTTTGTTGATAAGGAAAACAATTTTATTGGATCATGTGAGAATGCCACAAGCGTGAACATCTCATAACCATAACTTCTGCTCAATCACTGCTGCACAAATTTTGACGGGAGTAGACTAAAGCTACCTAGAGTAGTTTGGTACAAGCTCGCAGCCAGTTTTGTGATTGTTGGGGGCTAACTAAGCTAGAATAGCATTTTACAGAATGAAGATAGGTTTTTTCCAAATTCACATGCGAACTTCTTTATCTATCACAGCGGTGTTCAGGGCCGTCCTTCTTCTGAACGTGAGCTTTATCATTTTAGCGTGTTTCTCTAGGAAGCATATTGAACACACGTGGCGTTTACATAGTTGCATTTTGCCCATAACGAGATGATGGTGTGACGTTTAGACATTCGCATCCTCTAGATAACTGCTTTTACATTGGTTATTAGAACCGCCTCCACCAATGGAGTCACCCATGGAGTTAAGCAGAAAAGGAATGCTCTTTTGCTCACGAAAAAAGGGAGAAGCAATTTAAAATGTTCGTAGTGAGATGAGTGAAGGAAAAGACCATATTGCCTTAAACTAGATATGCTGAAAGCTGAAATACGACACAAGAACTACTAGGGCTATAGCGTCAAACCAAGAAAAAAACAAATAAAATTGAGAACGACTCTTCTTATATAAACATATTTCGCGACAAGCAGAAAGCAGGAAAATACCTACTTTTTAAGCAGAAAAACATCCCTACGATTGTGCAGGAAGCGGTAATCATTCCAGTAGTTATTTTCACCACCATCTTGAGCGCTGAGCATACCATGCATAGGACCACTGCAAAAAAACCACACATTAACTATGTACTTTACCATTAAAGGTGTTACTGTCTCAATACTATTCTGCTGGGCAAATAATTAAAAAGGTCCTCATCTCTAAACGGAAATTAAAGAAATGCTCTCTCCAACTTTTAACCAATGCTCGGAATTGAAGAGCGTCTTTGTTCTAGACTGAAAGTGCTAATACTTTATGATTGCATTATCACGCTTAGCGAATAATGGCTGCTTCCCCTCTCGATCATCCGGCGAAAATGACGAAAATCCATTTGTAATTTAGGAATAGATCAAGGCGCACTCAATTCAAATACCACAGATAGATTTTAACCTTAAAACGAGTATCTTTCACCGATTAATTAAGCTAAATGAACGGAAACTCACTGCATTATTACTATGAAACAAAAAATCTGCTAAGGTATCGATGAGTGCCAGCAATGGTGATGAAAAATAATCTTTTTCATAGAAAGAAATAAAGAATGTCTGTCTGCTAAAACATACGCGACAACGTATAGCGATGGCGTATAAGCAAAGGGAGAGGAATCTTCAGATTTCTCCAGGAACGCTTCTGCGTCCACCCCATTCTCCGAATCCCATGAAACCGCCTCGTCGTCGACACCCAGTGTGATTGTCTTCTCAACATGAAAACGATTGCCAACGTTCAGCGGCATAGCAACTGCAAATTCAAACAATGATAAGAACTGAAGACAAGGCACGATTTGTCGGCAAGCAATAAAAAACACCAACCGATGAATGAAAGCAACTGCGGAAGGTTCAAAGAGTCTCTTGAATTGCTGTCGCCATCAGAGTTCATTGTTAGATCACAAAATATAAAAGCATAGATTAATCACCGTATATAGTGTGCCAATAAAAAAAACACGATTTATGAAACATGGCCTCGATAACTACGAAGGGAGCAAACAAATAACATGTCCAGGGCCTACTATCCAAGGGCGGAAGTGTGGTCTAGACAGTGTGCTGGCAGGAACGTATTCACCGCTCAACATTCATTGTCGAGTTTCTTTGTGACTTTCCTCTCCATCCTTTCTCCTTCATCTCTATCTTTCTTTGAACGAACTGTTTGTTTTTCAAAAGACGCCCCTTTCCCCCTCTGACGATAGCAAACAGCTCTTCCACTGGTCCTCCCCCTCTCTTCTACCTCCAAAAAAAAAATCTCCCTCTTTACTACGCAACAACACTTGCTTTGTGCTACAAACCTTTTTTTTCTCGGGCTTTTGAATAGGACTTCTGGGTAAACTACCTTTCACGATCGCCCTCCTCCTCCCCCCGTAAACTGCTCATCGATTTCATCATTCGGTTCGTTTCTGCCAAATCATTCCCCAACGAAAGCCTCCAAAACTCTTGGCAATTTTCCTGCTAGGTTCCCATTCGTAACTCCGTTCGACAGACCCCACCTCTAGGAAAAGTATCTGCTCGGAGCACACTAATCGTTGCTTAGGCCAAAAGTTTGAACGACTGTACTGAATTCCCATTCAACGCAACACTAGCAAAGACATTTCGCTATTGGCACCTTCGGTAAATAGAAAGAGAGCAAACACCTCTGTACTGATATTGAATGTTTAGAAAAAAGTTCCCACCGCTCGCAGGCCTTCCACCTGGTAGTGATTGTTCGCTTTCAGCTGGCTGAGAAAGGCCAAATAAATTAGTCCGTTCATCTAGTTCCTGTTCTTTGCGCAACCAAGGGACAAAAAAGCGTTCGCGATCTTCTTCCTGTAAATATTTCTCAACAACAAGAAACATAAGCAAAACTTTATCATTTATGTGCAATGAACGTAGTGGGAATACTGCATTCTTCGAGCCTGTTTTAGGGACGCTTATTCTCGTCCTACTTGCATGAGTTATGAGCTTTTCAAAGATACTAGGAAGATTGGCACCATATGCACTCTCTGCGATTCCTGCAATTGAACCGATCAAAAGCAGGAAGTCAAAAAATGAGGTAAGCTCCCTTCTGTTTTCTTTTATTACTACATAGCAAATCAAAAGGAAAAAACCTTAATAAAAAAACTTCCTTAGGTGTTGTGAACCACTCACAATTTTTTAGCCAGTGAGGGAAAGTCCTATGAGGAATAGATAATACTAAAAAATTTCAATGCCCTAGTCACTGCGATTTGTGAGTTGAAGTTACTGAGAAAGACCAATAGATGAACGCTGAGCAATGGATCCGCTTGATTATTTGCAGCGTGTTTACCGTACATTACCAAAGTTCATAAAATTATTTTCCTGCATTATTAGCCGTTCACGGCCTTTATTTTCAACCGTTTAAGTTCTTTATAACCTTGTCAATCACTGCACGTAGATGCATGCATCCATGAGCTTAGGTTAACGCATCAGCATAATGCGCTTCAGGTATTCGAAACCGACAAATTTATGAGCGTTCATTGAACTGTAGTAGAACTCTCGACGAAACTGACATCGAAAACAATACAAATGGAAAGAGCGACCTACCGATCTGACTTGAAACGGTTTGAAGAATCTTTTCCTTTCCACAACAACGCCATCGAGAATCACACCGATATCCGGAGGCTGCAACGATTACATCTTAAGAAGTGCAAAAACTTTCAATGCTGTCTTTATCTCTCCCCATAAAAGCTAAATAAACTTCGTTCGATCACAACTTTTTTGTGAACTGCTATAGGGAAACTTCAAGATGGATTTCCGAATAAACAGGCTTGCAGGTAAGGTACATTGTGTATCAAATATGCTTCAAACCGCTTAATGATAAACAGATTATTTACAATGAAACAGCTGTAAATTCATGTCCAAAACTGCTTTTTCTGTCACGTTATTAATCTTCCATGGAAAATCCTTGCACAGAGCAAAAAAATAAACAACCGTTTAAATAACACCTCTAAGGTGTTAGATCAATTTCGTTGTCCATTCACATCATAAAACTAAACTAGTAATAAAGAACTAAGACACGCCTCGACGACTTCTCCCCTAATGGAAACAAAGCTCCATGTGCCCTCAAAGGACACTGATACGTTCGGCGGGACCAGGGAGTAGGCTCTATACGAACTTACCTCCGTCAGACTTCTGCAACTGGGATCAAACAATGCACCAACCAAGACTTACCCGATTTTGCAGTCGCCTAACACTTCAGTTCTCGCACACACCGTACTCAAAACACAGGTAGCGTCTATTTCATTATATATTGTGATAGTGAATTGGTTTAAGAAAGTCAGATGTTCACTTTGTCAAGCTCCTTCGCATCTAAATCTTTTCCGATGCAAATATGCAGCATTACGGCTGATCACTATCACAGAGAGCATCTTTACTACCAATTTTCATGTAACCACACGCCAAGTCTATAAGAATAGTAAAGGTGAAAAGCAGCAACTGCAGAGAAAAATGCATGCAGCAAAATAAAGCAGCGAAAAGCTATACAATCCCATCCAGATGCAGAAAGCTATCCCAACTGATGTTTATGAAGTACGATAGTGGAATGCGATCATAAGTAAAAGACAGTGGTGAGAAATGAACCATTCCTAACCTTGAAAGCATTTGTAAAGTATTCGCCCAAATCTTCGTCACGAGTATCCCGCGCTTTCGAACGCGACCTAACGGCGCCACGAGTTTTCTGTTCATTGCGAGCGTTCTGCGCATTTTGCTTAGTTCCTGAGCGGGTACTCCCTACGGATGTTGCAGAACGTGTCGCTTCTGCGCGTCGAATTAGAGTCTGAAACTGTCAATATGGGTTATGGTATGCAGTTCTGAAAGACGCAAGCATATGCGATAATAGAGGATAAATGACGCCTCTTGCGATGTTTCCACTCATTTAAGTGGTAACATTTCCAAGTTCGTATCAACTAACTTCATCTGGTCAAAACTTTGCTGCACCGCTAACATCCACAAACACATTAGAACACCGATCAATGAAAACTACGTTCAGAAAACTCGCCATCATATAGAATGTTGCGGCTTAAACGCATAAGCCTGAACAACTCAAATACAACACTTTGGTTGAGCTGAATGCTCAAATCCTTTAAATTATACCGCATCTCCTGTCCCACTAGATTTGTCCCCGACCTGCTAAATAAAATATCACTTCAGCATGTCAACAACAAAAATGAAATAAAATGAAAGATAAACAGTTAAAGCAAAGTCGTCTTCCTGAATGCAGCATTAAGATATTATATTCCTTAGCATTCCACCATTTGAGGTCATGAGTGAAAAATGCGCACAACACATGTTCAAATGCCTTCTAAGTAGGTGATGCAAATGTTCCATATGTGAGCATCTCTCAATAAATAAATCCTGCTTATTGCTCTGCTTCCCGCAATCAAATATAGATGAACTCAAAAAAAGGAAAAAAACTAAATATAGATGAACTCAATCAAATATAGATGAACTCAATCAGGACGCCCACAAGTGATCCTTAAGAAAACTTTTTTTTTTTTTTGCAAAATTTTAACAAAAACTATTCATAATCTTTGGTACAACATAGAAAACGTCATACTAAACCGACGAATCGTGAGCGACATTTACCACAGCTCTGCCGAAGAAGTGAGCAGGAAGTTGCATATGCACTTCACAGGGAAAATTTATGTAAAAAAAACCAACCAGCCAAGAGGACAGATCTAACCCTTAGGCCAGGAACATGACGCCATTGTGAGCAATCGCATAGACTAACTTCAGCAACTTGCCTCGCAGTATCCCATACTTAAAACTCCTTCCACGCATCAGTTTATAGCTAAATATATGGCAAAAAAGCGTCTCTAAAGGAAAGGGAAACTTTAGAGGGGAAACTTTCCCTTCTAACCTACATTATACATTATACATTATACATTATACAATGAATTAGAACTTCTAACGATGAAAGATGAGATTTCCGTAGAAATTTAGAGTTTCCCTTAGAGTTTCCGCCTTCTTTAGAAGGGAAACTCTAAACTCACATTTCTCCTACGGAAATCTCTGAAATGCATCGAAAAACAACAGCTGCTTGAACAGTGAGCTGAGGAAGTAGACGACAAAGCTCACATTTGGGCTCATTTCAGTTGGTGGAGGACGATGTGAGCGAGCGCCTCGTGAATCCAAACGTTTAATTACTTCAATGGCACGATTCACGGGTATCATCGTTAGTTCGTCGAGTCGAGCCCTCTCGGGTGCTGCCAACTCCGATGAAACATTCTTAAACCATGCTTTCCGTAGACAGAACAGCAATAAACTAGAGGAATTCAAAACAAGCAGCACAGCAACTCTTGCAAAAGATCATCTTTTAAACAGCTGAAATGAACTCTCTAAATTGATAACATAACGTTATCAAACATTGTTGTCAAACAATAAACCCAAAGTGGTAGAGTATTTGTCAAATAAATCATTACCTAGTGAATAAACTATATTAATAGCAACAATAGAAAACTGGTACACCACTAAGGTGTAGACACATTCTTCTAAGAATGTGAACATTAAAAGGGAAAATTAAAAAACCAGCATACCTCAGTCGAAGCTCCATCACCAGGAATTTGATGCCTTCTGCTGTATCGCAGCAGGAAATTTGGATGGAACGGCTGCGAGTTTTGTCGATCGCACGAATCGTCCACATTCGAATTCTGCGCATTCAGCGCTTTGGCTCGGCGTTGAGCGTATGCATTTTGCAATGGCCTGCCGACCCTCATGACGAGTCTCAGTGGTGGGATGTCATCCTCCGCTTTGGCCGCATCCGAACGTTGCCGCTTTACCTCGACCCGCGTTTCCCCCTCAGTTCTGAGGCATGACTGTTGCTTGTTCGCCTTCAAGCGTAAAACCGGAAGTGGACATATGGGTGTACCCGCAGTCAGCACAGGCCAGAGTGCCTGTATATGCGATATTTTTGACCTACTATCGGAAAGCACACTGCGCTTCATGCCAGTACAAGAACCACTTTGCACAGAGCCGTTCTCTTTAGAACTCTTTGAGTGTTGAACTTTCTCCGCAGTCGAAACTGCAGATGATTCCTCGTTGGTGCCAAAATTCAGCGAAGGAAGCGGCAGGACAGCTCGGCCACTGCTGTTTACGACAATTCCTTCCGTAGGCATAACGTTGACTGTGCGCTCTTGTGAATTGGCTTCACGTACAGGCACATTCCCAACGTTACTTCCATTCGTTTGAGGTGTGGCGGATGCCGGTAATCCATTTGTGGATGACGAACGCGCCACTGTAGAAGTCGGCGGTGCCCGACGACTGTCAACTGCACGGGACTGCTCTCCACGCTCAACCGCATGTTCCCTCTCACGACGAACTGATGCGTTGCTCTGATTCCCTTCGCTTCTGTAAATTCATCACACAATGTGAAAAGCAAAATAAAATGTCGCCACTAGCAAACTTTGGGTAACAGACACTAACTATTAAAGTAGCAAATTCTCAGCACCGCAGAAGGCTGCACAAAAGAAAGACTCGCCAATTGCTAGCTCCTCTTCTACACAGAGCTTCCATGAGAAACCAAGTGAAAAATTCAATGTATCTTTGAACGGCAGCAAAATTTACACTGTATATTATTCGGCTGTCTCCAATCGGGGCTTCAAAATTCCTATTCAAAATTAAGTTGCAACAACCAATGCACACTTCAAAAAAAAAAAAAAAAAATGTTCGACATTATGAAACGATTAATGCCAAAGCAAAAAGAAAACTACTTGTCCCTAATACAACCACCAATTGACTGTTTGGTAGATGCGGTGGTAACTATTGGTGTTCTCTATGCTCCACAGCTAAATACTTGTACGACTTCGAATCGTTTGGTTGCTTATTCATGTTTCTATCACGTCAAACTGAAATTTGGTCTCGATCGATTTCGACTGCAGGCGAAACTAGATTTCTACCAAGAGCTTATAACTGCCAATTCGTCCCTACTGTTTCCCTCGCTATCACATGCAACAATTATTAAACCTCCATATGCATCAATATTTGCAGAAAATACCTATTTGCAAATTTGTAATCATACAAATATGGTTCGAAAGAACAACCATGAATTTAACAATAGCAATATTTCTTTGAATCGGACACAAATGACTACCATCGCTAATTTCTGATATCAAAAATTATATTACGTTCGTATGTTACATTTTTTTTTCTATACAAATCAAAGCCAGCCCAGGGCATTGTGGATTTCACCTACTCACACGGGAATACAAATATTCTGTAACTTCTAACTCTTACTTTCCTGACGACCAATTCATACATAACTTCGATCAATTTCACAAACGTGCCGAAAAAATCCACGGGAACAATCAGAAAAAATACGAAATACCAGTGAAAATAAGCAAATATAATTGACAGAGGCTTGCATATTGCTGAGAGTGGCATAGAAATGAAAGTTTATAACAAAATGATAGACAGGTTGATTCAATATTTAGCTAAACAAGCACACATTTTTAGATAATAACAACTCTGCTTTCACATACAGAAAGGTAATATTGAGGCAACTTAACAGAGGTATTACAATGTGCTCAAAGAGGCAAAGTTTTAATAACAAATGCATTGAGTTAATTTACCTGTCTATTACCAACAAAAACCCACAACTAATTCATGTACTCGTATAAATACTACTCCAACAGAGAATATCTTTAATGGACCTAAAAGTAAATTCTATAAAATTTTTTATTACCAACTTTTATTGTTATAGATAGATGCATATAATTCTAGAAAATTTCCTCATAACCTAAATGGTTAACTCATAAGTTCTTATCGCCAAAGTACCACAATTATAAAGTTTTCGAAAAAAATTCAAAAACTGGTAAAAATTGAAAAAAAGATACTTAAATACACTTAGTGAACTCACTCTATATCAGTATTGCAATGTGTTCATCTAAACGATTGACAAAATTTTAACGAAATACATCACATCCCTCTCATGGCTTACTCATACAACGGTACATTTCAAATATTGCAGTGCAAATTGTTATCGACTACATACTAAACTATTGCTTAATAAACGACAGTTGATCACTTCAAAACTTGCTAATACTCATGTGCAATTTCTTAGTTTATGCTCCTTTCTTTTTTCTTCACATTTAGTTTAGGCTGACTTTAATTGATTTATCATTTCTCGAATTCTACATATGAATTCCCTTTTGAACCTTTATTATTATATCAATTATACCAAAGTTCAATGAACAAATACCATATTTAAAACGCTTCAAATATCTTACGGTTTTCTACTCGGACCTTTATGTTTTTATTTCTCATTTGAAATATCGCTTCGTTTTTGCTGTGATTGTTCAACTTGTTAAAGAATTTAAACTTTCCATAAATCGAAATCCCAAAGTAATTACTACTTCTACTTTTAATAAACATCGAATAGAACACTATATAAGAGTAAAACTAATAAATAAGGTGATATTAAGCCTCATGTGCGCTAAAAATACTTGAAATATTATGCTTTACATTGTAGTCAGTACGGAGAGTACTTACGGATTTAGATTACTTCAAAGAGCCTATGCATCACGATTTTTAATGACTACGACGTTAATGAGAGAGGACGTCTACGAATGAATATCATAATATCGCTCCTCCTCGTTAGATTTTTATAGCGTTAGCAACGATATCCGTAAGTAGCAGTAAACATGCTATGCACTTCAATGTTACCTCTCCACCTGTGCACACTCCATATAATCTTTCCCATATACAGACAAATGCTATGAAGACAAAAGGTTCTCATGAACACAAAGTATTTTTTTGTTTACTATAACCGTAAAATTGTTTACTGGCCAAACTAAAGGAATCTCACCTAATTTTCCATTCAAAAGCCTCATCAATCTGAAGCAATGTTGCATTTAATCAACACACATGTTGCCCATTTTCTACTAACAATGGGCCAATAACCGCGAACGCAAAACGCACATCGAATCAATCCATCTTCCTGACGTAATTCTTCAAAAGTTGTGCACATCTCACTCACCTTGTTAGCGATCATTGTTTAATACGGTTAGCAATAAACGTGTGCACTACTATCATTTTCTACAAACAAGTTTTCAAGAAATTTTGGACGATTCTGATATTTGTCCACTGAAGAAAAAAAAATATTTGACACCAAGCCAATTTTCGCTCCAGCGCGACCCTAAATTCTGCGTTTACCATGTCAAAAGACACTAAACCAACACGAACAAGAACAGCCTCTTTAATCGGCCAATATTACTCGTCCGCTCATTCAGTTAAGACCCGAGAAAAATTCCTAACGATTTCGGAGGTAGGAAGGGACGGATTTAATTCTACTCATTTGCTAGGAATACTTTAAAGCCAGTGGACAGCTTGTAGCCATCGCTCGCGAGTAAACAGCGATTGGCCAATGAGTGCGACTATAACACAAGACAGCAACAGTAGCTTAAATGGTGGAGGGCGAGGAGGAGGAGGCGGAAACACAAAGGCAATTAGCATTTGAAAGAAACGAATGTTGCCAACAAATGTCGAATATTTCGGCTCTAGCTGCCCGTTCTAACCCCCCCCCTTACATTATACATTATACATTATACAATGAATTAGAACTTCTAACGATGAAAGATGAGATTTCCGTAGAAATTTAGAGTTTCCCTTAGAGTTTCCGCCTTCTTTAGAAGGGAAACTCTAAACTCACATTTCTCCTACGGAAATCTCTGAAATGCATCGAAAAACAACAGCTGCTTGAACAGTGAGCTGAGGAAGTAGACGACAAAGCTCACATTTGGGCTCATTTCAGTTGGTGGAGGACGATGTGAGCGAGCGCCTCGTGAATCCAAACGTTTAATTACTTCAATGGCACGATTCACGGGTATCATCGTTAGTTCGTCGAGTCGAGCCCTCTCGGGTGCTGCCAACTCCGATGAAACATTCTTAAACCATGCTTTCCGTAGACAGAACAGCAATAAACTAGAGGAATTCAAAACAAGCAGCACAGCAACTCTTGCAAAAGATCATCTTTTAAACAGCTGAAATGAACTCTCTAAATTGATAACATAACGTTATCAAACATTGTTGTCAAACAATAAACCCAAAGTGGTAGAGTATTTGTCAAATAAATCATTACCTAGTGAATAAACTATATTAATAGCAACAATAGAAAACTGGTACACCACTAAGGTGTAGACACATTCTTCTAAGAATGTGAACATTAAAAGGGAAAATTAAAAAACCAGCATACCTCAGTCGAAGCTCCATCACCAGGAATTTGATGCCTTCTGCTGTATCGCAGCAGGAAATTTGGATGGAACGGCTGCGAGTTTTGTCGATCGCACGAATCGTCCACATTCGAATTCTGCGCATTCAGCGCTTTGGCTCGGCGTTGAGCGTATGCATTTTGCAATGGCCTGCCGACCCTCATGACGAGTCTCAGTGGTGGGATGTCATCCTCCGCTTTGGCCGCATCCGAACGTTGCCGCTTTACCTCGACCCGCGTTTCCCCCTCAGTTCTGAGGCATGACTGTTGCTTGTTCGCCTTCAAGCGTAAAACCGGAAGTGGACATATGGGTGTACCCGCAGTCAGCACAGGCCAGAGTGCCTGTATATGCGATATTTTTGACCTACTATCGGAAAGCACACTGCGCTTCATGCCAGTACAAGAACCACTTTGCACAGAGCCGTTCTCTTTAGAACTCTTTGAGTGTTGAACTTTCTCCGCAGTCGAAACTGCAGATGATTCCTCGTTGGTGCCAAAATTCAGCGAAGGAAGCGGCAGGACAGCTCGGCCACTGCTGTTTACGACAATTCCTTCCGTAGGCATAACGTTGACTGTGCGCTCTTGTGAATTGGCTTCACGTACAGGCACATTCCCAACGTTACTTCCATTCGTTTGAGGTGTGGCGGATGCCGGTAATCCATTTGTGGATGACGAACGCGCCACTGTAGAAGTCGGCGGTGCCCGACGACTGTCAACTGCACGGGACTGCTCTCCACGCTCAACCGCATGTTCCCTCTCACGACGAACTGATGCGTTGCTCTGATTCCCTTCGCTTCTGTAAATTCATCACACAATGTGAAAAGCAAAATAAAATGTCGCCACTAGCAAACTTTGGGTAACAGACACTAACTATTAAAGTAGCAAATTCTCAGCACCGCAGAAGGCTGCACAAAAGAAAGACTCGCCAATTGCTAGCTCCTCTTCTACACAGAGCTTCCATGAGAAACCAAGTGAAAAATTCAATGTATCTTTGAACGGCAGCAAAATTTACACTGTATATTATTCGGCTGTCTCCAATCGGGGCTTCAAAATTCCTATTCAAAATTAAGTTGCAACAACCAATGCACACTTCAAAAAAAAAAAAAAAAAATGTTCGACATTATGAAACGATTAATGCCAAAGCAAAAAGAAAACTACTTGTCCCTAATACAACCACCAATTGACTGTTTGGTAGATGCGGTGGTAACTATTGGTGTTCTCTATGCTCCACAGCTAAATACTTGTACGACTTCGAATCGTTTGGTTGCTTATTCATGTTTCTATCACGTCAAACTGAAATTTGGTCTCGATCGATTTCGACTGCAGGCGAAACTAGATTTCTACCAAGAGCTTATAACTGCCAATTCGTCCCTACTGTTTCCCTCGCTATCACATGCAACAATTATTAAACCTCCATATGCATCAATATTTGCAGAAAATACCTATTTGCAAATTTGTAATCATACAAATATGGTTCGAAAGAACAACCATGAATTTAACAATAGCAATATTTCTTTGAATCGGACACAAATGACTACCATCGCTAATTTCTGATATCAAAAATTATATTACGTTCGTATGTTACATTTTTTTTTCTATACAAATCAAAGCCAGCCCAGGGCATTGTGGATTTCACCTACTCACACGGGAATACAAATATTCTGTAACTTCTAACTCTTACTTTCCTGACGACCAATTCATACATAACTTCGATCAATTTCACAAACGTGCCGAAAAAATCCACGGGAACAATCAGAAAAAATACGAAATACCAGTGAAAATAAGCAAATATAATTGACAGAGGCTTGCATATTGCTGAGAGTGGCATAGAAATGAAAGTTTATAACAAAATGATAGACAGGTTGATTCAATATTTAGCTAAACAAGCACACATTTTTAGATAATAACAACTCTGCTTTCACATACAGAAAGGTAATATTGAGGCAACTTAACAGAGGTATTACAATGTGCTCAAAGAGGCAAAGTTTTAATAACAAATGCATTGAGTTAATTTACCTGTCTATTACCAACAAAAACCCACAACTAATTCATGTACTCGTATAAATACTACTCCAACAGAGAATATCTTTAATGGACCTAAAAGTAAATTCTATAAAATTTTTTATTACCAACTTTTATTGTTATAGATAGATGCATATAATTCTAGAAAATTTCCTCATAACCTAAATGGTTAACTCATAAGTTCTTATCGCCAAAGTACCACAATTATAAAGTTTTCGAAAAAAATTCAAAAACTGGTAAAAATTGAAAAAAAGATACTTAAATACACTTAGTGAACTCACTCTATATCAGTATTGCAATGTGTTCATCTAAACGATTGACAAAATTTTAACGAAATACATCACATCCCTCTCATGGCTTACTCATACAACGGTACATTTCAAATATTGCAGTGCAAATTGTTATCGACTACATACTAAACTATTGCTTAATAAACGACAGTTGATCACTTCAAAACTTGCTAATACTCATGTGCAATTTCTTAGTTTATGCTCCTTTCTTTTTTCTTCACATTTAGTTTAGGCTGACTTTAATTGATTTATCATTTCTCGAATTCTACATATGAATTCCCTTTTGAACCTTTATTATTATATCAATTATACCAAAGTTCAATGAACAAATACCATATTTAAAACGCTTCAAATATCTTACGGTTTTCTACTCGGACCTTTATGTTTTTATTTCTCATTTGAAATATCGCTTCGTTTTTGCTGTGATTGTTCAACTTGTTAAAGAATTTAAACTTTCCATAAATCGAAATCCCAAAGTAATTACTACTTCTACTTTTAATAAACATCGAATAGAACACTATATAAGAGTAAAACTAATAAATAAGGTGATATTAAGCCTCATGTGCGCTAAAAATACTTGAAATATTATGCTTTACATTGTAGTCAGTACGGAGAGTACTTACGGATTTAGATTACTTCAAAGAGCCTATGCATCACGATTTTTAATGACTACGACGTTAATGAGAGAGGACGTCTACGAATGAATATCATAATATCGCTCCTCCTCGTTAGATTTTTATAGCGTTAGCAACGATATCCGTAAGTAGCAGTAAACATGCTATGCACTTCAATGTTACCTCTCCACCTGTGCACACTCCATATAATCTTTCCCATATACAGACAAATGCTATGAAGACAAAAGGTTCTCATGAACACAAAGTATTTTTTTGTTTACTATAACCGTAAAATTGTTTACTGGCCAAACTAAAGGAATCTCACCTAATTTTCCATTCAAAAGCCTCATCAATCTGAAGCAATGTTGCATTTAATCAACACACATGTTGCCCATTTTCTACTAACAATGGGCCAATAACCGCGAACGCAAAACGCACATCGAATCAATCCATCTTCCTGACGTAATTCTTCAAAAGTTGTGCACATCTCACTCACCTTGTTAGCGATCATTGTTTAATACGGTTAGCAATAAACGTGTGCACTACTATCATTTTCTACAAACAAGTTTTCAAGAAATTTTGGACGATTCTGATATTTGTCCACTGAAGAAAAAAAAATATTTGACACCAAGCCAATTTTCGCTCCAGCGCGACCCTAAATTCTGCGTTTACCATGTCAAAAGACACTAAACCAACACGAACAAGAACAGCCTCTTTAATCGGCCAATATTACTCGTCCGCTCATTCAGTTAAGACCCGAGAAAAATTCCTAACGATTTCGGAGGTAGGAAGGGACGGATTTAATTCTACTCATTTGCTAGGAATACTTTAAAGCCAGTGGACAGCTTGTAGCCATCGCTCGCGAGTAAACAGCGATTGGCCAATGAGTGCGACTATAACACAAGACAGCAACAGTAGCTTAAATGGTGGAGGGCGAGGAGGAGGAGGCGGAAACACAAAGGCAATTAGCATTTGAAAGAAACGAATGTTGCCAACAAATGTCGAATATTTCGGCTCTAGCTGCCCGTTCTAACCCCCCCCCCCAAAAAAAAAAAAAACTTTCAACCTCTTTCGAATTTAAAAACGCGAGGCTACTCACTCGCAGAATTTTTCCATTAACAGAATAATTGCTTCATTTTCTGTTGACGCACTGAAAAAAAAGGCTTCCAAAGTGGTGAAAAACTGCATTAACTCTAAATATTAGGAAAAATGGTTTGAAAAATCAGTACATTTCAGAACCGATTTCTTTGGGCCTCCTTTGACAGTTATTAGGGACTACCCAACGTAGTCAGTGAGCTTACTTGGTCACTAGGCAACTCAAAAATCTGGGGCAAGCTTGTAAACGAACGACGCAGCATTCATATGCACTCTCAATGATGCCAATGACTCAGCCATTAACTGAAGAAGCACGATGAATGTGGCATGACAAAATAAGCAAATAAAGCGTATCTAGTAAACCTGCATGTCACTTTCCTATCCATCACATACATCAATCAATAAACGATCTCAGCGAAAGACAACATGAGGCGAGCGATCAATTGCAGGGAAGTTTACGTATGCAGGATTATAAATATTCCTAGCCCTAATATCTCCATCTCTCCCTAAGAAATTTGGCGGTGTGAATAAGGAATCGTGAAGGTAATTGTACTCATGGATAGGTAGTAAACCAACGACATATGCGCAGTGAAAAATTTTCAACTAACGAGCATTTTTTAATAAAACATAGAACATTACTGATAAGAAATTATACACAACATGTTGTTACTTGGGAGGCTTGCAAAAAAATTTCAGACCACCACTGTCGGATCTATGAAACGATGAATTCAGCAACATTATTTCACCTGTGTGTGACCTGTTCAGGTGCACTCAAAATGGAACGCGCTACCTCGCCTGCCCAACGGTTCGATGCGACTGAATTTCGATCGCTCTGCGCATTCCCTCGAATGCTAACGGTCGCTTGGCGAGATGGTGACTGTATCGCATTGGGTACCTGTTGCGGTCCTGAAAATAATAAGCACATCATTAAATTCACTCAACGTTGCCAAAACAAATTTCAAATGCATCAGATAATAGAAACAGGTGAGAAAGTAGTGGAAGCGAGACGGAGATAGGAAGAGGGAGGGAGGGAGGGAAGGAGTGGCTTCAGAATGGCGTACGATAATCTAGCAAACAGCGCTCCTTCGGCTGAATGATCTTAGCGTAGATTTCTTGCTAAGCAATTTTATTCCATGTCATGGTTCTCTTGAAAGCAATAACGACGGAGTCACTAGTATCGAAACTAATGGGGAACTTAGTTCATCTACAAATTTATGATGGAAGATAAAAAGGCTGAGATGGGGACAGTTCAAGAAAAATTTTAAAAAACTCCTAACTTTACATTTTTCTCGGAAAGGTGCAACAATATCGTATTATGTAATTATGCAAACTGATAAGCGAACAGCATAAAATGATTCTGAAAAGCAGATAGAAACACAATGGTTTTTGAATAATTTCATGGAAACTTGAAAAACGCGCCAGAAACGTTGCCACAATATGTGCTTTCACAACATCATTTAGAAAATCTCATAAATTAGTCTCATAATTTGTCAACTGTGAAAAAAAAAGTCCAATAATGTGCTCATCTTTTAACTGCGTCTAGCGCTCGTGCAGATTTATTTCTTTTATTAACCACAGGGACTTTAAAATACATTCAAGTTTTTATGCATTTTCAGGTATTCAATTAATTTCAGAGATGGACCGGCCTATTCGAAAGCTAGCACGCGATGCTATTCTATTACATAAAGGATTTCGTGTCTCATAGATATTTTTGGTTACCTCGAGATATACCAGGCTGCACATGGATATATGACATATGCACGGTATTTCCTAGCTGGCTTCAATGATTCCTAGCCTGGCATAGGGAGTGAAGTAGATATGTTCAAAGGTAAACATTCATGTACACGGGCAGGTATGACGTCGCTGTGTCGAGATTTGAAAGCAAAAAATCGCAAGAGCGCATAAAATAGGGCATACTTGGCACATTTGGACGTGAAAAAGCGCTCATCGATGAATGAAAAGCTCTCGAAAAGGTGACACAATTAGTCGGCGTACTTGATCGAACACTTCTCTGCGAACTAACGGACGAACGTGAACCGGATGAGTGGGCCGCAGACTGGTTCGGCGGCCGTGAACTCTCGCCAACTGCGTTCGCTGAACGCATAAAGCGCATCCTCATCGCATCAGCTCCTTGTGCCTCAGCAACACCAGACGGTGTCATGGCACCCTTATAAAAAACCTTGTTTTAAATCGGTATTGCCTAGCTATGATACGAAAGAAGAGGTCTCATCGTAGCATGCTTTTATTTCCCAATTCACTTCGATTAATATGAGATATGTTAAAGGCACATTTTCAACTTCTGTAGCGTTTATCGAACAGATCTATGCAAAGTTTATTCGAGTTTGCCTTCGAATCCTCTTCAAACCGAACGCTCTATCCCTAGAAGATTTAAAAAATATGCTACAGCTGAGAGGAGTCGCTTTGCCAATTGGAAATGCTGAACAATGATTTCACTAACGATTGAATCAAAATGAGGGACATGTGAATAGGAAAGCAAACAGATTCAAATAGATTGAAAAGAATGTAAATCTAGAAAAAGAAGGAAGTGCGGTAAAGATGAAAGACATACGATCCACGTAAAGCTCCATCTAAAGTATCCCTGTGGATCCTATGTATACCATCGCAATTACAACGCATCACTCACTCCAACAAACAGCCGTACCATGACAAATGAGTTTATGTGAGTGAGGATTCATTGTGTTTAAGGTCCTTCAAAAGTTTTGAAAAGAGTATAGGAAACAAATCGTGAGTGCGACAAATTTGAAGCCTTAGTTCGCACAACTACTACGCTTAAAACAAACAGCATAGAAATATTAACTGATATGTCAAAATAAAAAGCAACCAATCTGATAAATGGGTTGATTTCATGTGGAATTCGAAGGAATTACCTACTCAAATATTTAAAAACGAGGACAAAGAAACCTGTTGAGATGGAGTTGTTCTCTGCCTGGTTGAGGAAAGTGGCCTAAATCCAAACGTTGGCTGTCCAGCACTCTCCTCTTCCGTACCTTCAAATATGTTACTATCAAATGCGCGAGATTCAACGAAGTAACTTCACAGACTACCCGAAAACAAATCACAGTAATAATCAACAATCGCTGGATCCATCAAACGGTTTTTTTGTTCTTATATATCCAGAAACTTTCAAACAGTTTCAAGGTTGCCAATAAGTAGTGGAATATGCGCAATAACGACCTCAAATTTTAACGGATTCGCGCACCTGTATAAGCCTCCTACAAAAAGTAAGTTTCTATGAGTAAATCGGTTGTCATATCCATCAAAACCATCGCAAAACACCCTATCAATAATCAAATTTCCGGGCATTTCTAAACGTCCATCACTCTAAAAGCTGACGAACTGAGATTAAAACTTTGCCTGCAAGCCATCCTATGGTACAATTAATGCTTACAAAACCCTTAATTTAAGCCTCTGTGGTTTCGCTGTAATCGTCAAAAAGACAGAAGGATACACCTATATATGCCAAAAAATAGACTTTTCATAGAAGTAAGCACCAACTCTGCGCATCATTCGCCGATCTCTCGATAAGTCTGCGACGAATACGTGGGAAAGCATCGGAACGCTGCGAAGTGGTATTACGTGATGTGCTACGTCTCACTGCTTCACCTTCCGGTTCGTCAAAATCTGAGTCGTTAGCTATCAATGGGACGCTCTGCATCGTCACACGACGATGGTCACGATCACGAAGAAATTCCGACAAACCACCACCTCGAGTACTTTGCGAACTGCAATGCAACTCGACAATATACCAACTTTATTAGCACAATTTTCTCAGCTCTGAGCAGTTAGATCGATTCTATGTCTCCATCGCAGAAGAGGATTTCAATAATTAAACCTTGGGATGGTGTCTCTTTACAGATGTACTATGCAACGTTTTAACGCAGGTGAAGGTTCTCTATAGTCGACAAACAATTCAACGATCACTGCTCCCCATTAAGATCTGAACTCCAAAAGGGATGCACACGATACATCTTCATGACGAAGACCGATGATCATATTTTTCGACTCCAAGATTCAAAAAACCCTGTCCTTCCAAGAGGAAGTATGGATGCTTTAAAAAGCTTCGTATGAAATCAAGGATTGCGGAAGCAATCCATATAAACCACCTCCCCCTCTCACATTCCTTCAAAGTCTTTTATAAACCTAAATAGCAATAGATGAAAGTTTTACTGAATGAAGACCTTGCTATGAAATTCATCAAACATTGTGTGGAATTTTTTCCAATCAGAAGTTGATCACAACTAGACGCAAGAAACGATGAAACTAATACTCTTCACTTTAATAGACGGCAATTAAGTAACACTTAAAAAGAGCGACCAGCTCAAATCATTACCTGAAACGGCTTACCGATCAATATCTAACATCGAGAGCTAAGGTACGGATCCCCAAACTCTCATCACTAACCTGTTGCTTGTTGCTGCACTTGGCTGTGCTTGCGAATGGTGTTCCTGCATGTGTGCCGCCATATCGGTTAATTGATTTGGCATGTAGTCTCCAAATCCAACACGATAAAAATCAGTCGATATGCAAATTGGACACGCCTGGAACTCAAGAACACAAGAGTTTCGTAGATGACATCGGTGAGTAAGTGAAAAAAAATAGGAAAGGAGAAATGAAACGATTCCTCTAGCAAGCGAATCATTTCCGTCAACTTTTTGGTTAGTTTGCTTCACTTCAGTTTACAACTCCAAGTTAGATAAGGCGCAATATGTTACAATGAAATTATAGGTTAATGACTACTAAGTATGAGTGCGCAAATAGAAGATCACATAAAGCAATAAGCTAGGTGAGACACAGATGTGTAACACTAACGATGGTGTGAACAAAGACCACATACTGACTCAACAACATCTTCTTATATCAGTTGAGAAGGAGAACAGATTTTTCGAAAAATCATGGCATGAAATTGCTTCATTTATGCTACTCTGCAAGGCGACATTCTACAACACATTTGCGTTGATCAGTTTATCACTATTTTGTAATAACGTTCGCATTTCACACACGAACCACTGAAGTCGGCCTTGGCCCTTGATGGACTTTCCCAACACAGTGCTCAACCTGTACTCCTGCCTAGATTTTATGGAAATGTGTACTGCAAAGTGAGCAATGACATTGACGTTAGAAGACTTTAGCTCCACTGTTGCCATATGCATCGATATGAGAACACCCATCAGGTACTGTGATGGATTTAACTGAGCCAGCACAGCAAAGTGAAAGATAAAATTCAAATAAGTTGCACTATTAGGACAAGTTATACATATATGCAGTTCTTGCGTGTAGTTACGTCACGCTGCCTCAACGTTCTCCACTTCAGAGTTTCTGAACATCCACTTAATCGATATTTGAAGCTTTTTAACTTCGGTACTACTAAGAATGACAAATCGATGAATAAATTGACAACAAAGTTCTATTCACATTATGTAAAAATAGGCAAAAACTTCGCTACCTTGCTGCATCTGATCATGAGATTCCCTGTGGGCTATATGAAAAATAGATGAAATAGGTACCATTTCTTGACGTTGGCCAGAAGGAGATCTCGGGTTAGTAGAATGTTCTTCGATGACATGTGAAACGAGTCGATCACGAGAGAAGCCTTGTGCACCACACACAGGACATGTGAAGATCACAACGCGCCACTTATCCCAATTATGCGACTGATCGCCTTGATAGGTTAATTCTGAAATGAAGATCACCTAAACTAATAGTATATCACAATCAAATCTTATAGAATATCACAGCAAAAACGATACAATAAAACATTACAAAACCCCCGTATGACACCACTAACTTTTCAAGGTACGTAAAAAGAAATGTGCGATTTTGTGACCTAGTGACACGGTTTCAGACAGCTGCTTTCAACACTCGGCACTCATCCTGTCTCAACTGCAGATGCAAGAGTCACTCAGGTGCGATCAAGATATTTCACTGACTTATTTCCACTCTCAGCGTTATCGGTGAAAAGGTTAACGGGCAAAACAATGTTCTTCACAAGCAGTTGCTGTATGCGAAGAACAAGAATGCATAGAACAGCTTTACCGCTGCATGAGACTGCTGTAACTCTTATTTGTAAATGCTACCTTTCACTGGATAAATTTCTATTCATATCACTGATTACGTCATGCGCGACGTAATCGGTGGCAATAATCCGACTGAATTTTAAACTTTCGGACACCCCTTACGGAACGACTCTCCTTATTGTTGCAAAATTTCGACTTACAACAAGAAAGAATAAATCTTTGCAATATGATGAGGTAGAGACTGAAGACGGAAAGCAGGGCAGACGACACTTAAGATAAGTATGTGCGCCTATGTTAGCCAGAATCTCTTCGTTCCATTATTATATTTGTCACACATGACGGCATCCACCCCCCTCCCTTCAAGAATATTCCCAAAACTTTAAAGCTAACAGCCAGGATGTTTCATGCGCAAATTTTTCTCAACAAGACTTAATTATCTCGCATCTACCATATACTTACGATCGAACCGTGTTTAAATGGACAGCGCCCTCTTCCTCAACTCGTAAACCTTGATCCTAGGTTAACTAATGGTAATCTTCCATGCTGGCCAATCTTTGTTACAATCCAAAGGATGAAAAATGACAAATACCGAAATCCTGTTGCGTCATTATGCACTGCATCGGGTGTGTGGGTTGGTGTTCATCACTCGAATCCCTCATATTACGAGTTTCGGTACGACCCTCTGATCTCTCCTCTTCATAACAACGTGCGCAAAGATCGAAATCGTAACAACGCAAGCATTTATACCGATCGCCGGAGAAATTCGGCGCCATACACCCGTCACAAGAAACGCCTAAATACAACTAATCGCGTTCAGCGGTATATTTTACCTATTAAAGGTAACCACTTTCAAAAGTTGCACATGAACATGGTTACGCATAGCTCAATGCCAAGCGTTAAACCTGAAATGGAAGAATCAACGGTGCCAATACACTTCTAAGAAGAGATTCAGGTTAGCTAATTGCATCCTGTGGATTGCTCGTTGCTCGTGCACTTGCGATTACATGCATGTGCTTGTATAAAGGGTAATTTAAACTTGAAAAGCACTTGAAGAGTAACGAAATCTGGCATGTATAAGCTGCATAGCAACATGAATTCTACACTAATTTTCGAGATGATTTACGAATTTCCAAAGCACTGATATGTGAGAGCACTCTGAAGCCCAAGTAGGCGGCATTTTAAAATCGGTTCAAAAAAGTACTCGCAGGAGATTTCCATAATAAACTAGTTCAATTAAGAAAGGAATGTACTATTGTGCATGCTTTATAGTTTGCTAGTAATTAACCACGCTAGCAATTTTTCTGGGATTTCGTTTCATTTAATTTTGCAGATCTCGGTTGAATATGACGACGGTAGTGACTGGCACTGTCTGGATTCAGCCTATCTATCATATGGGGATGGATCTTATGGCATCACGGGCAAGGGTCGGAAAGGATGACTGCCAGGCTCATATCGGACTTAAACAATCTCTAGGTGAGTATGATTAAACTAAGGCTGGGTTGCCTCAAAATTTTTGTAGGCAAGGAGATATCGAACAAGGAAGAGAACTAAAGTAGAAAAAAATAACTGGCATAATTCATAACCCACCTCAAGCATTCGTAACGCAACAAAGCTAACTCACCGTCGTGGACAGAGCTCATCGTATCGTCCTTTCACTATCAGTGAACACTTCGAGAGAAGCTAAGCAGCAACGTTGGGTTAATAGTCAGTTAATCTGAAAATAAAGTCTAGTAAAATGTTTGCATTTGCAATGTTCAGCTATCACCACATAATCACGCACAAAAAAAAAAAAAAAACAGCAATTGCAAACCACAGAAGGAATTGGTGTTTCGCGAATGGAACATGGCGACAGCGATCTAAAAGTTTTGAATGGCTGCCAGACGGTTCCGACTCCGACTTCTTCCGTTACTCTAGAGAGTGGGAGAAGCTCAACAACACAACCTATGAAAGGCACTATATTTGATAACACGGTGCTTAAAAATGCTAATTCCGAGGATCTACGCTAAATACCACACGAATCTCAAACGAAATTGGTTTAATGTTATCTGTACTTGGTCATGAATCAGAGTCGATCTGAGCTTTGATGACAAACGGAGATGAGGTTTGACCTTGACTCGATTACTGAATTTCGATCAAACGAGGCAACAATCCTTCTCTAAGGAGTCACTACACAGACCTGACAATTTTTATATGTTAAACTATGCATGAACACTAAAACACCAAACTATAACCTAATAAAGCATTAGTAAAAATTTTTTATTTTCTGCTGGAAAAATTAGCACTAAGTGCAGTTTTCCATATCCCCAACCTCCGAGCAAGAGAAACATTGGCAACTGGGGGCCGTGCAAATCCTGCAGCAGTTATATCAAGCAATAATTGATCAATTTAAGAGTGAGGGTTGGGCGAAGATGCTGAAACGAAACAATGCGAGTATGAATAGGCGTCAGACGTTCAACCCCCACCTATAGCCTCGTCCCTCTCCCTCACGCCACCCACCTCCCAAAACGGTTTGCAACGATATATCCCTTTTTGAGAAGTGCGAATGTGTTTTTCAACAAGAGACAATGAAAAGAAAAGAGTTGAAATGCTTTGTTGTTCTTTGATGACATTAGACATTTCATAGAGAAACATTTGTGTTTGTAAGAAACCTTCCGATAAGTAAAACAACGTTCAATGAGAAGATTGCCGATAAAATTTTATGGGAAGTGAGTTAGGAATGGTAAAGGTATGTTTGCAGGTATGCGGATGACCTTAGTCACTTATCGAGCGAACAACCAAACACAAGAACAGAACATGCGCGTGAAGAGACTGAACACTATATTAAATAGAATGCAGCCGCTCAAACAACCTCGTAGCATTAATAACAGTCTCTATTCGTGATCGAACAAGAAAAACGGCTCGAGAAAAGCGAATGCTATAAGGAAATATATCGGTGATTTAAAATAAAAAAGCACCTATAAGCGCAGCAGTGAGAATGAAAAAAAAGACGACAAACTATACGCTGACAAACTGAAAACAAGTTAGGTGGACACGCAGCCACAATGAGCTCGAACTAATCAAGATGGGCCGCGAATAGCGACTTATGCTGGACATTAAAAACTTCATTAGAGATTCCAAGTTCAAATGTTTATCAACACGAAACTGCTGAGAATATAATCCATGTCAAGTGGTGGTTTCCGTTTGACTGGAAATTTCATCAATGGTGACTTCTTATCGAAGCAAATTTGAATAGAAAACCAAAAACTACCGGAAAAATCACTCGTAGTTCCGGAACACAACATTAAAGCATCGCTCTCGATGTGGCCACGCACCGACTTGAAAGTGAAAACCTGCAATGGATTCTCACACATTCGAGCCGCCAACTTCATCATCAATGTGAAGCTTCGACAAACCTGCTACATTTTATTCGTATTGAATTCGACATACAGATTCACACGTTTCGAAGTGTTCGTCGTTGGACTCAATATTAGTGTTGCAGCTAAGGGGTTGGTCAGAGTCTAGGTAAGCAAGTTCATGGTAAAGAAAATATACTCAATATTCGTTCTTTAGCAGTAAGGTTGAATATGCGTTGCGTGCAGCTGACCTTTAACCCTCGACCCTCTTCACAGGCGCGAAGGAATAGAAGTCAGAATTGCAGTATGGCATAAATCGTATGAGATTTTTATTGTTGTGCACTCTTACGCGCTATATATGATAGATTCAAATTCATTTACGTGAGAAGCGTGCAATTCGTTATAAATATATAAATGTAAACACAAATGATATATATATATATATATATATATATATATACAGTTGTATGATGGATGTGTTAGGCATGCATACATTTTTTTGCAAGCATCGAAGCAACCGAATCTGCGACAGGGCTTGCTTTTCGGCGTTGTGGTGACCGTCACTGTAAGGCGTATTCCGGTTGAACGCTATTCCATCATAGCAATCAATATCAACAGAAATTCATCGACTTACGAAACGGCTAATAAATTATGTGGGATATAACCCAAACCAGGATGAAGCACTCAAAGATCAAACCGATAATTACACACTAGATTAGTGGAAGGAAGACAGGCCAGGCACAAAACAACTATGATATAACGATACTTTGTAAGCGATTCTCTTCATTCGACATTAATATTATAGATGCGACCCGTATAAGAGTCAATCTCTAATCAATGAGTTAAGCTATTCTAAGCAGAAATATCAATCTTGCTCAAACGTTTCTACATTTCTTCGATCATAATGCAAACTCTATTAGAGATGCAACAGATTGAAACAACAAATATGAGGCCTCACAATGCACTATTACTATTTAACACAGTTCATAAAAAACACTTCGAGAATGCGGCAACTGTAATTCGAGGTGATCGAATTAACTTTGATCGCAATTCAATGAGTCGACGATTCACAATCAAAAAATTGTTTATTTCATCGATGGTCACACACATATTTTCTATTGCTTATAGATATTTTGTTTTCATGGAAATGCTGAACATAAAAAGATAGAAAATCTATGATAGGTCTCAATTGCTTCTAATGTCCTCTAAAGTTTTACACAGACATATCAGCGATATATCTGCATCAGAACCAAGATTCGCGAAATCGGCTCAGAAGTATTTATCACAATTGAAAATCAAAGATAATTTGATAGTGATGTTCGAAGTGTGTCAACATATGCGGAAATATGCCCACGTAAGGGACATATTAGCCAAGTTTTGTAGATGTGAGTGATAGAGAATTCATCAGAGGATGATTCTACTCTGTTTTTTGTTCGTTTCACTGCTGAAATGATACGAATGAAGAGATGCTTGAATGTGTTGTTGACAAGCTGCAGGCTGTTATATCATCCCATGAGATATGCACTGTTATATCAACTCATAAAAACAGTAATAATGTTTGCATGTTCAATTCCAGTGCCACTCATAGTTGGAGCAGCAATCACCCCAGCCGAAACATTCTTCATCGTGCCTTTCGCTTTCTTATCATCCAAAAAGTGCTTTCTTTTCATAAAAACAAAAGCCGTACAGTGCATGAGAATCTATGCAGTAATTGCAGCATAAATTTTGAACGCTCCTTCAAGGAAAAATTGAAAATCAAAGATAATTTGATAGTGATGTTCGAAGTGTGTCAACATATGCGGAAATATGCCCACGTAAGGGACATATTAGCCAAGTTTTGTAGATGTGAGTGATAGAGAATTCATCAGAGGATGATTCTACTCTGTTTTTTGTTCGTTTCACTGCTGAAATGATACGAATGAAGAGATGCTTGAATGTGTTGTTGACAAGCTGCAGGCTGTTATATCATCCCATGAGATATGCACTGTTATATCAACTCATAAAAACAGTAATAATGTTTGCATGTTCAATTCCAGTGCCACTCATAGTTGGAGCAGCAATCACCCCAGCCGAAACATTCTTCATCGTGCCTTTCGCTTTCTTATCATCCAAAAAGTGCTTTCTTTTCATAAAAACAAAAGCCGTACAGTGCATGAGAATCTATGCAGTAATTGCAGCATAAATTTTGAACGCTCCTTCAAGGAAAATAGCCTAAAAAGTGCTGTAATGGAGATAACCATTGATATTTGATCGCAGCAAATAATTCCTATCAGCTTCTCTGTATCAATTCTCTGCTAAAATTGGGAATTCAACAAATCTCCTTAGCACCACGATAGCAGGATTAAACGTTTACCTATATTATAACCACTGCGCGCAGTCGAGTGAAAAAAAAGTGATAGTAGTTGTTCTTTAGTCTAATTAACTCAGAAATGATTTCGTTATTGAGAAACCTTTTCTCAGCATTCGAATAACGTCAATTCTGATCTCTGCAAGAATATTGACCTAGAAAGAGAGTACAAGCATAAGAATAAAATAGAAATATGAACAGAAAAATGAAATATTCAAGGAAAAAGAAATGTAAACTATTGAGAAGCTTTATAATTTACTCATAACATCGACAATGTATCAACATTTTATTCAACCGGTTGGTAGATCAAAATTCCGGAAAAGTTTTTTTTATAATGCAAATATCGATGTTTTCTCAATTATATTCTTCTGTTGCGGTTGCTGAGGCCATCAATATGTGTATTTATCGATCAAAACATCAAAAAAAATATTCAGAAACATTTTTTATTCACATAGAATATCATAGATTTGCATAAAAATATCACAATTTAATTCTTCAATTCAAATGAATTTTTCTTTTAGCATTCTGATATGCAAATGAGTGTTTATGCTGCTATGCTTCATTCCACTCCTCGCCTTCTTGTTTACTTCTTTTTTTTTGCTTTTTTTAAATAAACACTTTATTATTGTTATTTATAGGTGATTATGAGTTAAGCTCAAGTTTATTTTTCAAAGTTTTTTCTCTCCATCTTTTCGTTTTTTCGTTATCGGATTTGGATACTCAGTTGTGGTCGTGATTATTTCGAATAACAGATGTACTATAATTTGTATTTTCATAATAACTATAAATTGTATATTCAAAAAAAGGAAACTTTTATAATGCAGAGCATAGAGTTATTAACATTGAAATTCATTCCTTATCTCACAACGAAAACAGAAGAACACTCGAAAGATGAACTGCTTCACTCACTAGCGAACTCGCATTCCCTTCAATGAATATGGATTTGATGCGTCTAACATAAGATTGTTGCCATCCGCATAAACCCATCTGTTATTCAGCATCGTTTTTGTGTTGCTTTTTATGCCCAGGTAAGATATATTAGTTTGTAAAAGAGGACGCTTTGTGTATATAGGTGTGTTTCGGTTATGCAGGTAGTTTTCCCGTTACGCAGGTAGTTTTCCCGTTACGCAGGTAGTTTTCCCCTCAGAATGACTAAAGTTAGAGGTATGAAGTTTAGTTAGAATTATATTCCTTATCAACTTTTGAACATCTCATCAGCTTGAGTGTAATTACCTAATATATTCTTGAAATCATACCACATAGCAGTTGAGGTGTTGACTTCGTAGTGTTGCTTTGTTTAGAAATATTCAAAGAGGTGCTAAATTTCGTAGCAATAAGTTTTCAACTCAGAGATGTGGTATTATGCTTGCTTTGCTAATAGTTTATGGGAATTTGGCTTGATAAATGAAGTTGCCATGATGCATATGGTATTGTCGGCTTTGATTTACTTATTTACTTTATTTAAAGAACTGGCACTTTAATATAAACGAGTAAGTCTTTAGATAGACTCATAGTGAACATCTTGAGTGCAACGCTCATTCTTTTAGTGAATGCTTTCAAGTATACAGTGTAGATTTGCTAACAAAATTGCGCATAAAATTCTCTCTCCCTTCTCCCTTCCTACCATCCTATTGGTGTCACCTGTCGCCTTTCGTCTGTTCCTTATCTGCTATTTCTGTTCTTATAAAAAGTGAAGAAAAAACTCTTAAGGTTCTGCTTAAGTTTTCTCTTTGTTTTGCTGACTTCAAAAATAGTAGGAAGTAGATGAAAATTCCCCATAGTCGTATGATAAGAAAACCCGTCATGCAGATTTGAGAGCATGGAAATAGTGGCCATTCTTAAAAGTTTTATAGGCATCTCAAAATATCTGTCGTATCGGTTTTCTCAAAAAGTTTCTTTCTCAAAGATCGTTCATATGTTCAGATTCCTAGTTGACGCTGTAAGTCTAGCAGTTTGAGTGCTAATAGAATTCAATTCGATATCGCTAATGCACTATGAGTGTTATCGACTTTGCAGCACAAAATAGTCATTGCGAATTATTGAATTAGCTAGTTTCATTTATACCATTATAGATAGATCTTATTTGAAAATTTTTAGTTGTTATACGTTCAGGTCCCACAAAATTGTTGTAAAAAGTGTTGCACCTTCAGATCCGAACCGTATTTCGGTTGACAAAGTTCCCCTGATCCGTGAAAATCGACTATGAACTTTATGACTTCTCAATAATAATTTCGAATCGCTTCTTTCAATATTCGATTAACTTGACGTTTAATGTTAGCGTTAGATACGATAATTGTTACCTTCTAAACCAGTTTTGTTTCCGTATTGAACAATTGCTTTCATGAGCACAAATCGCGTCATCAATATGTTCAGTTGATTGCATCGTTGTACACCTGTCTACATTCTTACTTCATATGGTATTTGCTATTGCCCCTTCATATCGTATGTCTTTGATCGTTAGAATTTGAGACTTTAATCTCAAGATATATAGTTAACGTGGCTCTCATATTCTATCAGCCTCAGAAAGTTACGTTATGGGATTTATTTTGTGGTGAATTTACATAAATATGAGCTGATATGCAAATCAGCTTCCCATATCTATGTCCTTGCCGGCCATACTAGAACGAATATCGGGCGCCGCATTTCCCTTGGAAATGCATCCAGTTTGAATGTATCACTCATATCATTTTCTTCTTCTCTCATTTATTTATTAATGCAAGGGTTCCGCTAATCATGACATCAGCAGTTAAGTCCAGCAACAACTTTAGCACCATTCATAAGTATGATGCATCGAAAATCTGAGAGGTACCCTTAGTGAGGGCATTTCATAACCAGGAAGCAACGTATGATACGTAAGTGTTCAGTGTTCTCCAGTGACCATGCACTTGGAAGGTTGTAAAGGAGCGTACGTGAGATGACGTCAGGAGAGGCGGCGTCAAGACGTAAAATAAAAACGTTAGGGATCGGTAGCAGAGAAGAGGGATCGCCTAACTTTGCTTATGATAGAACAAGCAGGATGCAGGGATGAGAGGTGTAGAAATAATACCATACTTACGTATATTTCAACAAACGCTGTAGAGATTTATTTCATTTAGTGATTTTACATTCGGATTAAAAGATTTCTAGAATCAGCTGTACCAGCGAACCAGCAAGCCTCTAACGGTTACATTTTCCGTCGCTAACGGGAATTAATAGGGTTTGTTGATGCAGTTGAAGATTTGCATGAATGTCGCAAGCCTTCAGATTCGTCGATGCAATTGAGGCGTTCATGAATTCACTACTGCATTAAGTGAACGATCTATAGACTCGAAAAATGAAGTTATAAATATCAAACAGAACTATACGAACTAATTCAGTTGAATTTCGCTGAGTCGTTACAAGAGGGAACCACACTAAGCTGGAGGCAATCCTCATGGCACTTCTGGTGATGAGATACGAGGCCGCTGTTCATTGCGGGTATCTTTTGAGTGTGCATCTGGCGCGAAGGTGAAAATATCTGAAACGGCAAGCGGAAATGGATTTGAAAAACGTTTACGGCAGTACAGTATGACGGTTCTTGACACTGTGTTGGATTCGGGTTCGTTATCCATCGTTCATATGGCTGACTTAGAAAAATAGGCGTTTTCTTTGCACATACCTATTGCCACATTACGGCAGCACTAGGTTTATTGCATACTTAAGACTCTTTCAGCAGGAGTCTGTTCACCTCAGAAAAGAAATGCTTCCACCATCGGAATTTTGTATGGGCATAAAAAAAACAACGAAAACGAATTGTTGCTAAAGAGGCTTTTCGCTGCTCTGTTTCCCACATGCGGTCGTCAGTATTACTTATTGAAAGGAACGTTCGTAACAATCGGGTTTACTATTAGCTAGCACAACAAGCATTTTGTAGTGCTCGCGAGTGCCGTTTTGGGAGTTTTATAGCCTGTAAACATATCGAACACAAGTGAAATCAGAGGAAATACATAAACATGCGTTTAAAACCAAAGGTATTAGTTTGCCTAGGGAAGGTCGGATAAGAAGAGGGATGCGTATTCTCACCTATAGCTATAGAGATTAATGAGAGAGGACTTCATGAGAAGAATAAGTCCTAAAAATGGTTAAGTAAGTCAGAAATGTATGCTGTAGTTGTTTAGTCGTATTGCTGCAATAGCCGAACTTTTAGATGAATGTTTAGATGAAGCCCTTCTATATGTTTATTGCAACATCCCGTGAGTGGAACGGGAGAGCGGGGGGCTAGAATATGGAAGATCTCTGTGTATAGTTGCAACGACTCATTAAACTTCGCTAGCAGGTAAATGACAAAATTCACACCTGTTTCATTCAAGCTAAGAAGCAGATTTAAGGTTGTGCAAAGTAATCAGAAAAGCCTGCAATTGTTTGAAATGCTTCGATAGGAAAACGCACAAAATCCCTTTTTCAAACTGAACGTTACGA
Organism: Baylisascaris schroederi; assembly: GCA_006503575.1. NCBI lineage: Eukaryota > Metazoa > Nematoda > Chromadorea > Rhabditida > Ascarididae > Baylisascaris > Baylisascaris schroederi. Next base: position 446,376 of record QEWY01004180.1, on the reverse strand, counting down.
CAGCGTGAAGGCATAAAGCCCATTAGCACTCGGAATTGGGAAGAGCTAATTTGCAATTTTTTCAAGACTCGTTACTTGTTTCTACATGGGATTTTTATCGACTAAAACATCCAATGGTACTTAGTAGGAACAAGAACAGGGTCACTTCTATTGACATATCCATCAAAAAGTGATCTCATTATTGCTTATAAAATTTTCGTTTGGATATCCCCTGCGTTCATTTGATATAGACCTTCCCATAAAGGACTTAGACAAGGATATAGATGTTTATATGAGCATTGGCCTCAGCTAGCATAGTCACTGTGGCAAAATTCTGCAAATGGCTATTCGAGTTACGAGTTATGATTTCCTTTTGAATTGAGGCTTACATAGAAAATTATTGGGAAGTCTCCGTTACTTGTTGTTGAGAATAGCGGACGGGGTCTGTGAAAAAAGAGGTCGATATAATCGAAAAAGTGCAGCGACAGTTCATTAAAGGGGTTTTTGAAAGAGTGTTTCGTGAATCGTTTCAGCCTGACTACGAGCATCTGGTTTACATTTTTGATTTAAAACCTATCTGATATCATATACCTCAACTGGATTTGCACTTGTGCTCCGAGATCTTTAAAGCTTTTACAGCAATCTTGCTTGAGAGTATTTTCTCTTTTGCAAAATTTGCACTGCATCCAAAACAGTTTCGGCTTCGGATCGGAAGGAAGTTAGCAGATCAAACTGACTTGCATAATTCATTCGCTTTCTATGTTGCCTTCATTTGAACATTTTCCCCATGTAGTATTGTTATGGCATGTAACCAGTCTTGTTTTAAGTGCCACCTAGAGCACTATGATCATTATTCAACAGCTGTAGTTACTCGCATCTTTCGAATTCGTAGCACCTTTTTTTACGAACGTCATCGCTAGAAGCCCCTGTTTCCGTTGTTGTTCGGTTTTTTAAAATGCATAACCGTATGCTTCCTTCATTGCGTAATAAGGACGCATTGTTGTTTGTTTCTGACGTCGGAAAAAGAAGTCACCTTAAAATGTTACACAAAAAGTCGTGGCCAACAAACATCTGTATACAACGCTTGTAGTTTTTCTCATATAGTGGCGCAACGGTTTTCGTTGTGAGTGAATCCACCACATCAACAAACGTGTTCTGTGTTACACAGCGTTCTTGATCGCTTTCGCCTTCTTTATGTGGATCCTCCTGCCCGTTCCAAACTTCAGAAATGTGTAGAAAACCCCTTCTGGTCGAGTTTGAAGTTCATTAGGTGACAAATCCTTGCACTGCTGTTACCACTAGTGGTTGCGTGCTCTTAGAGCTTATAAACACCTGCTACTACGATCCGTGCTGCTAAGATCTGAACTGGATCCTAATAGTATTCATACAAAGCACGCTTTTGTGAATGCTTTAGACAGACTGATGCAAATCTTTTTCGCAGGTTTTCCGCCAACGTGACTTCGATCTTCTGACGGCTAATGGTCATGTCGATAAACATATCGCTGTCAGAATCTGGCCCTATTAACCTCGACGATATTCTCAAGGATGTGGACGCGTTTCGTGGCGAAAGCGCATCGAGTAGTGTCGGACGTATCGATTCGGAAATCGATATTGATTCAGCTTCCATTTCTAAGCAGAAACCTGTTGGCTCAGCGAGGCGCAAAGCAGAGTAGGATATTAGTAGTTTTATAATCTCAAACATGCAAAGCAACAATTGATATGAGGAAATTTGAGGTGACTTCTACTAGGAGGTGGAAGTACTGTAAAAGAGGAATTACTGCAATAAGCGCGCGATCTGTTGGGCTATAATTCGCTTCTGTGTGTTATCTCTTTTATGGGGCGTTTATACATTTGCACTTGCGGGACAAATAATGGCTAGGTTGTGTTCCTGCATGTCCACGTATTCGAATATCTGTCTGTCTGCGTCATAGTTTCTATTGAGAAGCCATTCAAGTTGTACTTATGAAACTTGATCTATGCAAACGAATTCACAGAATGACCTCATGTACAAACCTTCACTTTCATCTATCAGATTCTCAAAAAGTTATATACACTTCGATATGTCAATATAATTTGCATGCATTATATAATGTTGTGTTATACGGCCACTCCAATCCGGTAAATGAACTTGCTGAGCAGTCGGTTGGCTTAAAATATGAATGCATTATTGGCATGTTTCATTATTTATTGGCAGTTTGAGAGATGGGTTGGTCTGAAGTGAGTTGGCAAAAACACCGCATAAGCAGCTGAAGAACGCTTTTCCAATAGCTTTGCAATTCCACATTTCGATTGTTTTAGAAGCATAACGGGGTTGTTTCGTTACTTCATAGAAAGGTTGGAACTGAAATGATTATTGTTAAAAAGCTTACCAGTAAGTGATTAGCCATTACGATGCTTGGAAACATTCCCCCTCTCCATTTCTGCACCGCACTTCTAATTCAGAGGAGAGTGCGAATCCTGCGCACTTTAGGTGCTGTATGTGGGAACCGTGCAAAGTTGTGAAAAGTGAAGGTGACAAAATCTTATACGGAAGGATCTCCTTCCTTCTGATCCTTACAAGTTCATTCGTCATCCCGAGCGTGGTGGCTGTGGGAAGAGAGACTGCATGCTGCGTATACAAGTTCATTCGTCTTTCTCCTTGTCGAGACGTTTGCCACATGCAAGTCGAACAAGGGATTATTGTGGATTGTGCTAACCGCGTCTCTGTTTGTTGCAGCGTTTTTGGCGTTTGAAATTGCTAAAAGAGGCGACCATAGCAAAAAGGGCATGAAAGGATCTAAATCCCGCATTTGTTTGCAATTCTTTAGTGAAGCGGATCTGCGTCCTTGGAAAGGGCGTGGTAACTTCTATTTAGCACAATGCTATGATCAATTTCTGCGCATAGATTCCTCAAAGCTGAAGCCCCAGATTCCACAATATCTCTACAAACTGCTTAAAATTTCCAGATCCTATGAAATTTAGCCAGGGTTTTAAGAAAGATGCCATTGTGGGTGTTCAAAATTCGGCTGTTCCTCGACGCAGGTTGGTCTGACTGAAGGAACATGCAAGTCTAAAAGACCCAACGAAAGATATCTAAAGTAAAGTTTCTCAATGTTTGTCTTGTGGCTCCTTTCTTTACGTGTGCTCCATATGAAACGTTGGCATGTGCAGAAGCTATCCGTTGAAAGGGTGAAGACTGGCATGGATGAGGCAATCAAAAATTGGCAACTCGCCAGAATTGATAGGTTGCAGAATCTACCGATCACTAAAGGGCACATGAGCCAGTGTTGTTGGAAAGATTTTTTTGAGAAGCAGGTAATTGGTTTATTGCTGTAAGCAGCATTTGTCAAACCGCATACATGTCGTCAGTGTGTAGACTCGTTGAAGCTGAAGGTGATTTCGAAGTTGATGGCTTACATCGTAAAGTCCGAAATTTCTTCATTCAAACATCGATTAGATGTTCTCGTTTGCGGTGTACTTGATAGCTGATGTTGCTTTGTCATTACTCAACTTCATAGGCTACAATGATGCAAGGAGCAACGAAACTATAGCATACATCGTCGTTAATTTAATTGCCTTTTGATTTGCACTGCTCTTGCTATGGGACAAACTTACTATGCGTTTAAGGATGGCTGTTTTTGTTTAGATTGGCGTCAGAAGAGTCTTCAGATGATGGTCAGCCTTGTCAACCTCAAGAAGAGAAACACAATATTTTCGAAGCGGTACGCTTAGAGCACCTTTTTGTCCTATTTCTTTGAAGATTCTTGTGTTCTCGTTAGATGAGAGGAGACTAGAGGAAAGGTGGAAGAGGGGATGGAGGAAATATTTCACGCAGCTAAAACACTCAGCGCATTTGCAGAATTCCCCATGCTTTAGAGGCTTTTGAAGCGAAAGAAATGCTTGTCATTGAGCTGTTTCGTTTTCTTGGGAAACAGTTGAATGGTGGATTCTTTTGAGTACTGAAACCATCTTTCCCTTGTTGAGGAACTCGAGAACTGAGAAAGGAAAGCTCCTGAAAGTCCATCTGTAACGAACACCTTTTCATATGTTTATTTTATTGATAAAGTTGTTCGCTTTACCTCAGCTTTTTTACTATCAAGTTGTGGTACTGTTTTACTGAATCGCTACGTTGTTGCTTATTTAAGTCGTGTTTCGCTTATTCTTTCGTTGACGTCATATTTTTATTATCATGTCATTTTTGCATAAATTTTCCATTTTCCATAGTAATGCTGAAAACACACAAAACTACATAACGCTAACACATTATTAAGGGGATTTAGATGTGTTGTTTGAAAAAAAAGATGCAAATCTTGCAGATTATTTATGCAAATTGCGCCATTTAAAAGTTAAATTTAGGATATTTCACCTTTAAATTTTCTTTCATAATCGAAATACCTTTTTGATGAGGTTTTGAAGTGATAAAGTTTTCGTATGCAGAGTGTGGATTTTTCGAAAATTGATTGAAGGAGAATTTCATTCATCGGATGTGCGTTTTGATTATCAAGTTCAAAATGCCTTCCAACTTGATGAGCTAGCACTTTGTCCTTCGATACTATCGTTATTCTTTGCACTGCAAATTTTTCATTTATCTAATTATTAGAGTTTCATCTCTCAACAGCTGTATTTTTGAGCATCGCGTTCTTTGCATTTCCATTATATATTGTTTGATTAAGTGTTTGCGCAATAATGCGCTTAAATTTCGATTGGAACATATCTACAAATGTCGTTATATCTATCTGAGCGATTTTAAAATTTCTGCAAAATTTAGATAATTTTATATGTTTTTATTTTATTTCGAAGCTAATAGATCGGCTTGAAGATTGATGTAGTGGAGATTGCGTCGTGATGCTTAATTGTATTCTCGTCACAATTCATAACTCCGGTTTCAGCGCTTCTGTTTTTGAAACTAACAAATATGCAGAATACGGATCGCCATAATTTGCGTTGGAGAATTTACTAAAGCGCCCAATTATTTTATAATAATTAGTGGAAAATAAGGATTTACAGAGTTAAGCATGTTTGTTTTGCGTTCTGCACTTCGTCCAATAGGATGAGTTTGTGGATGAAAAGGACTAGGTGTTACATGTTTGAAGTTATTTGCAATGTTTGATAGACGATAAAGCTTTTAAGGCACTCGAAGCTCGTACTCTACGCACCATTGCCGAATCATCAACGATAAATACGGATGTTCTAAATGGTGATACAAGAAAGCGTCATTCTTATACGCTTCTCTTCAAAAGAGTGAGTTTTTTTTTTTTTTTACGAAATGTCCTGTAATTTCGTTCCACACACGAGAATTCGTCTGTCCTGCATCAGTAAAAGGGGTTTTGCTGCAATGATACCTTCATCTAATCATCGTTTTAGTGTAACGTTATTGCACACTTCCCTGGCACTCGTCTTCTAGCTGAAGTGTTGTGGAAAAAGAGTTTCTAGTTGAAAGAGGACGAGACAGTGGGATTATCTGTTTTTATTAATAAAACCCAACATGGTCGCTTACTTTCGATGAGCGACAAGCTCCATATCTGTAACTTAATAGATAAAATTTTTTATCTCTGTTTAAGCATTCTTCTTCATCTCTTGTATGCAAGCGAAGTAAATATTGATGAAAGAGTAAGTTTGCATTGCAACCTTTAAAAAATGTTCCGATGTAAAAAGCACTGAAGTTGAGTTGAGTTTGTTGTTGTCCGGCGCTCGTCCACAACTTGAAAACGATGTCCATTTTTAGGGTGTATAAAGAAAAATTAATACTATTTGGACGCAGAGGTCGCTTCCGTCGAGAAAGCGATCAAGGGCATAGGTATGCCCAAGGGATTTACAAACAGAGCCAGACCAGTGGTCACCATAGTGAGAATAGTTCGCACTTCCGCGATGAAATCACTTACCCGCAGGAGAAATAATGCCAGAAGCACACATTATTATTTTTACATATTGAATGGATGATGATTGCCCGATAGTATAGCGGTATTCTGGGCTTATGGCAACAGCAGGGTGCATTTGAGTTCAAAAAGAACTGCTTCATAGTGGTGAGGGACATTTTCTTCTGTCTTGCAGGAATGTGTAAGGCGTATGCGGCATGGTGGTATATCAATGAATCAGATGTCACGAGAAACGGGTATAGATCGTCGTTGCTTGCGTTCTTGGCTCAAACAAGAGGCACAACTTCAGGAGGAATCACAAGTCGAATGCACTAGGAAACGGGTTCTCTTTACTGTATTCTGTGCTCCTGGAACATTCATCTATTAAGTTGTAGGAAAATGTTATACCTAAAAAATGTAGTAAAGAGAAAGCAAAGTAGAAATAGAAAGTATAAATAGAGAAAGCTTTAGAAAACATCGAATACCTAGAGAGAATGCGAAAATTGCTAACTTTCAACGTAAAGTTTGTACAGATCGGGATTTGTTTCATATCGAAGAGTGCCGTCATAGAGGAGTCCCGCCTAATTATTCACCGGCGTTGTCGTTTTGCATATCTCATCTCCTTGGAATTATTTTCCTATTTCGAGACGAATTGTAGTTCCTGGATGACCAGTTAAGGCTATAAGCTAGCCGGCTTTATCGTTGGAAGCAGTGCTTGAGAATGGCATCTTGAGCAGTTCAAGAGCTGTGCATGGGTGCATTTTAGGCGTATCAAAGGACATACCTTAAATGTTGCCGGACGGGACTGTTAAATATGTTTAGGCTTTTTTCTGGGATCTGCACCATTGTATGTGCGAAATAAAGATGCCAAATTCTAACGGAAATACCATGAGATTGCAAGCATTTAAACGCTCATCTAGAATTAAATGATCTTCTTAGATGTCGAAGTTTGTCCCCCATCAGACCTCGTAGGCTATCCTTTTTCTACTCGTCGGGATTTCCTTTAGAGACCAGAGTCTGGCTTTTTTCCTCTCCAGGACCTTCCGTAACGCGATTTCCTCGTGAAAGAAAAATGTGCCTTGTTACGTTTTTTTTCATGTCTATACTTTAAAGAACTTCCTGTTATCTTGAACCTTGCTGCTTTTCCCCCTTCTATGCAAAATTCAACTGTGCAGGTAGGACTTCCTACGTTCTCTTCATATAAGCTGCAGCTGTTTTTTTACATTTTATTGTCCTTACCTACATACGTTAGCACTCTTGCCAAGATTTTTTACTAGGTAGAGGATGAAAGGGCTGTGAAGCTATGCCTTGCTTTCGTTGAGAAAAGAGTTCTTTTCACGTCCTTTCTGTGTGCTCTTGCAGGTTTGCATTTGCAAAGCGCATTGTCTTGACGCCATGTCTGTGCTTATGTTTGTCTGTGTGTGTTCGTGTTTATCTACATGTCTGGTGTTTCAATTGAGGAACCACTGAAGCTAGAGTAATGAGACCTCGTCATTATAGTGTACCTTAAGGAGTCCTATACCAACTTCCAAATTGAGCAGTCAATTTCGAAAAAACCTAAATGGGGATTTGGACTGTTGAAAAGTTTGCATGTGATTTGCATTTTTGCATCTGGTTGGATTATATTTTGCGCTTGTCGAGTCACAAGAGAAAGTATCTTTCGTGGAAGACTTATTCGAGACGGGTCAGCAAGAAAGCGTTATGGCGGCTTGTGAAATTGGTTAATATGATAAGCTGAATGGAAAATCACCCGCTAGATGAACTCATCTTGCTTACTCTTCCATTTTTTTAACTTTCCACTTCGCGATTGCCAAAGAGACTTGTCTGGACGTGGTCGATGCTATGTATTCTTCGTCGCAGAATTGTTTCGCCAGAAGGTTGCTGAGTTGGGAGGTTGGCGAAATTGTAGTATCGTTGTTGCAGTCCATGATGTCAGCTTTGATATGTCCATTATTTGATGTTTAATGATGCTCCTTGTGTTGTTTAGGGTCATTCTTGCAAAAGTTATCAAGTTTTCTTGCGAAGAAACAATACGACTTTTTACAGGTGAGTGGAGGAGGTCGAAAAGCAAGTTACATTCAATTAGAAAACAAGTTAAACGAATGGTACCAGGCGGAAACAGTATCTGGTCGAGATGTGACATACCGCAAGCTTAACATCGCTGCTTATCGTTTGGCGAAAGAGTATGGAATGCCGAATGCAGTAAACGTTTGTTTTGTTCGCATATTCTAGCATATAAAATCAGCTTATTGGTGTTGCAGTTCATTGAGTTTTTTTGCTACCTGTTTTCTGTGCCAATGTGCAGAATGGAAGGGACAGTCTGTTTGCTTCCTGATCGAGCAAGTTTACATTTAGCTAAGTCTCTCTCGTTTTTGGCTATGCGGCCGATTCAAGTTCGAGTCCCAGCTCAACTTTCATGACGTCTGTGGTATTGTTCAGTTCACCCATGATCGTTGCATTCAAGCTTTGTCGATGTGAAGAAGCGCTCAGTGAAAAGGCGATTCAATGGCGTTTACAATATTGAACGTGTTCATTTATAATGTTTTGTAGCATAAAAACTAATTGAAACAAATTGAGTATGATATTGAAAAATGCTGAAAATAGAAATATGGCTATCGCTATGCAAATTGCGGAGTAAGATTCCCAAGTTCTTCACTTTGTTTAGTATTTCCAACGGTATATACCGAGCTTCCCCCGCGATTGACAGTTATTTCTCGCGATTGTTCTGCATAGCCTTTATTTGCACAACAGTAATACCCGGCACACAATATGTACCGCTTGTGCTTTGCAATGTATATCGAGCTACTTGCAGTTCAGTTTGCAGAAGTGAAAGGGAGGGAGGTGATGTGTGTATCTTCCTTGAAATCCGTTAAAATCTGAACTTTCTGTGGTTAATGGGACAGTAGTGCCTTTGAATGCCATTTCAAAATGAATGCGTCAAACTCACTGACTGTCGCAACTTGCACCCTGTTGTTGCATTTGGTTATGATGCTACACCTGTGGAATCTCGAATGTTGGGTTTGATTCGTATAGTAGCATTCGAGATGTGGAGACACACTGGCGATTGGGCTAGTCTGTCAGTGTGATGGTGGAGTATTTATGAAGGGTGCTAACGAAAAGCCGTCATGTGCTGTTGACATCTTGATTTGCTATAATCAGAGTCGTAATGTCAAGCCCTCAAATACGGTGATTAATTCCAAATTTAAAAGGGTCTAATGGGAAAATCCAGTCAACCAAATATTGCATAGCTTGTCGATAATTTTTTTTAACGTTGCATACTGTGATGAGTGTTCTTGTTTAAAAGTTTCTGGCGATTTTTTTACGATGCACTGAGAGTTAATTGAGCTCGGTTTTTAGTGTTGGATAGGCATTAAACGTTGTTGCACTAGTGTTATGAGTGAGCGATCGGCTGGCGATTGTTTTGGAAAATAGTAGATTGCAAGTTTCCCGTCCAGTGGGACTTCTCGTGCAGGGTCACATCTTCGGAATGTGCTCATTTAATGTGAGGTCGTCGTTGCTAGAAGAATAGCTTGACAAATACGAAGAGGAAGCGAACAAGATCAGTTGCGACATCTTTGACCTGGCTGAAGCGCGCAAGGAAGAGTAGAGATCTATCGATGATCAGAACAGCAATCGTCTGTTCTTCACCGGTGACCAGATTCCCAAGTTGGCGTTGAGTTACATATTGCAAGCGGATGAAAAGGTAGAGAGCTTTGATTTGAATGCCTATATGTGCAAATTATGCAGTTGCAACTAAGAATCTCAATGCACACCAATCTCAGGGTAATTCAGGTCTAAATACCTCGCAGTGGAAGCTCGAACGCACGGTGTGCAGATTTCTTAGAGGGGCTAACGGATGGCATATATAAAGACAGAGAACATTCATTCGTCATAGGAAAGTTTCATGCCACAGCCGACAGAAAACGGCAGCGGAGCACACAGTAGGTCGTTTTGGATATGGCATTGGAAACGAGCAAAAGCATCTGGTGGTTCGATTTTTGCGATAACAACAACCTCAGAGTAATTAGCACAATGTTCAAGAAAGTTGGACGGAAAGGAGTTTTAATAGTGCGACAAAAGGCGAAATTGGTCTTGTTCTAGCTGGGAAGCAAGTTTCATCAAAGGACATCAGGCAGGTTTCCCTGAATAACTTCGGCGCCCTTGGTCAGTTTAGAAATAGGAGTGGCCATTGCTTAAAGAAGGCCATTCTCTGATTGAAGGGTCTTCGTTTGTGGACCGTGTGGATAGCGACTCCCACGAGAAAGAAAATAAGCAAGGTGCTCCATAAGGAAGTTATAGAAGAAGAGCTAGATGAAATGCATGAAGTGAGTTCTATGAGGGCATAGTGCGAACCAACATCATGGTGATACAGGTACCCGCGGAGAAGAAAATATGAGACTCATGTTATTGAGGGCATGACTGATCTAATGAAAGAAATGAGGTTAATGAACAGAGATTATATCATCGTCTTCAGGTCGAGTACCTACTTATGCCAGACTTTATCAAGGAAATGGAGTTTCGTCGGAAGGAGGAATATGCAAAAGCAGTTCCATCAGGGAAATTGAAAACAGGGAGAAGCGAAAATGTTGGCCGAAAAAGACAAATGATGGAAGAATGAGGGAAGACGGTAGGATATTAAATAGACAAACGAAATGAAGCAAGAGTGAATATCGCAGCATTCTGCATACCCGCCGTAGCACGGATTATCGAGAAAGAACACGAGTGAAAGTTTTCAATTTTTTTTCTCCGTATTTCCTACTCGTCAGCGAACACATTCGACTTAGCCAATAGAAATCCTGTGTGGGATTCATTACAGAGAGCTTTGCTTCACCTCTCTTTTACCAAACTATCAAACCAGAAGCGTTACAAAGAGCGAAGGAGACGGGCAATCGGCGCTGTTTGCCAGAACGAGAGAATTGCGCCTATGGGGCATCATATCGATCATCTGCGGTGGTGAATAACAAGTATCGGAGCTGACGGAAAATGCTTCTCGAAGCTTTTTTTTTCGCGAATTCATTGCTACTTTCATACAAGTGAAATGAAATGAAGATTGCGCTCGAAGAATTGATTGAGAGAGGAATGATATGAAAGTGCGTAACCAAAATGAAAGGCCGTGACCGACAGCCAATTTGTTGCAGCACGGAACACGCTAGAAGTGATCGAAGAGGTCATAGAGTTCGTTCAATTTGGCCACTCGTCACCATCGAAAGGGACATGAAGTGAGCAGCTGGATGAAGAAGAAAAAGAGGATAGAAGGCCTTCTTATAGTATAAACGCTCCTCTCACTGAAAGAATCTTGACAACGGAGGTGAAAACCAGCATATTCTACCAGTAATGCTGCAGGGGTCAGAAATACGGGCTGTGATCGATAGAAGGGAGAGTATAATAGCTTTCGCTGGAAAAGACATGGAGAGTTGGAATATACGCAGCGTTAAGGGATTGCAGTACAAATGAATAGTTTTGTGCTGGTGTGACTGTAACAAAGGATTTTGTGAGCTGGTCAGAAAGAAGAAAGTTCTCCTCGGCGAGAAAACTATTGTTGATGAATGGTTAGAATTGAGCCAGATAATGCAGCGAATAGTAGTCGAGAATGGGGAAAAACTAAAGGTGATGATAAAGATTAGGTGGTGGAACCGAACCTATAGAACTGCTGAGCAAACCTACATGTAAGCAATAGCGAACAGCAATACTTGTAGTTTTTTTCGAAACGGATCTATTTGAATTGCCAATTAAATGAATGAATACAATAGATATTGCTGAAAAAATCAACTAAAATTATAATTTTTTATGTGCAAAGGCAATAATTGCTTCATGTTATCCAAATTTGAAATTCTATTGGAGTCGATATTGTTGTGGAGATGCTCATAAGAATCTTTTGCAGTACTCAAAGAAATTCCTTGCCGCATGGCAGAAGAAGAATCGTCTAATATTCAAGCCAAAAGGCGCACATGACGACGTCATTTCGGCTTCTGCGCCTTCTGCTTTCGACTTATCGAAGTTGGTTTGCTTCAGCTTAAGACGACTTTTATTTTACAGTATTGAAATTTGTTTCGGGTGATTTCTTCTGTGGATTTTATTTGAAAAGATGATCTAGGCAACAAGCGGTTCCAGTCGTAAATGTGAAAAGGGTCTTGAATCCCAGCTCAAATCTATCAACATACGTCTTATGGGCTTCCCACCCTCACCCTCCATATGGGGAATCTCCATATGCGCAATTTATTACGAAGAATAGCGCATACGAAGATAAACTGATTGCAGTGATGATCCCGAGCCAAAATCGTTGATGGATCTGCTCTTCGAAGGCATTGAAGGACAGTTCATTGAGGGTATGGAACCGGAAGCTTGTGAGTCAGCTGATTCTGTGGATTTGCTTTCCTCTCAACATTCTGCCACTGTCTTCACTGAAAGGTTCTTTTCGAGATTGTTTCTTCCTCTTTATTTATCCACCTTTTCTGCCTTTCCATCTCTTTCTTACATCTCTTTATTGTCGCGTTTTGAGCGGTCTCTTACAGTCCAGCTTTAATTCGCTTACCATAAAGTCAGGTATGCGTTTTTACCTGTGGCCCATTTGGACATATTTGTTGTTAAGGTGAATGCGTTGGTCTATATTGTGATCAACACCTTCTGAAACATGACTGGTGGAGACGGTGTTCCGATTAGGCGGTTGGTGTAGTGTGGCGTTTTTGAAGATTCCATCGCAAATTGAACTAATTGCGAAACCTCTTTTAGACTTCTCTTCGGATAGTTTACGTTATGTATGAACATATCGGATAAGTGAGACCCGGTAAATCATCTTCTCTAATAGAATGCTTCATTTCTTGCGATCGATTAGCAGTTGCCATTCAATGCCTTTCTAAGATGGGCTTCAAATTGAGTTTTTTTTAAAGTTTCAGTAATGAGTTAGTGGCCGATACGGAAATCGGGGCCCCTCCATTGTTGTGTGCACATGAGGAGGGCGACGGTTACGGCAGCGAGACACCGCCCCACTTGGATATGGAAGGGGACGACGTATGTTACATTTGCTTTTTTTGACATTCATTCTTTGCAACGGCTTATTCATTCGGCCTGTAGCGTTCGATGATTTCTATGACCGCAAGAAAAGCATTGCCGTATTGCACGAAGGCACTAACGTGCTGAATGATGCCTTCGCGCGATGGGAGCTTACGGAATCATGCAATAAAGAGAGACGAGTGAAATGTTTTCATCGATCTGAAATATGGGAAGGTATTCGCATTTCAATGTTTCACGATTAACAACTGAAGTCCAACAGAACAAACGCATCAGGAATTGTTGAATGAAGCAGGTAAGTTCATAAGAATGCCATCGTTTCGGATTTAATCTTTCCTGGTTTGAAACGATGCAACATTACCTCCTTCCTTGGCGGAGTAGAAGGAATCGGCTTATCGCATTTTTCTTCTATCTCAGAAACCTCTTCAAATGCATTACGACGTCATATAAGATGTGCCAAAACAACATTCTTGTTATGCCAAAGGAACGCTGTTGTCAAAATAGTGAGGGTTGACTAGTCGGAAATGAAAGCACTAATAGGGATTCGAGTTAGCTGAATATTTAATATGGTACTTTTAAACATCCACTTGTTAGACATGCAGTGAAGTGAGCGAACGTCAGATGAGCTCCATTTGAGGTGAATGAATTTGCATTAAAATTCGCATCGATCCGCTAACCGATACAGACATGGACAATGGAGTCCTAATTTGCAGTGGGATTGAGTGATTACATCGCTGATTGCACATGTGCACTCTAAATCTACGCGCACCCGCACATGCATGCACATATGTGCATAGTCAGCTAAAATGCAGTTTATTTTCAAAATATTTGCTTAATTTTGTATCGGAAGAAGTGATTCGCTAAAAAGTGTTGCATTGCAAACAGCATTCTGCAAGGCTTTCAATTTCATGTGATGCGAGCATGGAATTCGTTTCGTGTCGACAACGTTGATGCACCCATTGCTTCATCCTTCAGTTTCCGGCTGAGTTTTTCGATTTTCACATCACTTACTGTTAAATACTGAATTCTAAATGCTTGCCTGTTAACTTCCTAAGCGCCTGTTAACTTCACTCACTCTACGCACGTTTGCACTTTTTTTTTTGCATTTTTGTTGATCCTTTCTGTTGTCCACTTTGCTGTCTTTTCTACATTCATGTTCACATATGTTTTATTTTGGTGATTTTTATTTTATTTATTTATTTGTGGAGGAAATTAGAGAATCGAACACAAACGCATTCACAGATGCATGTGCGCGCATGAACGCATACCTGCACAAGTGCACGCACACACGCACACACACACACACACAACATACGGGTGGGCATACACGAGCTGTCGCCATTCTGGATAGCTGTATGCTAACTGCAAGAGGTTTTGGTCACGCAAAATGAAACATTTTTCACGGACAACCAAAATCTGCGTTCAATTTGGGTAGAGCATCGAGGCGTTGTTGCTGTTCGTTATAGTTCGGCAATAATTTTATCCTAATAGACATTAAATTTCGCAAAGGAGCGCTTCATTGTATTTCTGAAGGGGACTGTATTATTACTTTTGTTGGGCTAATTGTTGTGTTGATAAATTAATCGTTAAGTTGTCAATGAGCGCCGTACTTGGCCTCATTCATGCAAGCTTTCGACTGATGTGTCAGCTGTTATCCCATACAGCTGTGGTTATATTCCTCTACTGAAACCGACAATAAAATATCAGCCATGTATGATGATAAGATAATTTGGTTGAAGAAGGGATGGGACTTATCTGGCACGAATATTAGAGTCGACTTGTGACTCTAGTTCCTCTTATTTCGTTGAATGGTTCCTAAGTGCACATAGAAAGGAATCAATCTCTGTGTCGTACTACAGGTGAGCAATATGAATACGCATTTGCCAGAAGTGCATCATTCGTATCATTCACAAGGAGTGCAAACTACTGAGTTCCCATCATCGATCTCTGAAGAAAGGTGCCACGAAGCGTGTACGCAGACGGTCACCATTCCTGACCAGATGTATTCTTCTACGTGATTTGAGGTCTTGTTGAGTGTTCGTTCAAGTTGTCGGGCACTTGAGCGTTCGTGAGCTATCATTCATACAAGGCCGCGGATATGTTGCAGTATAAATATATAGGTATTCTAGCTGGAAAATAAATAGTTCCGGCTTGCTTAAATTTGTTGCGTAGACATTCTTTGCATCTACAGTTTATTTGTCAGAAATCTTTTTCCCAGCTGATTTAAAAGCAATCGATCAGAGGTATCGCTTTTTTCCAGCCGATGATTAGTGTGCCAGTTCCTTAAATCTTTTAACGCACAGTCCGATGGAAGACTGCTTATCCTGAAAATTTTCCTGGCTCGAGAAAGCTTTTCCCGACTCGATTGGTTAACGCGAAAGATAATTTTTCACTGCATCCCTATCTAAGAATTCTTGCTTGTTCTTAAAACGTTTCCTTTCGAGGAAGCAAATATATTAGGATGAGGCAGGCTCGAAATATGAGCTAGGAAAAATCGCAGCAACCTTATTTAAGTACTTGGAGCATAATATCTACTAGTTCACAGAAAATTAGCTTGAGACGCTCCAGGGGAAATTTCCCAACTTGGAAAAATCTTTCCACATCACCGATCACCTCATCGAATACCATTCAAAAGCTGCCTATGAAAGCTGAACTTTCAGCAAAACTGGAAATCAACGGAAGAATCAGGAGTCTTCTTTCTGCTCGAATCTGAAATTATCCAAAGATCTTCCCAAAAAACAAAGCCTAAGTGAATGAGAACTTCAAAAAAACTTGGATTCCTAGAAGGAATGAATTACATTTTCAATTGGTGAGCTATGATGTGGAAGGTTGATGTGACGCTAGAGGAATGGATTAAGAAAGGGAAGCGGAACATTGGTTTTGAGAACGTGAGAGTTGTGCCGTAGTCGTTTTCGACTTCGAAATGATGTCATAAAGTCGCATTTCCGTTTGCGACCCAAATGTGGAAAGACGGGATAAAGTGGGCGGGTGCATGCAGTATATCTTCAACAGTTCAGATTCGTTATGTTTTGATGTAAAGTTGATCACGGCATCTTTTATAAAAAGTTTCTTCACAACAGTAAGTCAATTCCGACATAGAAAAGCTTTTCAGAAAGAATCAGAGTCTGAATGCCTGGACGTTTTTCATGGGGGCAAAAATTTTCCGAATTTTTGACAGCACATAAACTCGCTGGCTGCGGCTTGTTATGGGACTTGAAAAAAAGGGAGTAATTTCTTTCTTCGACCATCTGCTAATAGATTGTAGCTTCTAACTTCCTAATTTGTCCGTGACTTTGCCAAATAGTAATACCGTTTTTCTGACTTGAGGTCACTTTCGATATGGCAACGTTGCAGATTGCGCATTTCTTACAGCCACAACGAAGTATAAACGTGTACGACTCACTTGCTTCACTTGCATTCACACTAATAATAGCTCGCCAGCTTTTCTAATTAGCAACTATTTTTGCGATAGTTTGAGACTGAATTCGAAAAAATGCTTTTCCTTAGGTCACGTTTATCTAACATGGGATGATCTCTTATAAAGGAGTTATTTCACATGGTCCTGAATAATCGTCGTCTTCACTTAGCATAAATTCACCAAATCGTTCACCAAATATCTCCAGGCGAAGTGCAGATCGCCGGCAGATATTTGGACCAGCAAACCAGCGAGCTCATTCGTTTCGCATTCGAGCAAAATATGATCATAGTTTTAGTCTGTTCCTCCAGATACGTCGGTTTCACATAAATAGCTTTCAGGGAGGTTTTGCGCCACCCGCGTTTCCGTTACAACCAGATAGCCACCATAACGTAAGCGTCTAAATGTTATCGCTGAGGCAGTAGAGTCGGCCGACGTTGTAAAGACACTGTGGGGCAAATATGTCGCTGTTAAAACTGCCATCTCTTTATCTGCTGTTTCAGATTACCGCATATTTCTACGCTAAATGTTAAAGATTGCACTACTGGTTTTTCTCTTCCTTTTCCAAACTTGGCATTCATGTAAACTGTATTTGTTGAATATGAGAGGTTTCGAATACATCCTTCAGCGTTCCACAACGCACTTTGCTTTACATACTAACTGTTTCAGTTACACCTCATACCCCTCAAAGTTATCGTTTCCCTCTCAGGCAATTTGTCCCGTGAACTGACCCAACAGGGGTTTGGCTCGTTCCTTCATCATTTCTAGAACGAAAATGTTCCAGTTTGAAAGTGTTGTGGACGAGGGCGTTTTTTATTCCTCGCTCCCGTAGGGTGGCCTTCGTTCTTCAGGTGTTCGCTGTCGTGAAAGAGACTCTGCTTTGATGCTTGCGCCCATAAGGACAAAAGCGGTGTCTAGATAACGACGCCTCATAGGAAGGAACGACTACCTCTCCGCACGCCTTCAGTGGCGAGCACCCCGCGTTCTACTGCATAGTTTCTCGTCTTCTTGAGGAAGAGGGCAATTTCGGCTCGCGGGGAAAAGTTGGTTAAAGACATACCTTAATATAGCACTGAGGTAGCGTTTATTCCTAACGCAACTCGGCTGCGACTGTTTCGCTATTAAGTGACGTTTCTCACGACGGAGCTTTGTGAAGTAATTGCCCTCTTACACGCATTTACAATTTTGCGTTGGTAGGGCACGTTCTAATGAGCTCGTATTTGTGCTTGACATGCGTATCTACCTATTCGTCTGTCCCTTAATATCACCTTCCAGATATTTTGGCTTCTGCAGCGCTCGAGAACAATCAGGCCGTACTGCGATCTTGCAGACTTTTGAAAATTACTTGCGCGCTTATGCAGTGCAGTATTTTCAAAGTTTTATCATTTGTTCTGCAGTCACCATCACTCTACTATGGCGTCTGCTAGATAGTTAGAGTGGACATTTAGGTATCCAAAGTTCTCTCCCTCATCAGTTTCGACTTCCTCATTTATACACAACACTCGGGAAAAGATTGGGATCACGCTACGGTTAGACTCGGCTTTGGGTATACCGCTGTTGCCCGCTTCTCCTATGTCTTTATCATCTAAAAAAAGACATCACTCCTCGTTTCATTGATTTTCGGCTAAGCAGTCAGAATATCGACTTCTCCGCGATTACGTCAAGCATGGCATACAATCGATTTCGGTTAAGACTGTCTTATATAGGTTATTAACCTGGAACTGTCGTAACTTCGAGCATGTTGAGTTCTTCGTAACCTCACTTCTCAGCAGCATTCAACAGGTTGATAAGTCAGACATAGGTCAACTCACCACATATCAGTTGGTCTGTGGGTTGACAAAAATGCCTGGCCGCCTTTATGTGCTTAATGATAGTATCCATCTTGTCCATATTGACACATATTAGCAGACAGTACCGAGTCCTTACATCATAAACGTACCTTCTACATCATTGCAGAAAAAGTGTTTACATTGCTGTTGGTAGGGAAAACTTGAAGATGAGGCCTTGTAGGTGGAGCATGCGTGAAGGCCAATCCCATCCCTCGTATGGAGATTTGGCTGGTACAGCGCAACGAATCTCCATCACCTGAGACTAAACCACTCCAACTGATGCATTCAACTCCTCACCATCAGCAACCGTGTTTGATGCTCAACATTCTTCATTCACGAAGCTTTTATCTTCAGCATGAATTTTTAGTACTGTTGACGAACAACACACCTCTTGAGCATTGATCGCTCAACCAGCTACAGCAGCGTTGCGCTCACCGTCCTATCCACGAAAAAAGGCTAAATAGGAAAGTTCAAACCTCAGCCTTAGAGTGATATATTGCTGTAATACATCCACAAATAAAGGAGTGTTTAGTGAAAAAAATGCTGCAGAAGAGTTTCATTAGCAGTGTGTAAGTATAATGTGAGGCCGATGGAGACCGCACCGAACAATGCGTACTTAATCGTTTAGGTGAGATGAGATGTGAATGCAAAGTTCTATTTATTGCAGCATTCTTACGAAGTGGCATTCTCGAGCAAGCGGCGCTGAAATTTGAGAAACGGCAACACAACTTGTTCAATACGAACGCCTTATGCACAAAAGCATAGCGTTTTGTGCAGAAAGCATCGCTCACATACACAACGACCAACACGAAAATCTTTGTGGCGAATACCTGAGTGAAGGTGCGTATAAACTCTGAGTAAATCAACAAGCAAGTTTGAAAAATAAAATAAAAAAACAAATCACCGTGGCAATTCAAAGAAGATATCCGTAACGAGAAGAATGGAAAGTGGGACAGTGAGAGAGAAGAAACAAATGAGGAATTAGTACCCGACGTACAGGTGACTTTATACGAACGATTTGCAAGAGCAGACAACATCTGAGTACGAGCTGGTCATCGGCTTCATAAGTAAACACTTTTGATTTGAACGCATCTCGCTTAATTCATTGATAAAATCTGTCTCATATTCTTCCTTCGTCGAGAAATTAAGACAGCAATGTATGCACTGATAAATGATGGTGATATTCTCAAGGATTTCAGTGTGAATCTTTCATCCGATGAGATTTCCGCAGTGGGAACGCAATTACTGCCCATCGAATCAGCGAAGTGCGAATTATTCATAGATGACAGGCCTATCGCCACTCATATGTGATCTTCGAATAAAAACACACAAACAGATCTTTCAATCACACCGTATAAAACTAAATCGCAAGACTGATTGGCAATCATTATGTACAAAATTACACGCAGCCAAGCTTAAAACTCTTTTCACAAGTGAAAAAGAAAACTACGCTCAAAATGCATTTTTATATAGCAGCGTCAACACGAAAAGAAATGCTCATCAATGCAATCCCTTCTGTTCAAGATTAGGAAATATTCACCTCGGCATGAAGGCAATTGAAGAAAAAAGAAGGTACAATTGCGGCAGAAGTGACGCACATCGGACGAGGCTCATGCAAGTTTTGGACATGACCCAAAATGTGAGGTTATTGGCTTGATTTAGTCGATAAATGATAAGAGCGATCTTTTTCATAGAAAAATTCTGGAGAAAACCCAAAGTGTGAGTTCTTTTCACTCTAGGGTATATAGAACTGTGGACAGGATGTAAAACTTTGTGAGATTAAGGGTTTGAATACGGGAATTTGTGAAGCGAACATTATGATGGCCATATCCTGGGAATGAGATATCGTAGAGAAAAGGAGTAAAAACATATTTGAGCGCTGCAGCCTACGCCGATTAAACAATTCTCCAACGACTGATGAGAATGATATACGTTTATGACTGCCCTCGTTTAAACTGTTACTATTTCATTTGCATCGGAATGGTCTCTATCTCGCTTGCGTTTCTGCTCCTTTCGCTAATATTTCGTTTTTTTTTTCTGCCATTCTTGGAGCTGCTCAATTCTTATAGCAGTAGCTCTGGGAATGGCTGAATATCGAAATACTAGCGAGGAAAAGAGGAAAGCAAATGATCAGCGAGCCAAATCGGGAAAAGCAAAAACACATATAATGCTTCCAGTTACCCTCCAAAATTTATGGAAAAGCATTTCCCGCTTCATGTTATGTAACTGAGACGTGCGAAATGTCATCTTGTTTCGAAAATTGCTACTGATTTCTTAATTTCATGGAATGGGAAAGGATTACCCACCCTCGATTTTTGCTTACTATGGAGGAAGAGACTCCGCCCTTGTCCCCCTTCTCCCCACTTACGGCCTTGCTAGGATCGTCAAGCAATGTTTATGATAGAACGATGGGGTGGTCCCACTGCCAAAAAGCTGGGCCTAGATAGTACGAACGTTGATATTGGGCTGCAAATACTGCGACGGGAGCACTGTTTCGAAGGCCGATCCCATCGAGCCAGCGGGCATAAACGCCGATTTGCGTGTCGCAGTATTGTCTTTAGACGGCGGGTCGCGTTCTCGTGCATCTGCAACCGTGAATTCGCAAACAGCGATTGTAATTCACATGATCCTGTTTACACAACCATCACGTATAAAAGTTCGACACGTTGCAATGCAACAAACACCTCTGTCTAAGTTTAGAAGGTGTATGATCACGCATATTTTGGTGACATCAGCAAGGGAATATCCTGTGCAGAAGTTTGCTACAACCGCTGAATGAATCATACCAGGTTTGGGCGTAAAAGTGCCAATTTAAGAGTTGCAACGTCGTTTGCAATCGAAAAATTTTCACCATATTTGAACATCAATTTTTTGGAAGCATGGAAGAATGAAAACAAAAATTTAGTAATTTTAGGTTACGTGGAAAGACAGATTCCAAAAAAACCACTCAAGTTGGATTAAAAAAAGGTTTCAAATAACCCGCTAAGCTCGAACTTTTCGAAGAAGATAAATTTTGTGTAAAAAGACTCACTAAACGAATCGTCTGAGGGCGTCGTAACGAGGGATTTTGTAGTGAGTTGATGCCGCTGCGATGGAGGCATGCACCCTACAATCATATAAATACGAAAATGCTATCGCTCTAATTTAAAAATAGCGGAAACGAAGAGCTAAAATGCAGTAAAAATGCCTTCAAGAGGCTACCACTAAGGCAATCGTTTAGATAACCAATCAAATTGTGTTTTGAAAACATTGAAAGCAGCAGCTGAATATAGCTATCAGCTATAGCACAAAACAATAATAAGCTACCGCAGTAAATAATTGTTTCATTGCACTATATCAACAAATAAATAATAAATAATCTATACATTAGAGCGCATGTCACCTTTATGAGTCGCATTTGAGGTGAAGCTTGAAAAAAAAAAAACAAACCGCCAGATGGCGTTAACGGCGATTGCATTGTAGCCATCATTTTTTGCCTCACTTCCCTAATCTTCAACGTGAGCGTTTGCTTGTTCGGGAAATACTGGCGATGTTTGTTTTGAAAAGAGGATGTAGCTTGTCCTGCAAAGTCAACATTCCTAGCAACAATATCATAATAATTAGACCTACAGCACAAATGTAAGAAGCGATAAAACATGTAACGTTACACAACGAAATGCATCTTCAGCAAAAGTTCATTGAATACCCTCAACGATTGCTGCAGAATGCTTCTTTCGTTGAAGAAATGCGCAATTCCCCTTTAGATTCTTGGTTTCAGCAAGTTCAAGTATGCGACAAGTAGCGCCGAAGTCACCAACGACTGCTTAATGAAAGCAATAAGATTGCGTCATCTTAAAACATCAACGTTAAATTGAGAGAGTAATAAGTACGGTTGAAGTGAAAAGTGCATTCCTTAGAGAGGAATAGATGTCGTTTATCAGCTATGCTTCCGTTTTATTGATAAGCTGTCTTGGTGTATTTGATATCACTATGAAGCGCATTGCATGGCGTCTATTACAGCTGACAAATTCGCCTAAGTGCTTTCATTTAGATTTATTACACAACCTGCATTGCGTAGCAAAAAATCACAATTCGTATAATCGTCGTGTTCTCGACGAAAATTGTGATGTTGGCTGACTTAGAGATGAGATTCCTCTAGAGTACGCATATCCCATTGACGTAAAAAAAAAAACTGCTGAGTTTAATCGAAATCGGCATATTTCATGCCGTTCATGACAAGATCTCGTTGCAAATTTCATTGCTTTTGCTTGCTCTTTAAGAAACACACCTCAAGAACCTTACCTCTTGGTACTTTCATGTAGGCTGCGTTAAATATAAATACGCTGAATTCCCAACTTAAATTTTCCGGCGAGAACAGATCTTTGCGGGAATGAACCTTCATTCTAGTATATTGAAACAGTCTCTACTAATACAATTCATAAAATAACGCTTACATATAGCTATAGAAACGAGGCTTTTAGTTAACTGTAGTTACACACAGTTCGCAATTAACTTGTTGAAAGAATATAGTGTACCTGAAGGAAACATTCCATATTCTTCTAGAAGCTCCATGACCAGTTGTCGTCTGTGATCGAGTAGTTTCCTACTTGCCGATTTCTCGGTTGAACCATCCAACGGCGTTTTCGGCGTTCGTGGACTATACATTGGGTACGACACATCGTTGTCATCTTGACTCAGTTTCGTCTATAAATATACGATCATATTTTCATTTGCATGGAAACATCCTCATTGAACCAATATCCAATATAACATCATTGTTACAAGCAAAAAATAACCACTCAAACTGTTGCATAGTGCTTCATCTTCGAAATGCTTAAAAGATTTGAACCTCTCCGGAGGAGATCTGTTGGTGTCGCATCAGGGTATAAAAAACATTTTGCATTACATCAACTTACAGTAATGTTACTCTTTTCTGTGCTTATGTTCAGATAAACTATGAATTTTTTGTTGCAGACAATGTTGCAGGTGGGCTAGATCAGATAAGTGGAAGAGTTCAGAAGGAGAGTGCTATAGCAAGCAATAATGCAAATTCTCAATTCGATTTCACCAACACACTGTCGTTTGTATAAGCTTAGCTTAACCCGTTTAATCAAGAAAAAACTCATAAAAATTTGCATCGACGAATAGGCAGAACTTGAGTGATTGACTTTACAAGAAGAGATGTATCTTTGCTATATTACTGTGGGCATTGCGCAGTTGCTTTTATGATAGCACTTCTGCACGCTGTTACACTCTAACTTATAGTGATTTCTTTCTACTCTTGTAACTTGTTTAGCCGAACAAACGTAAACGAATTTTACTCCATTCACCACCTACATTGTCATTGCTCAAGTCGTGCCTCTTATTTCATATCCAATTCAGGTTGACGCATTGACGACTAATTTCACAAATTTCAGGAAGAGTACTGTAGGCAACAACTGGAGGAAACATGGCAATTGCTGACTAGTTCATATGACACGAATGGTACTGTCTTGCGTTGCATTTTTGGACAAAGACATTCTCCTTCCCAATCCCCTTCCCCTCCCCTCCGTCCCACCCTCGTGTTGAGCTTGTATATGTGAATTTCAATTCACTGCATTATAAAAATACTTAATAACTCTTCCATGCTGGTGATATGAATCGTCAAGCAGTACCCATTTTCAAATGAGCGATGTGTTTTCCATAGTGGTCAATTTTCAAAGTAACCGCCGTCAAATTTGGCATCCTTCCAAAATCTACTAAAACTCGCATTATCCTACTACTGAAGTTGTGCAATATCTACTTCCCATTTGTGTTATTTCGATTACAGTCTCAAGCTTAATCTACGATTTCTTAAAATCCACACTATTTACTAACTTTTGCTTTCAGATGCCATTGATTCTGTCAGCAGCAACAATCTGGTTGATGAGACGGTGTGGAGGTGGTGACATTCATAGCTATCTACGTAGTGAGCATATACTTGTTGAAGCGTTTACAGTGTTAAGATTTTATGTTAGAAAAAAACATTTAATTCTTTAGCTGTTGTATTTGAATATGCTATTCGATTGTTGTATTTTACGCCATAAATGTTGTATTTTCTCACCGGATCATGAAGTGCTGCCGGGTTGAAGTTCGGGCCGAAGAAGAATGACGATGCATTCGATTCGCGTCGTGCACTACCGATTCCTGTTCAAACATTCAGTGTTAACTTGGATAGCAAGAGAGATCCATCAAAATATATATCAAACTGCATATTTTACTACTTGCGAATTCTCACTTTTGGTAGACCACACGCTGTGAATTTATCTGAAGCGGAAAACTTAGGAACAACAAGATTAGATCGACGAATTTTTTTCGGTTTATTAGCCCACACAAGCTAGCTTTGAATAAAATTGGCCACTCATGAAAGAAAGCTTCTGATCCATAAATTCTGACTTCCGGCAACTGCAAAGTGCTGATCACTTTTGGCTAGTAAAATAAAATCTTCCTTAGGTTATTGGGTCCGTATGTGGTCATGCGATCGGCACTGAAGCTTTCGCAAGTTCTTGACGTTTCTTAGGGAACTAGATCTTCACACGTCAATGCTAAAAAATTCAGTTAGTCCCGTAAACGACGGAACTTTAAATATTCTGTCGTTTCAGACAATGGAATATTCCCACAAGGCTCAAAAAGTTGAGAGTGCTCCCTCATAATTTTGAATAACCACCCACTTTTATCCCCACCTTTTTCCCTAGATCATAAAATTTTGCAACACGGAGGAAGAGAGGACGAGGATAAAAACTGGGTGTTACATATTCAGCTAATATAACTTACGAAAGAATATAATAAATTAAACTCACCAGGCGCCTTAGGTGTCATTTTGGGAGTATGTGGCGTAAGCATAGGTGTGCATTCGGAGCGTTCGCTTTCACCCACATTTTTTTGCTTTTCGAGGATCGTACGCAGGACTGCAGATGGGGTTGACGGAAGTGAAGCGGTGCCTAAAATCCTACTAACTATCATAACCTATAGATTTCATTCACATAAAAAATTTTCAATGATTTTCGCAGGATTTTCCAATGGTAGCATCAAAACAAATGAGAATACCTTAGGCTTTGAAACAACAATTCAATCAAGCTGCAATAATTCGAGTACGCATAACGTTCCCATTTTCCAGCAAAGGGCCAGTGAAATGACCTAGACACTTCGAATACAAGTTTGTCTGAATTTTGTAGATCTCAACTATCACATACTCACCCGAAACTATTGGCATAAAAGAATTTATTCCCTTACTGATGGGGCTGAAGAGGTTGAATAGTTGTCACGTTTGTGCTCAACCACAAAAGTTGTCACACCGTCGAGAAAGTGATAGATGACCACTATGTACACTGTAGTAGAACAGCATGAAGCGATTCAATTCAATAAAAGGAAAATCAATTGCACACCTTTGTGAGGATCGTCAGGTGTGAATGCAGGCAAGTTGGCGAACTTCTTTTCAAAGTCAACTTGGTTGAGAACTCTAAACGAGCTAATTTTTATGTGCGGAAATAGAAAACAAGTAGAGCTGTTCTAAGGGAAATGTTAATTGTTGAAATCCCAACAACTCTGTTCCATTTCCTACAGCTTCAAGTGCTGTAATATTACATCCCGCATTCACTCATAGCTCCTAGCACCTAAGATTTCCTGCAATATGATTTCTGAACAGCAGACACAGCATTACCATTACGGAAAATCTAGAAATCGAGAGATCATGAGTTTCCTAATACATCATGCACATCTCTCTTGTGCTGTATTCATGTTCCCTCAAAAATGGTGCATTCGGTGAACTAAGAAATTGTTTCGGCAGCATATCCGTCCATATGTGCTTGCACATACCGCAGGGCTCAATCCTCTGCGACAATTGTACATTTGACACTGACGACTTAGAAGATGGTAATTACAGTATAAAAATAAGTGTCCTATGGATTTATTGGTATGAAGAGCAAATATACATTATAACCAATAAGCAAAGAACACATACGAAAAATGCACCAATGAGTTGCTCAACTGCAGGACAGGCGATGCAATTTTAAGGAAATAAGAAGAGGAAAATAAACCGAGACCTGTCCATGCTATCATCATTTCTCTTAAACAGCTTCTTCGATGAAGTCTTGCCATCCGCTTCACTGCTGTCGTTGGTTTTTCGCAATTCGCTCGATTCTTTTTGTTTATTTTTTTCCTAAACATTTATGTAATATTATCTGAATAAGAATATATATATTATTAGCAAAATTATGCTGATCTGCTAAGGTCTCTGTTGCAATCATATCCATCCTCAGTCAAAGAGTTCGCCATCTACCAACGCTCTGTCTCCCCATAAGAGAGACAGAGCGTTGGTGGATGCAGATGGGGATATATGAAACTTTCTAAAAATCTCTAGAAAGTCTGGAAGATTTCTAGAAAGATTTTCCAAAAATTTCAAAGCTCATTCTTGGACACTTTTTCCCAATTTATTCAGATAATTATTTTTCAGCAGCCATCAGAATTTGCACTCGTAATTCCCGAAAAAATATTATTAGAGGAACATTTGCAGATATGTCCGATTCCAACAGGATCTTTCATTTCCATTGGTCATCCAGCAATTGCAATTTCTGTGGATCATTCTGGAGAAAGAAGAAAAAAACAAGCCTCAGAATGGATATTGCGATTGATGGATTCATCGACGCTTGCTGCAGTTGTGTTGGATGATTGTTCTCCCGCCTGTGCTGCAAACCGCAGAATTTTTTAGCGAGTTAACATTAGAAATGAAGCAACTGAACAATCTTAACGAAAATATTGTAGCATTTAAATGCTTCTTTCTTGGATTAGTTAGTTGTACAATGATGTACTTTCTGGATTTCGCTGCAGTAAACGTGGTTGGATTAGTTCATCAATTCCTACTTGAGGATCTGTGAATGCAAGTCCTTTCATTTAAGTCCTTTTCGCCTCATGATTTCATGTGCTCATACCAAACCGAACTCTTCAATGAACCTACGCACGGTCGCAGGGCTCGCATTGTTTCGCTTACTGCATAATGAAAACAACAAAGTTCGCTAAAAATTTGAAGCCTTGTTAAAACAATCATTAGGCACTCATAGCAGTTTGAAGCAATAAGTCGTTATGTAGTGAAATTTGAATTCATGCAACTCCAAAGAGGGCATCATGGACCAATCTAAACACATCTGTAGCCCAGATATATAGAACACAAATTAACATGTGCCAATCAGTGTAATGCTGTTTGCGACAGCGCCAGTCACAATATACGGCGTTCGTATGGCAGACTTTCTGTTTGAGCATGCAATAAAACAAAAACATTCACAACTAAAACTGCCGGTAGCAGTTTCCTAGCAATCAATCTTTACTTGCGTTTTAACCAAAAAATTCGTCTACAAAATGACCAGTTCTCTCCTTAGCTGAATGTCGAGAGTGTACCTTTGTTATTACTGCTATTAGGACTATGTTCATTCACATATCCGAATTCAAGGTTTGTTTTTCATCACCACGAGGAATCATACTTAGCGAAATCAGCGCTACGCGACATCAGTGACATGTAGGTGATTTACGATGAGATGAATGCGGGGCAAGAATCAATGTTGGGCCGGAACCGAGAAAAGAAGAAATGTCCGAAGTTTTTCTCTCCGGAATAAATTCTTTGGCTCCCAAAGAATATATTCGGCTCGTTTATCACTCGAATCCACCAAATTCCTTTCAATTTCCAAAAATACAGAATTCAAGTACTTAAAATTCTCTTATGTCTAAAACCCCTTGAAAAGGTTGAAAAGTGTTGCATTTGAAGAGCCGAAGCATCTTTTTGGGTTGCGCGCTGCTATGCTCAGCATTGATTAAGAACGAAAATTATTCAGTCGCTTGAGCCCTATCTCATAATCTATTCTTTTCGACAAATCGATAACAACCAAGACAATCAGATACTTTTTTACTATTACCTTGCTATCAACAGGAACTTTACCTATAAAAGTCAACAACTTAACTAACTGTGACCATAAACAGGGATCATAGAAAAATGAGAAATTCTGTGAACAGCATCAAAGTGCTGCTAATTTTCACCTGAAACTTCGTTAGGCGTCTGTAGCGCAGATGGTGAGCTAACAGATAATGATTCCAATGCAGTTGTGGAGGATACTGAACCAGAGCCAGCTGAAAAGCAGCCTATTATTATATAGATGCGCCTCAGAAATTGAACAGAAAAGATATTCTCACATAATGTAAAACATTTTTTCCTGAGAATGAGCACGCTTCTAATTAGGCGCAAATACATGAAAATATATAAAGATCCAGAAGTTCAACCTTTATGGCAAATGAGTAGCATGAGCGCTGTTGAGAGGTCTCACTGAAGAAAAATCTTCATTGAAAATGGAAGAATTCAAAAATTCCGAAAAGAACAAAATTTTTTGCTGCACCGAAATCTTCCAACTACTGCCATTGACCAATAACATCATCCACAACTCTTTTTTTTTCAGCATCAACTTTAGACAGCCAAATGATATGAGGTTACATAAAAGTACCGTAAGTGCTGCTATTCGTGCTGCTCTTGCTTGAGGTTCGACGCTGTCCTTTGGCAATACCTCGCTGTGCAGGTGTCGGCATGAGGACGAACGTTTCCATGTGTTCTTGACGACTCGCTGTAGCCGTATCCCTACTGAGCGTAGATGTGGGTGGTGCCGACGATACACTTGAGTTCGCCAACGAAGCGCTCATGGGACTAAATCGAGGAATACGTTGCAGCGAGCAAAATCTTCTCATGTACTTTTACAAAACAACGTCAACCCAGTTTTCGATACAGTCGTCGGCAACTGCGTTCATTGAATACGACATATGAAATACTTTTTCAATCAATGCAATAGCTGCGTCTCCCTCCTCTCCCCCCTTCCGCACACAATCATCCACATGGCACAATCCAGTGACTGAAGGAATTCTGCAATAAAATCGGCTCAACAGAACGACAGCTACAGATATCATATACTGTGCATTTGAGCCTTTATATGCTCAAGTGGCCTTCTCATTTCGTCGATTATCGTTTCATATTTCACTGAGTCAACGAATATCACCGGCACTAATACCGTTCCACCAAGCCTATATAAGAATCCGATAAGACTTAATTCAAACTGTGAAAATATCAGAATAGTGATCGAAAGATGGCGGCAGAACATTTTTTGATAGACGGACCTACAGAAATATGCTCATATTCTTCTACAACTTTCCTCGTTGAATTTTCAAAGCTAATTTCATATGTAGGTCTCTTTATTTTTAAATAGTGGGCACTGCCTATGGGGAAATTTTTGGTCACTCAAAACCCGCTTCCCCTCCTCCCCCTCTCCCCCCTAAAAAAGCGCAGAAGTCGAAGAGAACAATAACAAACAATATTACCTTATGGCAGTGCAGTAAGAGATCGGAACATTTTGAGGGGCAACGGCTGCACTGCTTGGCACTACGTCGATATCCAGCTTCGGTTGCGCATTCTGCAGATTGATAGAGTTAGTTTTACAAATTAAACTTGGTACTTTCCTGAACGTTTCAAAAAACATCAATAGGCAATACAGTCATATTTGTCTCCATATTTACATTAGCCTAAGTGATGAGTGAATTGCGGTATTACGCGATAGGGCAAGATGAAAGGAGAATTTGAAGGCAGCATACAATGCAACAATTAAATATATATCTCCTTAAGAAAGCACAACAGAAATGAGACTACAGTGTTAGTATGGAACAGGGACTTAATTAAGTGCTTTAAATGCATAACGTTGCATTCATTTGTTCAACACAAACAAATCTGACATGCCGTTATTCAGTATCGCCAAGCTGGGAAATCTGGGAGACAAAAGAAAAAAAAAAGAGAAATTCAGGAAATAGCCTTGAAATATTACTAACTTTCAGCCAGTTCATCTTGAACTGTGAATGTCACGCTAAGCGCATTGACTTATATAAATGTGAAGATATTTCCGTCGGAGAGTACAGCGTTAAGGTGCGATAAGGATCTACATTTGTTATAAAAAACAAAATTCATCAACTACCCACACATTAAGCAATAATGCGCCATCAGTTGCGACAATTAGATGCGATGTGACCAGTCAAAATGGATCATCAACGGCACATAATTAAAGCCGCGCTTAAACAAGCAGTAAAATGGATTATTTATGCTTCAGTAGATACAGAACTAGCTTTTTAAATCGCAAAGTGAGTGATTACGATAGAATGAACAATAGAAATCTGGGATGTAGGATAAAACGCACCAGAAAACACACTTTGCTTCTTTCTGAAAATAAAACTATAACGCAGACGATAAAAAAGTTTCACTAATGAGGACAAATTGGCAAATTGCAACATTTTCCCAGGAAAAAGATCCAAAAAATTCAAAGAAATTCAAGCAATCTTCTCCACAGCGAGGACAAATGAAGGAAAACTTTAATTCCATCAAAAGCTTTTCGTTCCCGGTGGTCATAGAGAAGGGCTTGAAAGGTTGGCGCTTAAAGTTAGATCGAAGTCCTGGTTGAAGAAAACATTTTCGATGTGCACTTGCGGATTTCAAAAACGACCAGTGACTCAAGGGAACGAAACATTATAAGCGTTCGTTAATAATAATTAGTAAAGCATTTCAGTTTGGTGAACGTTTAACGCAACAATGATATTAAATAAATGCGTTCATGAAAAATTGTTTGCGCGAACCTGAAGCTCGGTGAGAAGAGGGTTTTGGGAAGCACGTGCAAGAAGCGTATTTTTCAGTTCGGATTTTGGCGACAACTTTGTAGTGCCCGACGAGTCGACAAACACTGCACTGCTGCTCGTCACATTGGGAGAGAGGCGTTGCAGAAGCATTGCACCGCCCGATTGCTGGTTGTTTTGAGAGAACGGTAACAGCAAATTCTGTGCGGTGAGTGATGCCGAAATCGGGAAAAGAGGTGACGCTGGCTCGATCGCTGTACTTAGATTGAAGCGAATTCGATCGGCCGGTGAGCAGCCCATCTTCAAAGCACGCTTCATTCACTCAAAAAGCATTCACAAGCTCAGGAACACATATAAACATGTGCAACACGTTCATTGCAAGTGTAACCAAACTTGAGTTTTGCAAACGAAAACATGCATGAATCACAAATACAGTGTTAGATTAATGCGATATTATGGAAATCAAGAATGAGCTTAACTACAAAAGCATTCACAAGCAATGCACATGCACCAATATGTCACGGGGAAAAGAAAACAGCCTTCTGTTTCACTATCTGTGAAACAGTTTGTTTGAGAGCAATAAAGCGCAGAAATTCAACATTTGTAAACTTTAGCTGCCTGGTAAGATTGTTGTTTTAGCTACGATGAAGTGACTATATCCAAGCACTAATTGATGTATCTTTTTTGTTTATCAAATACTCAAATGTTATGACATGTCCGGTTTTACAACGGTGATAAAACAAGCTGAATGGATATATAAGAGTAGCTGCACTTTTAAAGGTGTGCTCATTGAAGTAAACGATGCTAAAAAATTACTAAAAAAGTGAAACATAAGTGGCGATGTATTCGCATTTTATTTAACGCAATATGTTCTGCAAATCAACAAAAATTGCTTCTCCTAACTCGAAAGGTTATAAAATGTAACTCGATCGTTTGCAAAACGAATGCAATTCTGCATTCACAACAAAATATCTTTAGCTCTTTTGAAGTTGATTGGTGAATTCCAAATATGGGGTATATGGATCATCTCATAGTGAGGATATAGATTGCATGCATAAAATCCCCAACTCCGGCTTTACCTGTTCCAGAAAGGAAAATACTGGAAGGCGGATGAATACACACAAAACAAGCTGATAACATACGCACAGACAGACTGCCATGATGCATGTGCACTTTGCAAATACAAATTTACAAAATCGCAAAAAATTTACAAAAAATAAAATCACATAAGTGAAGATGCGCGTCAGATAGCTGGCATGGCATACATTCTTTTAAAATTTTTTTAGTTCAAGATGAATAGGCGAGTCGCAGAAAAGAGTAGAGAACTGGAGAAGTGAGGCGCCAAGCGGAGGAGGAAATGGCGAAAGGGAGGATGGTAAAGCCATCTGAGATTTTGCTATCAAACATTACTGGCGCCGTTTCAGAGACTGCTATGGAGCGCATTGGACAAACGGAAAGCAAAACGCGCAGAAATGACTTCTGCAATAAAAATTTATAGAGAACTTGAAAGCCACATTACACTCATGCTTTTATACCTAGAAGGGCACGTACCAATACTTGCTGCGTACGTAACCTCGATCTTTGAAGCAAGTGTCCAATTGATGAGCACATAACGCGCCCACGCATGCTGAGTAGTTCGTGACGTGCAGATGAACGATAAATTCAAGAGGCTATAGTAGTGCATGAAGCTATTTGAAGAAGAAAAAGCTTGAAAGCGTGAAAATCTACCAGCGGGTTGTAGGCAGCGCTGAGCTGCTTGTTAAAGACGGAGCGATGAGTGTTAATGCCAGCCACAGCAGCGAGTGTGGCTTCTGGCTGCAGCATGGCGACGTGGGTGTTCTGCTCGCCGCACGACCGCACGTTCCATTTGAATGCGGATGAGTGCAGCGGCGACACCAAAGGGTGTGATGCCAGCAGTGATAAATGGCTATTGGGCGCACTCTACAAGCGGTGGACACCTCACAGTCGGAAGCTATGCGCTATTATATTAAGCATCAGACGTACTCTACTGGAACAGGTAAGAAATTCCGCACTCTTACCACACAACATAACTTAGTATTTCTTATAACAATTGTAAACAATCGCGAGATTCTGATTGCAAAACCTCAAAAATTTAAAAGAAATTTGCAATCAAATGAGAGGCTTAAATTTTTTAAGTTTATAGATCGGACATATATCAGATTCAGCTCACGATTTTGAAGGCTAGCCACCCAATGACGATTTCTACGATGACGTAAAATCCAACTGGCCCGTTGTTAATCCACTGGCAAGGTGAATCGCTAGCTGCATGTTTGAATGCCCATTTCCGTTCTCAGTCAAGTATCGTCGATTTCAATGAATACCAATTAATTTCAGTTTTTTTTCTGATCGGAGAATATTAAATTTATTGGTGCAGATTGCCACTGATGCATTTGACAAATTTGTTCGGTTAGAGAAGCAATGCGGGTGCACAGTGGTCGAGCAAGAACCCACTGCATATGCAAGCTGCTATCATTACAATCAACTTTGCAGTACTAAGTTTCTTGATATAAAATTTAATTTGTTATTCGCTTGTTCAATCAACAGCGATCAAGTGGACAAATAGCGAAGTGATTCCATGCTCCGATACAATTTGTTCCAGCACTATACTCTATGCCTATCGAATAAACTTCTAAACGAAGTGATATTCCACCTTTGACTTAACAAAAAAAGACATGTGCATTCCCCACTGTGCCATAAGAATATCAAAATTCATTAAACCAACAACAAAATTAGAGTTTCGAATTCTATTAGGCCATTGTAACTTACAAAGAAAAGCCAATATACTATTGCCCAGGAGGGGGGAGGGGGGGGAGGTTGATGTCGAAATTGGTGAACACATAAATCAGTGACTTCAATAGAAAACGAAAGCTCGGCGTGGAATAACAATGCGGAATGTTAATTTTTCAGCACATAAGCCGTCGTTTATTCTCGCTTCATGCAGTTCTAAGCGAATACGTCTCAAAAGAAAAAACAAGCTCAAGCGAAGGATTGTCGCATTAAACAGAGAGATTTTGTTAGATCCATTGGATAGCTTAACAGTGATAGAATGTGTCACAGAGAGGAGCTTACCGGATCTTTATCAGAATTCGTAAACGATTTCAGCATCGACATATAAGTGCCGTTTTGTTGCTCGCATGAGTTTGTACCATTGATCGACGATGGTAAGAAACTAAAAACAGCCACTATTAGTAAAACATAGAGCCGTCCGGTTATATTTCTACGCAAGGAACCTTTTTATAGTTCGAGTAGAGTTATGCAACAGTCTTTCCACAAAATCTTTAAAAGAACCTATTAGAGCGAATCGTCTAAATCATTTGTTAACTATGTTGAAAACAATTCAAATCCTCAAACTTCAAACTAAAAATCTGTCAAATACAATATAACTGTTTCATTGCAGTACATAACTTGTGTTTAGCCAATGCAAAATACATCCTTGAATAGACTCTACCTTACAAGCAGTTTCAACAGAAACTAATCATAAAGAAAGAATTTCAAACGGAATAGAACCTCGAAGGAATCAAAGAGATGTCGGTGTTGGTAGGACTGAGTAATGGTGAATCTTGTGACGCATCAACATGCATTTTAAACGGCGTTGGGTGATGTACCGCCTGAATATATAACTGCATTGATGAAGAACATAAGCGATTGAACACACTGACAGCACACTCAAATAACGTTTTTGAAAGGAAGCTAATGATGATGTTTGATGTCTTGGTACTGAAGCTAGCCTTTTAATCTTGTTTCACCTTCTTTCTATATAAATGACTAATTGTTAATTGCATTGCAATGCAACTGTAATTGCTTTGATATCCATGAAATAAAACAATCACATCTGACTGCTTAGAAGCAGAAACAATCAGAAACCACAGTAACAGAGGACAAAGGTGAATGCGAAGTGACTGGAAGCTGAGGAAAAGCTCAAGCTTCCCATCAATAAAAAAGCTCAGGTTTAAAAAGAAACTAACAGGTGTGACTGGACTCAGCAGCGGAAGAGCTTTTCCATCGATGCATTCAGAAGCCATGCGGTCAGATATTTCTATGTCATTGGCGCTTGAGTCATCTCCTATGAAAATGCTTATCAAACATAGACCTTAGGATTACATAATCAACAGACGGATAAAATATGTGCTGAAAGTATCACTGCATTTTTAGACGTGAAATGGGGTGTCGAAGATGGAAGAAATTATGCTGGTAATATACATTAAGCCACCTGATCGCAAACACCGCTTCTTAATTTTTGAAAAGACGTGTAAACAGCATTAGGTGTTACGTTCTATTATTTCAAGGATGTGTTTCAGAAGAACGGTTTCAACGAAAGAAGTAATCTCAGTCGGATAATCATTAACTAGCACCACAAAGTGTCCGTGACTTGTGAATGAGGGAAGGTGTGTTTGATGACCTGATAGGGGAAAGTTCGGTAGGAAAGGGGCAAGTGTTTTGCAGGAAAACAAAAAAGGCCTATGGCACCATATTTAAAGAGCTAAAGCCATCTCTACTACATGTTAACAATGTGTATCTTCAGCAAGTTTCAGCTATCGAAGCAGAAGTACGGCAAAGTCCGCTAATACGACGAAAAGTTTCTTCCAAGTGAAACTGAAGAAAGGAGATTTATGAACCCCAGCTAACTCTCTCGCCGCCTACTATATCAATAATCTTTGACAGTAACAAATCGCTCAAACAATGGGAACTCACTTGATTCGCTTTCTTTACGTGTTCCGTTTGTAGACTTCTTTCTTTCTCGGCTGCACCATTTCCAATCCGGATGAGCGCGAAAATGTGCCTCTTTGACCTGAAATTAATGATCACAACAATAACCTAAGGAAACTTATAATCACATCACAAGTAAAACAATGACCACAATCTTTGACTTCTATGGAAGTGAAAACTGATCTAATTGTTTCAACGGTGTCGGGTGCGTTAAAATTACGAGCTGTTTTGTCAGCATAAATATGCAGTAAAAATGCAATAAATTTCGTTTTACTGCAAACGATGCCTAAAGCTCTGGATAGAAGCAACACACATCGATGTCAGCTGTGGCATCCCATTCCTCGAAATTCTGGGACCCCCGCTCTCCACAATTTTTGAGGGCCTTAAAATACTGAGTACGAAGAGAACGAGATTTCATATTTCTAATAAATAACTAATATCGGTTAATGCCTGAGCTACTCTGCGTCTAGGTATGCTAATCGTGTTCGGTTCTGGTGCTGTGTTTCAAGAGCACCAAAAACCACATTACTGCTTGATATTTGAGTAGAACAGACCACACTTTTGATTGCCTAATTGTTCAAAAGAAGTCACATACGGGAATTAGAAAATTGCAGGACAACGAAAATGCTCGGCGCTCAAAAATTCCGCTGACCCTGAACAACATTTTGGTGACCACAAAATTCAGGGACCCCGCACGAATCATTGCAGCCATAGAACAAACTTCTTTTCGCAGTTCAACATTTATTGAGACGGGCATGCCAAACCTTAACCTCAGATGTCAAGGAATGCTACGGGAAAAAAAACTATGTGATTTTCCTGAAACTTTCCATAGAAATGTGACTTTTATCGAGAAAAAAAATTTTTTTTTCAGAAGCATAACTCCAACTTTTTCAAACATATTGCATGAAATGTGTTTAATTAGTCGCCGGTGAAATCACTCCCTCAGAATAACTATCCTATTCATATCGCTTATTAATAGAATTTCACCAGCGAAAATTTCCTACTTTTTTTAAAAAAAATTCACGCAGGAGAATTCAGTTTTATAGCGAAAAACGCAAAACCTCGAAAGTTTCCCTTCCGGTCATGTCAGCAAGGAGATGATGAAAGATGACTAAAACTCTTCAACTCTTCCAGACAACATTGATCGTTCTAAGTATTTAAAAATTCCTCCCTGTAGTTGGTTGGCATATATTGCGATACACCTGTTGACATGTTTAGGACTGTCTTCTTATTGATACAATCAAAGTTGCTGACCAGCTTCGACTTAGAAGTTTTGAAGTGATATAATCGCAACAATGTATTCATTTTTAAACGAAGGTATGATCGTGAAAGGAAGTTGCTTTGTGTGAGGCATCCAGCCTAATGCCAATCCCAGCAGCTCGCTTAAACTCTCTGAAGGACGATTTCGATTGTTGGCAAATTTTCTCCTCGACAGTTTTATGACGGAACGCACATTCCTCGCGCATGGTTTTTCGCAGTTAAAATCATCCGATAACCGTTCCAGTAAAATATGTGCTCTGCTTTACGGCACAATGATGGACTGTGACCAACAGTCATATCTACACTCGGTTTAAGCTGATGTGAAAATAATGCAGATTATTCCTCGGAGGAAAGTGTGATCATTCTCGGAAATGAGTTGTGAAGAATACCCTTCAAACCTATTAAATTATTTGCTTCCTCACTTAAATGTATGCGAAATAACAAGGATATATGAACTGGCGTTCAGTTAATACATCAGGATTTTTTCAGATTCTGAGCAACTCGCCTGTGTAGCCAGATCGTGATACTTTTGCTTTTCTTCTGGTCCAAGTGCGTACCACCATTCACCAAGAATCTTCGACACAGTTCGGTTGTCTCTGTTGGGGTACTTCTCGTGCACCATTGGTCGATGACGTTTTGAGAATATCATAAAAGCATTCATAGGACGACGTATATGCTCACCACCCTGAAGATGACCATGATGCACGGATAAAGCAGTTCGATGAATATACTTCAATATACTCTACTTCAATATAACAGGTCACAAGACATACCTAATTCCACTAACCTACTAATTCATTACTTAAGAAGACTAACTGGGAATAGTGCTGGTATTTGATACTACAAAACGTCAAAGTGTAGACGGGTCTCCTAGGCTCATCTATGGCTGATAAAAAGCGAACATTTTCAAGATTGCGGAATATAACAATATCTCTCAGTTTGGCGTTTGTGCAGTGTTACAATTAATGGAAGAAAGCTATTGATTTGGTAATGTGTACCATATACGAAACAAAATTTACCGTCTTCTTTCCCGGTGACATACCCACACTTTGAATTTTTCGTTTTTTGGGAGATGTTGGCAAATGGACATCAGTGGAAGGTTCCGATTCAAACACGTCATCGTCATCCTCATCATAATCGGTGAATCCATCTGGAAAAGAAAAAAAAACTCAAGTTTACGAGGTGCAG
Organism: Baylisascaris schroederi; assembly: GCA_006503575.1. NCBI lineage: Eukaryota > Metazoa > Nematoda > Chromadorea > Rhabditida > Ascarididae > Baylisascaris > Baylisascaris schroederi. The sequence goes on along the minus strand of QEWY01004180.1, from coordinate 408,502 downwards.
ATCCGCTTACATGAAATTATAATACTTGGCCAGGTTGAATCGATACGGCAGAAAGCATCGAGTCACCAGCAACTATAAATCATTGTTTTTTGGCACATCAGAAAGTTCTTATATGGCCGAAACTCAAGTTGCACTAACAGTCGAAGGGAGAAGATAATAGTTTCTTTAAATGACACTCGAATTACTTGCTTGGAGACCATCAGCTCCTCCTCCTTCACCCGCCCTTGCTCCCAAATTTTGCGGGCGGAGTAGCACTCCTATTCCTGTATTTTACCGCATTTTTACGGAGAAATTTTCCAATGCCACAAAGCTCTCTCCCATCCAGTCGACGTATTACGTATGCCGTTATCCGTAAATGACTGCGCCACTGGCGCATAACAGATGTTCTGTAGGCATGATCTCACTCAACTACGAGCCAGTTCCTGACTTGACCGATCCCTGCTATCACCTGACTTCGATCGAGCATTACAACATGGTGACAGCGCTTTCTATTTCGCAGTTTGAAAGCCAGTAACAAACTTAATGTGGCAACAGACATGGTGCCACATTACATGCAAGGGTGAGGGAAATCAAATATCGGCTGATAAGGTAGCAAAACTTGACTGAATGAAGGAGAAAAAAATTAACATGATTTGTACAATTTGAGTGAAAATTCTACAAAATCGACTGAATCATAGTTCAGCAGCAGAGTTTATGGAATTTCGGTGTACGCTTGATAATACCATATTTTCGCATTTTTCATAAGAAATTTTCATCGCTTTAGCGATTCCGCTCTCCCTTCAACTTTGCCCACTTAGTTGCCAGTCGACAGTTGCCGCTTGTTGCTTGCACGTCCCTTTCCCGAAAGTGGAGGATATGATTAACCAAGTGTGAATGAAAATCATGAGAAGGATGCCTTGATCGCAAAAAAAAAAAAAAATCACACGTTAAAGAAAGAAGATATGATATGAGAACCAAGAATGATAACAAACTGCGAGGTGAAAAAGACAACAAATACGCCCTAATGATAGCAGCAAGAAGAACAATGAAGATTTGGTTTTTGGAGCTGAGATTAAAAGTTTCTTCCATAGAGCTCCTTTTAAAACGAAGCAGCACATTTTTTGATTTTATGGATGCTTATTGCATTTTTAACAACAGTCTTCAGCGGTGTCAAATCAGTAGATATACGAACGTTATCAACTTTGCTTTTTTTGATGCGTTTTTGAGGCACAATATGGCGAGATCGTTCTGTGAGCGTGGGTACCCTATGTATGTCTGTGCGCGTATGTCTGTGTCTGTTAGTCATGTAAATTCAATCTATAAACTAAAAAAATCACTGAGGTGAGGATTGGCGCTTATAATCTACATCACAGCTGACTTCTTAATCCCAAATTCGCTTGTATTCTTCATCTTTTGCACGATATGGACATTTAAATACAACGTAAAAAATTTTACGCCACACAGGTCATCGCTACTGATTTTCGTAAGGTCATCGCTACTGATTTTCGTAACCTTTCTAGATGTTTTAGGTTTCTGATTTTTCTCAATATGGATTTTTATGATTGGCTGGTTCCGAATCAGAACGTGTTATTAGATGTTTTCCCAAAAAATATAAGGTTTCTTCCTATTTTATTTCCATTTCTAAGATTATCATCTTCATTTTCATTTCATCAGAATATTAGAATATTCGTCGTTATTCTATAATTCTAGCCTTTGAAAAAATATTAGCCTGATTTGAAAACCTCAAAAGCTTTTATTGTACAACATTTTTTCACGGTTAAATGAGTATGGTAATGCAGAGGCTAACTGATTAACAGAAACGTTTTATGACGCTAGGATGACGCTTTTAATTTGTCATTATGCAAATAAATTGCAATGCTATTCTGAATTTTTTATAATCTACATTTATTGCTGTAATTTTATAACTCCAAATCCTTTTCTCCCTGACTACAAAAGAAACTTTCACACATTCTCGAAATAAATGTTGCCAAATTTTCAGCGAATGTATTCTCGGAGTTCAAATACGTGAAAGTTATAAGCACATCTTCACACAGCATGAATACATCATGCTTTGACAGATATAGTAATAATAACGCAATCGATACAACACTCAAAGAATAGTGTGAAAAAAGTCTGACAAAGCATATGGCAACATAAAACCTTTCTTGCAAGATAATTCAACGGGACCATCTCTGAACGTCGAATAAACGAACCGAACCAATTAGACTAAAAAATCCTGACTACTTTCTGTCATCAACATGCTCGAAAACTCCAAGCTGCGAAATCTGGCGACGACTTGAATATTTTCAAAAAGGACCCATGATGGGATTGGAAAGCTTTTCTTTTTGCTAGGATTTGGCTTTCTTACAACGAAAATATATTCCACATCTTTCGACGGAAGTTTCCTCATTTGAAACTTGGTGACGACCTGTTACTGCATAATGGGATTGAAAAGTCTGCCTCCCATCCCGTTCTTCTCCAAGATTTGTTTTTGAAAACATTCGATAGTTCAGTGATGTGCTCGGAAATTCATGTCTGTGGAAGTTAGTGACCACCTCAGCATTCTAAAGCCAACCCAAGGGTGAGAAGGAAGTGTTCTCCCAATTGAAGGGTACTCATCAAAGCTCTGTTGCAAAGAACGATAGGATCTGATACGCTGAATCCATTTCACGTAAACATCTTCCATGGGAAAGCCAACCAAGAAGAATCACCTGTATCGAAAGTGAATAGGTAATAAAACAGCGCGGTCAAAGGACGTGGTGCTAGTTCCCGGAAATGAGGCCGAAAATAAATCTTCCCGTTCAGCGAGTCAATTTCGTTCGAATTGGCGCAATAGATCCCAAGAATGATATATTAGAAGTGATAGATAAAATCTTCGCATGAGTTATTTTAGGGCATTAGAATGACTTACCAAAATGTAGCGAATGCGTTGGCATTGGTGCTGACCTCTTCTGTAGATTTGAGCGTTGCGAATCACTTGCACTCACCTTTTCAGAATCATGTAAAACGCTATAACAAAAACAATGTAAGTTTTCAGGTAATTTATAGAGTACCAAGAAATTATAATATAATAATAAGAAATAATTCTTCATAAAATCCAACGATTAATAAAAAGAATAGACACTAACTATTATTTCACACAGGAGTGAGCGTCACATTCAACAATCTTTAAGCGTCATAAGTACGAATGATGGCTTTCTCGAAAAATTGCTCCAATAATGTGGAAATTTTGCAACTCTTGAAGAAATTATACAATAAATTTGCATTATCTCCATTGCATATTGCATATTTTAAAATTCTCTCGCCGTATTTAGCTTATCGAGCACTTTACTTGATTCCTCCAAGAAGCGAAAGAAAAACAAATTTTTGACCATCATATTGCAGTAATAAGAACCATAACCATGTTATTTTGATTTTCCTATAGACCTTTTTTTTGAAAATCCGGAATGGTTGCCAACGATAGTGTTGAACAAGACTAGAGTCTAAGAGACGTTCTCACCTGCATCTTCAAAAAAAAAAAAACATTAACCGGTTTACCACTCCGAATTTAAAAGAAAGCGGTGCAAAATTTTGAATAAGCGCGACCATCACTTTTAATATTTTTGTTGTTGGTTAGAACTGACAGAATTCCTTTTCATCACTGCTCGCATACATTTCTTTCAGCTGTAATAAGCGAGCAAAAAAAGCCGACAAAATATCGCCCACTTTAACGATCACGTTGGTAAACAAGCAAATGCGTTAAAAAATATCATCGGAAAATTCGCTTCAATACATCACACACAATGTAGCGATGTAAAAAATTCGCTTGAACACATTTCTTTGTTCATCGAAAAACGAAAGATTCAGAGAGCGTGCATCACCACCTAGGGGTGAACTTCGTTTCAAGGCAAGCGAAACAAAGTCTGCTAGGAGGAGCGCAAATGCCTTATACAAGTACATACCTGTCATCAGCGGGCGTACGAGTAGCTGCGGTCACTACAATGGACACTTCAGCAGCCGGAGAGGGTGACTTGGCTTTATGGTAGGGATGAGTGACCATCTCATTGGCAATGAATCCATCCATGCCCACGTACGCTCGTTGAAGATCTGTCGCACCGTTGCCATCACAACTTGTCGTCGGCGCATGTGAATCCGCATCACCGTTACTCCACTCACCTGCTGCCTTCACACTTGTCTCATTCACATCCCCTTCCATGCGATCATTAGCTGTTGCCGCGTGTTTTTGCCCGTCGTGTGAACTATCGGTTGGTGCGGATCGCTGATCGTTGGAGTGCGTCTGTGGCAATGATAAATGCTCACGCGAAACGTTTCCGGCTGGTGAATTTGAGCGATTCCCTCTCTGAACACATTTGAACTTGCTATCAAGTCAATAAAGTCCACCTCACTCCTAGTAACTATCTCGACAGCCTCTAACGCCAACAATCAATTTGGAGTGTAGTCACAGATATTTAGAAAGAAAAAAACGGGTCTTTTTATTTTTCGCACTTTGAAGAAACGGAACGATTACCTGATTTTCATAAAAGTCCATTCAAACTACAGATTAGTGCAAAATGAAAGTTTAATGAAATGACTACTAAGATGCGAACACTTGCGTTCAACGCGCAATAACTCACGTACTATTTCTTGAGGTGCATCCCGAGGTGAGTTCGGCAATTCCTTTATTGACTGTTCCAAAGATCTCTTCTGTAAATGCGGAACGAGACAATGCCACGGAACAGATGGTGACGACAGTTCACCTGAAACATGCGCGAATGACACAGTCCGGACGTTCAACAAAGCACCAACATTCATCCATCATGCGGTAGTAATTGTGCGTAAAATTTTTTCACTCAGAATTGCAACAAAAACTCTTCCAAATACTTCTGTGATATTCCAGTGGCAATTAAACGACGGCAATGTGAGAGAAGTGATTAATTACATTGAATATACAATGCTCGAAACATACATCCGATAGGTGAAGTGCATAAGCCAAAAAGACCACTGTCTCATAGAGCCCACCACGGATTTCGGGCAGCGCCTTTGAGGATATCTTGCGATCGGTTGACACATACTATAGATGGACACGATTTGACGCATGTGGGTCGGAGATATTCTACACGAAATGCATTAATCAAAAGAATTTATAATATAAACAGCACAAGCCTCTAATTTAATGATAACTTTATGCACAGTGATATCATACGAACTAATTTGGAACAGGGCATTGATGTGAGACTCTTCGGTTGGGTGGTATTGGAGAAGAGATATCTTGTGAAATAGCGCATATTAACGATGATGATAAATAGACAACCGAATTTGCGTAGCAATGAATAAGCTATTGTCAACAAGATAGTTGAACGAAGATAAAGAAGAGAATTGAGCGCTTCAAGCTATTGCTTAACAATGGAACGTGTTTAGCTTTAGCATGTAAAACTAATTCCCTTTGAATTTTCAATAAACAATTGGTTCATCTAATTGAGGCTGTGTAAATGAGCCCAACGATGGTTATTTATTGTGCAGATTTCGAATTGCCAAAATATCATTGTATAAAGCATTCACTCCCTCCCCATCCGTAAACCGAAATCCTCCTATTGCTGTTGAAGTCGTTAGGATGGCTGTCGACGATGAATCGCAACAGAGTATGACGAGAAATACGAACTGTGACAAGTAGTATTCTTGCCGCAGAAATATTCGATAATGAGCACCAAGTAAACTTCCACAGCATTTGTAGCTTACAAAGAATGTAGACGTCGGCATGGTACATTTTCGATAATATCATTCAGCGGATTGTTATCTCGACTTTGAGGAGAAATTCATTTCCAATAATGAGCGTTAAAAACATCGAATAGAATGCAAGAGAGATGAGTGCGGAAATAGAGCGGAAGTGCGACGCAAATCGATCGTCATTTATTCCATTTAATTTTTCAAAATGTTTAAGCTTTGACGCAACAATGAGACGACATTATAGCGCAATCAAAATTTCCACTTGAAATATTCAGAAGCAACTTTTTTTTGCCGTTTTCTGGGCAGATCTCTTATTGACATAAGATGAGCACTACTGGATAGGCAAGAGAGATAAACATCTTGCTCATATATTACGCCGAAAATCCGTTGATCATAAATCACCGCACGCAGTTCATTACATTAGCATATCAACATGCGCATCTTGCTTAAGCTTTTGCAACAAGTTGCTCACGTGACCACTTAATATTTCCTATTGATCAACAATTATTTTTACCATGATCTTTTAAAATCCAAAAAGAAAATCTCATTGCACTAAGAAAATTATGAACCCACAAATTCATCTCCATAGTTACAGAATTTTTTATTTCTCAATGATTCATTCATTCGGAGAAAATCTCGAGATGCACTCTCCGACCAAATATACTTGACATGTTTGCCTATTATTTGAAATTAAAAGAGGAAATAAAGTAAGGAGGATGAGAAGGAACCAAGTAACCACTAAATACCTTGTGATCGCCTATAAGTTCAAATTGTTAGAGAGTAAACGGATGAGATGAAGCTAAAAAAAAAGATTGCAATAAAGCTATATAACGTGTATTTGGAATTATTACTGAGAAAATCAATAGATCGCTTGCGCACCACCCCATGTGTATGATTATGCAGCATTGTGTTAAGTGTATATATCGAGAGTAATTTGAAAATGCACGCCTCTTATGAGCGATATCCGCTCTTACATAGGCATCTTCAACGACGCATTTCACGTTAATCAATTATTTTACATTTAAATTAACAAATGAAACTATTCGCTTCCCATTATGAGCTTTGCAATTTTTCCACAAATTATTCCACCTTAGATCCCACTGGAGTCAACTTTTTGGTCAGATCGCTCAACAGAATGCAACAATTTCTTAAGAAACGGAAGTGGCAATTTGAATCGTTGCTTTGAATATTTTCTCTTTTTTTTGTTGAGTATTTTAGATAATCTTTGTAAATCGTAAAATGTACTGTCATAGTATAGATATGAATCATCGACTATTCCAACTTAGTAAGGTTGGTATCACATCTTAAGAGTTCAGAAAAGAACTCTTATATTGACGACGGAAGTGAAGGCATGCAGGAAGGAGAAGAATCAATATCTTGACTTTCATTAAAGTGAGTGACAAAGACTCAATATTGGGCACGTTTACTACCTCTTCTGTTCGACTATTTCACATTTTTCATATAAATTAACAACTAGGGGAATGGATCATACAGATTTTTTTTTGTATACCAAGATGTGGAAATGTATGCGTTTTTATCTTCGCGGAACGTTTCATCGAAAATGGAACGAAAACGAAATAATATAGACATATGTCTCAAGTATTACTGCACAACAACGCACAATCTCCTTCATAACTTCGAGTTTTCATTTATCAACAAATCTTAACTATGCTTTAAACTATTCGCATTTGATGGTTTTGCTACAAAGTAAAGTTCCTTTCGATATGCGAAAATCGATGAACTATGGACGAAAAGTTAAATTTTTTGGTGGAGGAACGTTGTGAATTTGAAAGCATAAATAGACTCAAATTAAAAGCAGGAGTTCTTGAATTAGAGTACTTGTTGATCTACTGACGAAGCTCCAAGAATTTCAATTAAAAAAAAAGAAAAAAAGAAGCCAATTCTTCGAAATCAGAAAGAAAATTCGTTCATCAAGATCATTTTTCCAATGCAACGGATATCTTCTTTTTTTGGTTCTTTTCCCATTATGAGTGAAAATATTTGCAAAATAGAATAACGCATTATTTCCTTCGATTGTATTCACATTTACTTTCGTTTGTTTGGGTGTAACAATGTGCATTAATTGCAAATGAAATAAAAGTTATCATTACTTCCCCTAACAGAATTCCTTGAAAACGCTGTGAAGACTGACTAGTTTGGTTTAATGATGCTTATAATTTTGTACTTTCTATAATATTATGATGAAAAATTACTCTTCAACCAATAAGAATACCTCTTTCGCCGTTCTCTGCATCCGATGAGTCTTCGATTTCCGTTAATGCAAACACGGTGACTTTATTTTTCCCAAATGAGTCGTCCTCACTGAAGCTTTCTCGATTGATATTGCCTGAAATCAAAAATGTGACTGAGAAAACGCTCAACCATCATGTCACTAACAAATGAAATTTTCTTGCTTTCCGGAAATATAGAGATGAATCGTTTAGAACATATCTTTAGGAAGCGAACATTCATTAGTCGATCTCTCCACCTCAAAAGGTTTTCGGTGCACCTCCTTCCCCCCCCCCCCCCCCCCCCCCCCCCCACCTCCCCCCTCCCTACTAGTGCACAGCTAATATTTTTTGACAGTGAACAGTAACTTCCATTCAGCATCAAACATTGGTTATTATATAAACAATGATGCGATAATAATGATTGCTAATTAAACAAGAAAACTGTTACGTTCTTGGACATGAAGTTTTTGTTCTATTAAAGAAAAAGAAGAATAATACAAGTGCTTTAAGATTTCTCATCTGTTCATTGCAATGTTCCACGAAAGAAACACATTATTATCTTTGAATATAGAAACAACTTCTTATTATAAGGGTACAATCACAACTTTCTTGAAGAGAAAACTGCTATCTGCAATAAGCTGCGTCAATCACACTTTTTTTAAAGCAATAAAGTTTTATGGAAAAAATTATGGCCCAATTCAAACACCGGCGTAACTGCACTTAATATGTGGATCGCAGCGTTAGGTTACCTCAGATGATATAGAAGGATTGCTATACAAGCTATGGGCAGTAGAAGTATGGAGTCGTATTTTGCACAGTGATAATTTGTACAGGTGAAAGTTGGAAAGGGGTGAAAATTTGCGCTGTACGTCTGCAGTTTTGCCAATCGTCAGGCGAAGTTGGCTATTGTTTGCTGTAAAATCACACATCGTTAATGATGCTAATTGCAGTGAATTATTCAATGTACGGAGAGTCGAAAACTTTGCCACAAAATGCAAGTCACAAAGTGCTGTCACCTCTCGGATTTCTCGTACGTCTCCATAACTGCTCAGCTATTTCACTTATTTTACATCTTCGATCTATGAAGCAAAGTTGGAATTGGGACCCAAAAGGTCAATATATGCAAAGGCTTTATCGTTGGATGCTAATTTAAACGGTGGCTTTGTGCAGACAGGTGTTTAGAAATGATAGCAACATATAAGTGAGTCAGTGCTTCTCTATGTCAGATCTTATATCTTAACCACTTACTAATTTCCAAACGAAGAGAATGTAATATGCATTGAAATTGATAGAGGTTTTGAAATTATAACGAAGAGAAAATACGGCAACGAATTCAATAACAATGCTTATTGTGATGAATAAATTTCTAGACTTGACAAGAAGCAACTCTAAATAAAAAGAAAAAAATGATGTGATTGAAGATTACAAAACTGTTTAAATCTATTTAATTCATGAAATATATGTGAGATGATCTAAAGGTTATTAAACTTCTCGAATCACCGAACTAATATTATTGCAATTCAACTCATCAAAGCGCTTTCATAATTTCTAATTATGATTTATGAAAATAAAGTTTCAGATTATCTAACGCAGAAACTATTTTCTTCTGATGCATATAGAGTTTAATCTGATCTAGGTGAATTTTTTCGAAGTGATTTAACATCTCGATTAATTATCATCATGCGTTAAGTTTAAATCTACGAGATTACACGCACTAAAAAATCGCTGCAATTTTTTTGATTCTCCTAATACCCGTTCAACCCCCCCCCCTCCCTCCCCCCAACTCCGTTCCCTTAATTCAGCAACAATTTCATCACTTGCGCCAGCTATTGATATTTGCTGAATGCCTGAAAATCGGATAAATATCGCGTAAAATCGTTGCCACTCAAGAGACACACTGAATTGAACAAATCATTAGATGCATACTTTTTTTTGGCAAACTATGCGATATGAGTAAACATAGAAAATGGCGCATATAATAGATAAAATCTTATGCGACGAATAATGCAAACAACGCGAAAAGATCGCTATGATCTCTGATATTCAGGTTTCAAAAAAAAAACGAAAGAAATTTGATGATAATAAGCATTGCATTTGCACGAAAGAAGAATTGGCTTCTGTTGCTTAGAGACCTCCAAACAATCAGCCGATATTCAAGCTCTGTTCCTGTCAGCGGAAAAACTATATTTGCGGGTGTGTTTTTAACATCTCACCTTAGATTTATGAGATATTCAAATGAAATGAAAAATGAACTAATATAGCTTGCTACCTTACCGAATTATGATGTTTTAAAAGAGTGTAACTGTAACGGCTTTAGCCACAAATCTTTCGAGCGGACTTATATTAATCGGATGGAGCGTAAATTTTGTGGCCTTTCAACAGCAAGCATCTATTCATTGCAGGTCCAATTAAAGCATATACGGTAGTTCAACTTCAAAACCTATCTATTAAATTGAAAACAGCAGACAACAATTGCAAGTAATATAAGAGGTACTAACTGGGTGGTGTTGTTGCAAGACCACCGTTAGTCGCTAATGCAACTGTTGAACTCTCTGTGTGTTCATCCTCATAATCTTCGTCATCTGTGCAATTATCCTCGGTATGGTTCAATCCTTTGCTGCAATCGGTCCTCTCTTCCGCATCTTCTGGATCCGTTTCTGAAGAAAACATCAAATGCATATTTTCATAGTGTCAATCACAAAGTATAAAATCTATTCACTTTTCTCAATGGAAATATCACATATTTATGTCGTTGTGAAACTAGCGTTTCGGATTCATATATATATATATATATATATATATATATATATATATATATATATGTAGAGAGAGAGAGAGAGAGGCCGCAATACCAGCTTGCTTACGGTTTTCCTTATAGTTATCACCAAAAGTTACGAGTTCTTATTGAGGGCTTTTAAACTAAGGCACATCGGAAATTTCGCAGTAAATTAGTTGGGATGCCCTTAATTAAACTACATACCGATTTTGATTGTTTTTACGCCTTCGTTGAGGTCAATCTTGGGAGGACGATCTTGAAATCAGAGGTAATCAAGAGATCAACTGTTTGTCAGTCAAAAAATCAGGATGTGGACGAACCTCCGTCATGGGCCTTCTTCATAGGTTTAGTAAAGTGCGAATTTCGTTGATGAATATCGCGCAAGAAAGGTTTTCGACAGAGCCGAGATTTATCAACAAATTTTCTTTTGCACAACCACGGTAGCAGATCGCTCAGAAATTGACGGATCTTCGTCCGCAACCTGAGCGTTTCCCAGCTTCACCGCAACATGGGGTAATATGCCACCAAGGAGAGCTGGTCAGGTTGCTGGAGCTTGTGTGGGAAGTTCTACCACACGCGCCATACGGCTTTTACTCGGCTTTCAGCGAGTTACGATTTCCACATACTGAAAACGTATTTTAAAGTGTAGGTCGAACGCACCTCATCAGCTCCGCACTAAAACTGCACCGGATTAAACCACATTTACATGTTATTAACGACGTGATGAAATTGCGTTGTTTCAACGTCGTTTGAGGACGCGATAGGCGATATTAGCTCTTTTGCCAAGACTGCACTAGTCTACGTTGCGCCATTAAATTCCTACCCTCGCGGGAAAAGAAAGACAATTTAGGAGCGATTTGCAACCTGCAAGAGTGCATTCGCAATTCACGCAGCTTATGGCGGACCGGCTGGTCTCCTATTATACATACCGTTGTGCAACTGCTGAGTTAGGAGACTTTGTTAAGCTGATGGACGTGAGACGGTGAGTGAGTTATGTGGCTGACTGTGGAGTGGTGAATAACTGAACATGGTACTAAATGTGCGGCCGTAGACATTAGAATAAGAGGTGTGGAGAGGAGGTCGTAAGAAGAAGTAGGAGATGAACATTGGTAAGGATTTGAAATATGAATTGTTATTATTTAGAACAGTGTGGTTATAACACCATACTTTGCTAGACAATTCAATTGGCGAAGTGAAATATTGTGAGGCCATTTCGAAGAACATTTAACTCCGCCTGTAAGTTAACATCATATACTCTCCCATATTCCCCTCAGTGGTTGATAAGGTCAATTACCGAGGCTCTTTATCAGGCAAAAAGCGACGGATCCAGTAAACCAAAAAGAAAGAGGCCAAAGCATTCGATGAAGAACTATCCGGAGGAGGCAAGCGAGCGAGAATGGCCAGGAACAAGAATTAGCACTAATATTTCGATACTCTACTGCTGTTTTTGCTTTTATCGTGGACAGAAGCTTTCCTAACCGACCACTTTCCCGCCAGCACAACCGTGAGGTTTTCTCGGCCGGTTTTTTGCTACCTAAATGAACTGCCACTGTACTGGTAAAAGGTGTTTCGTGTCAAGACCTCTTTGTTAGCGGCCGATGCAACCTGTAATTTCGGACGAACTCTCTCACTTCGATGTGACGGTCCTCTCATCTCTGCAACATATTGGTCATTTGCACAACCTTCTTAACGCGTAGGTTCTCCCCACAGTGACGTCACAGTCAAGCGAACGCAACCTGAGTGGGTGGGAAATATTACGATGATTCACCCACCATGCGCAATCCCACTACGTGCACATGAACTCCACGCGTCAAAGCGCCGTGAAAGCTTGCAATCCTTTGGCGAGCAACAAGGAAAAAAAAAGAAAAGAAAAAAAAGTTGCAAACAGGATTTTGCAGCTTTAATGGAATTTTTTCTTCTGATTTGATGTCTTCGAGGTATTGCAAGAGCGAATATTCAGATTTTAGATTCACTGCGATGAGTTCATTATATTTTACTCCGACAAGTGGGGTGTCCAGCAAATCATGTTGTCCAAGCGCTTAATATAAGCAAGCAACTGCTGAGATGTTGTAGACCGTCACTAATTGAACTCTAGTAAGGTGGTGCAGGAATGTTCCATCCACTACGTATTTCCATCTTTCGGATCTGTCGTCTTATGATCAGGTGATATGTGCTTTGAAAATTAACTTAAAAAACCGAATGTTGAGTAGTGATTTCAGCAGACTGCATCACCACTTCCATTGGTGCTCAGAAAACCATATTTTATGTCACTCCATTTTACTGGAATAAGTAACCTGCATATGGGTTGGTATCTTTTTTTTCCGCTTTCGCTCATTTTGGAGGAAGGGGACGGGTGAATGAGACCATTTCCCGAACAAGTAAAGAAAACAAAGAAAGAGGAGGATGGGGAAGGTAGCAGCCAAAATGAGACACTTTATTACATAGTCCATAATTCATGCTAGCAAATGAGAAAAAAAAATTGAAAAATAGAAGTGAATTTTAAGGCTTGATATCAAATAAACGAATAGCACAAGAGTAATGGGGAAAATGGCAAAGATAATACATTGAAAAATGAAACTGAAAAACAACAAATATTTTGAAAGTGAACTTGCTTAAAATAATAGCCATCAGTATGTTTTACTCTTGTCGGATATTAGTTGCAGGATAAAAGGTTTGCAAAGAAGAATGTTTTCACTTGGTTAATTTTTAGACGTTGACTGAATTCGAAAAAAAAAACCTTGAACGATAGATTACACAACGTAATTTGATTCATCACGCAGCGGCCACATTATTTTTCGCATTGGAAATATACTTTATTTTTAAGGTTGTAGTCAAAATTGCAAAAGAAAAAATTACTTCCTCATAGTATGTACACTTTGATGTGGTAGAATGTCAAGCTGGCAATTACCCTACTTTGTGTTCCGTCGTTGAGTTGATTTCAGCGTTTAACCGACTATGCATCATTCACCATTCCGATAGCATCGAAAAATCGCAAGAGAAAAAAGTTGTGATGTGCGGAAAAAAGTGCAAAAAGAGTGCAGCAAATTGCATAAAAACGACAATGCGTCTAGCATGGCAGCGCTCCTCACATATGTAAACGAAAGACGGCTGGCTCATGAGCACTCACATCCAACACATCGTTCATTTTAATGCCTCGTTCACTGCGCTACACCTTAGTACACCTCTCAGAAGCAAGTGCTCCTGAATTGAATCCATCCCTTTAACACACTTCTCTCCTCCTATAAGTAATTCTGAAGCTTCAGCAGTTAGTGCCCTCTCGGATACTGCGCACCCAATAAAATCGAATGAAGCTTCATTAGACAACAGATTATGTATAGCTTCTGACGACCATACAGCTTTCTGATGAGCTCTCATCTTTTCTTAAACAGGTATTGTACCTCGAATTGATTCCAAGGTGGGACGGGTTAATAAGTTAAGAAGTTACTTCGGCTCCACATGGAGTTATTTGGATGCGGAAGGCTTAGGATCGTGACAGATGGAAGAGTTGCCAGCTGCATCGATGGAGGGAACGATGAAATCGATAAAATCACGGCTGTTCAAAGTATTCAAAGTATAGATTAATAAATTGGCACACCAGTTTCAGCAGCATTCGGCTCATCTTCGATGGTCGGATTCGCTATCGTATCGCTTGAACGTGAATCGCTGCTTGTGCTGCTCTCCTTAAACGACGTAAACGCCGACGTGGCTGCATCATCCGCCTTTGTTTCATTCTCAGTTGCCCCACCCGAAGAAGCAACTAGCTGGAAAACATTCTAAGTATGCTGTACTATTTAACGCATAGACGCAATATCAATAACCAACTGAGATGACTCTCGGTGTACTGGACATGAAAGTGCTTTTAACTTTTGATTTTATGAGGCGTTTACTCACTCATGAACAAAAACACAATTCTTTTCGTTTGCGATCGATTTTTAACCTTAACGAGTATCTTTTCAAATGTAAAACAAAACTGCAACCATAAAAAATCCCATAAATTCAACTGGGTGAGGCAAATCGACTGCCCTATTTTCCGCCTGCATGGTAATCCGACCAAAAGATCGTAGAAGGTCCAAAATTACATCGGTGGAGTGGAGTTGAATTAAAAAACTCAAACCCTAAACAAAAACTGAAGGCCAAAAATTGAGCATTGGAATTGGTTCGATCGGTCGAATTTTACTCTATACAAAGAAAGAATGGTGCAAACAAAATGATGAAAAAAATCAGGACTAGCTGTCCTTGCTGTTTCTTGTGGCTACTTCTTTCCTGTGAAAGTTCATTTTCGGGTGCGTTTAGTTCGATTTCTGCAAAGCACTCTTCCCTGGTTTCCTCAGCGCTTGCATCTTCTTTTTGATTATATATAATTAGCTGCTTTCCGCTTACACATGTAAGTAATCGGAAGGCCCCTTCCCCAAAGGGTGAAGCTAATTTTGAGGGCACAGTCTGAAACTGTTCTTTTGCACAGACCGTACGAAAGATCCTTTTAAAATTTTTTTCTGAAGAAGAAGTGGACTACAGCAGACAACAATGAGCTGAAATAAAACTGACTGTTCTATGCAAATAAGCAGTCCCCACACACACAACATTGATAAAAAACGTTGACATCGGTGGGCACAAGATGCCACTTTGGATATTACAATTTAGTAAAACGCACCTTGTGTTTAACCCGTGGAATGGGTATCAGTGGAAGGAGATCGTGTGGCTGTGGATAATTTTGCTCTAGCAAACGTTCCGCTGTCACTGTAAGACTCCGCTGAAAACTCGTACTAGCGGTGGGTATCGACCTCTCCATCTGAAATAAGGTTACCGGCTCGAATTGATGGAACTATGCACCTTCTTTTGCTTGTAGACTATCCAGCGGTGGACGAATGAAACCCTGCAAAGTTTTCGTGAAATTTTAGCGCGCATCTTATTATGTGCTTCATTTATGGTTTGCTATAACAACTTCCAAGGTGCATCTATCCATAGGTGATGTTTAAAAGATGACAAACGGTTTCACTCGACCATCGAAATATCGAATGCTTCCCTCTACTGGGGATTTGTTACGCCAATCTAAAAGAAATGAGGCAATGACATTACCAGAGTGCCTCAATAAGGACATGAACAGAACAATCCTCAAAAATACTACGATGATTAGGTGAAGTAAACGACTCAAATCTCGCGCAACTTGCAGTCAGAAAATGAGCAGCAACAGCACTGCAAGAGAAATCGTATGTAGATCACAAAGCGAAGATCGTTTTGCATAGAACCATGAAAGGATGAAATCACTTGAAATTATGCGCGAACATCCACAAATAAAGTGGACGAGAAATGTTTTATGTGTACGGCTTTCAAATAGAACAAGACATCAAATGAACGTCTAATATAAGTATTAGCTAAGCAATAAAGGTTTCAATACGTTTCAAATCGATATCATGCAATATAAAATATAATGGAAATGCAAGTCGACTCATCAAATTTTCAAAAAAAAAGAAAGAAAAAAAAGAAGCGCGAACTAGGAAAATGCAAAATAATAAAAGAGCGAACATTTTCGCGTGAATTTTTATAACAATGCAAAAAAGCGAAACTGTCATTTTGCGCAATCAATTACTAGCAGTGAAGTGTTCATAATTTCAAAAGTTCAAATATCGTTACGATGAATGAATTTCTTCAAATACTTTATCGCAGTGAACGACGATTTGCGCGAAATGTAATTCGAGAGAAGTTGAAGAGATGAAAATCAAGGAATTTGCTTTTTCTCGTATATCAGAAGCCGAATCTTTTTTCGCAAACAGATGATAGATATCAAAGAAAGCAAAACCATTGACTACTACTGTAAATAAATATGAGTGCATTGTTTAAAGTTGTCATCAATGCGATTGATAGATTATCCCCTTCTAAATATGCTCCTTTAAATTCGCTTTAAATGTGCTTTTTTTTTTTTAATTTGCGAGTTTGGTCGCCTCCCTCTGCCGTACCACTTGTGAAAATCTAAATCAATTACGAGCGATCACTGAAGAGAAAATGAAGCAAACAAGCTTTTTGGTGCTAAGAATTCTCGTAACGTCACATCGTAGCCTTCTTTAATTTCCTCACATGAAAACAAAATTAAATTGCTTTTTTTGTTTCATAATTTTGCGTGAATCGCTTTAAACATCTGAAAAATTTGCACATGTTTTGAGTTTTTTGCAATTGCTAATTTGAAATTTTAAGGAGTTGACCTGCTGCACTTGAGAGGATTCGAAAAATACATCATCAAGCGAACACTAAAACAAATCAGCGAACGACCCTCCACGTAGAATGTAGCAGCTAGTGAACATAGATGCGAGGTGAGCTGCGATGTAGTGATGTGCTCCAGTCGGAAATGAAAGCATGGGTGAGCGTTTTTCGCTGAGTGGAAATGCGCTTGTCAATTGTTCGTCGACGATTACCTCAGTTATGACGTTTCACTCTTCTCGTCATAATAATTATCGTTTGTCGCTGAGATGCAGAGTGGAAAAGTGCATGACTACCTTTAGGGCCTCACTCAACGTTTCCTCCATCGCCCGAGTGGATGCGATCGACGGGCCGCTGCCAGTAACGAGCTTTGCTGGAACAAGGCTTCGATTGACAACCGCATGCAATCGAGCTGATGCTGACGTCGCGAATGGTTGCTCCGAAATGGGCGAACCAATAAACCCTCCTATAAATCCGTTATTCTTATTCTTAAGAGTACAAATACACCTACTGGGGTAGTACGGATTGAATTTTCAGCCGACTTCATCACGACATTCAAACGACAAATAAGAAACTAAAACATCAAATATTCTGAGTTAATGACCCTACCAACTGCTCCACGAGGATTGTGAAGATTGAGAAGCGTGTTTGCAACGTCAGTTTCGTCGAATCTCCGATTGTGCTGATCACCAGGACTGAGCTCCGGGAAATCACCATGTGAGGTCCAGTCCATTGATGTGGCCCCTGAGAATTTGAAAAGTGGCTAGCAATTCATTGTTCACAAAACGCTGAGGAAAATGACCGGAAAAAAGAAACGAATGGCGTGGCAGTCAAAGAGGAAACAGCTTTAATTAGTAAGTGAGGCGTGGCAGTCGGCAGCACAGCATTCGAGTTGCTCGGCGGACGCGTATAGATCGACATGCGCAGCCAACACTATAATGTGCCGTAGGTGCGGCCTAGACGTCGCAACACAGCGAACATAGCATGACGGCAAACATCGTCATGCGCAACTGTTTAGTTGTACTTCAACAAAGCTGCCCACCTGCGCCGGCGTTACTGCTTCCTGGAGACAGCGCCGACGACAGGCTTGCTTCAGATCGCATCGATTTGCCCTTCAACGAGAGGTGCCGGGAACAGTAACCACGTCGTTGAGATTCCTGAATGCACTTTATTCATCTCTGAAGACTGCATAAGGACGATGATGGCACAATGCCGACCACCATCGCCCACCGTCATAGGATACACAGAAGCCTTCGCAAGCTAGATTTTCTTCCGGAAAAGCTATCGAGAAGTGAATAAAAATGGCGATAACAACGAAATTAAATAAGTATTATGGAGACTGTCTGCAGTAATTTCGAAGCACTCGACAGCATCTCTTCGAAGGCACCATTCTAACGATTTCGGTGATCACATGGCTAGACTAGTCTCAACGAAGGGCGAACTTTAAAGATTTCAGTAATATAAGATAGTTCACTCACCCCCCCCCCCCCCCCCCCCCCCCCCCCACCCCCCCCCCTTCCACGCGCGTGGCCTTGCTGAAGATTTTGAAGCCAAATTTTATTCGTCAACCGCTTATTTCTGACAAAACATACTGTCACTGAATATACTAAATGCACATTGCTTAACAGAGATTAAGTGTTCCTATTCTGCATGAATAGGTCTCTTGAATGAGCTAGGTTGGTTGAAAGTGTCGGGTCTAATAAAAAAAAAAAACGCGCCACCGTCGTACATTTCTTGCTTTGCCTAAATCCTATATAAATCCAATATCCGACACTACAGTTTTAAGCGTTGTTTGTGCAAGCAAATTTCAGCGATCATTTTGATATTCTATAAAAAGCTTTTACTGTTACTGAACAGTCTAGTAGTGAGTTCTTATACGGAAAGATGAGAATGAGAAAATAAAGTATCATACTTTATTGCAGCCTTCTTTGCTGCACAGTCGACGCCACTGTTTGCCGTTGAATTTCTTTCGAATGCCTCCAGGTGTGGTAACAATTTCACCTTTTTTATAACGCTGTTGTTGCTTTAAAAAAATTTCATGAGTAAAAGATATCGCATGATACTCTAATACGGACGGTTTTAAAATTCAATTTTTCTTGCTAACATGCACTTTCTTGCTGAGTGCGGACATAAATTGATTAGATATGTCTGATGCCTGCAAAAGCGTGCATTGTAATCCTAATGTCGTTCTCCATTCTTCATACCCTTTAGGATAACTCAAGGGAGCTCCTCTTTTCCCTCCTTCTTCTTCCGTTTTCAGGAGAATGAGGGTTCTTGCAAAAGAATATCGTTCCACATCCCAATCAGGATTCCACTTGCTTATCCATAAATAACGCTGCACTGCTGCTTTGTGGGGTCCCCACTTCCTCAATTTCCTTACTCAACAGAAGAAAGAGAAATGCGTTGGGGAGAATGTGATATGGAGGATAGCGTCCCGTATTTTCGACTGTTTCCATTCGGTTAGCGCGTGCCATAAATCCACAGTGGCGAGTGGCACTGTCTCTTATCCATCTTTTCCCTTTCCCTCCTCACTTCCTTTTTGCACTTGTGAGAAGCACCAACAGGAAGGTGGCTGGGTAATCTTTTAGACTACCTCTTTCATACTGGGAAACTGATGCAAAAGCCATATCTCTTTTGGTTTATATTTTCAACGACCGCTCAATAGCAGTTATATAAAATCATATCCATCTTCTAAAATCACATAATTATGATATCCTCACGTCAGATAGATATGGTACGAAATTACTTATTACCACAAGACAAAAATAAAAGTGCACCCTAAATAAGGAAAGAAACTGATCAGCACAAATGGTTCAAAAGCTTCCCTGTACAGCTGAACGAATTCTGCATATAAATAAGCGCTCTTCAAAGTGAAAAATTCGAATAACAGGTTCAAAGGATATAATAACAGATTCAAAATGGGCTGTAAATTGAAATTAGTTGTGCTGCGAGATTTTTGAGCTGGGAATGGAATAGACTCAAATGCGATTTCAAAAAATTCCAGCTGCCATTAATTCGTTTGGATAGGCGGTCAACGAGAAGGAGTCTTTTCTAGTCATGTAAAACTCGCTATACATAACCGGATAGCATGAAGCAAGCAAAATGCACCGTTATAACGAGCAGTCGATGCCGACGACAAAATGAACAACTGGCTAAAACAGACGAACACACCTGCATGACGGCAGCTGCTGCAGCACAGGCAGCTGCTGCGACGTTGCTGGCAGCTTGCTGCGGGTGTTGGAACGGGTCCTCTTCAAGCAGACCAGTCGAACCAGCGACCGACTGCGATTGCACCACGCCGAAAAGCTGCGCCGAAAGGCGATCGCTTGTTGTCGCAGCTGTACCCAACGCCGAACGAGGTGTTGAGTTGCCAGAAAAGTTATAAACTTCTGAGACGGCGTCCGTCTTAAAAGAATCGCTTATAGCAATCACCTTTCAGAAGTCAAAAAATGAGAGTTCGACTTCTGAATTAAACACATCCAAATGCCAGGATAACATTACACATGAGACACATTAACTTTTGGGTTAATATTGACGACCCAATATGTTAACTGTGAGTCGCTATGCGCATGCCAATTTGATAACAGGATATTGGTCATTGCAGCAAGAGGAACTAAGCGAAATATAAAAACAAAAAAAAAGAAAAAAATCTAAACATGTGAGTAAAATATGTGCACCTTTGCATATGTATATATGAAAAGCATCTACTACTTACTTTTCTGTGAACTCAAAGCCTATTCATTAATCCACAAACTGAAAGTGAAGTGGAAAAGAGACGGTTGGAAAGAAATGACCAAATATTTTCCTCAGTGATTTGAGCATTGAATATACACATTGTTCAAGATTCAATACGTTTATTTCGCAAACCGAAAATTCGCGAAAAGTTTCTTCAGAATGCTCATGTGAAAATAAGCGATACGTAAAGATTCTATAAGGATTGTTGTCTCAGAAGATTAGGCTCACACCCAATTTATTTCATTATTTCTGTTACAGAAAACATAAAAATGCGAATATAATCGCATTTGTTTTATTATCACTTCAATTTTTCGATGTGACGTACATAAAAAAGAAATGTATAAATAAGGAACGAAAAAATTATATACTTGCAATAATCACCGTGAAACACTCTTCACAGCGCTAAGTAGACCACCTCATTACCTTGGACACAGAAACCTGTGCATGCAGCGCAATTGTTCTTTCTCCTACCTCCACCGCCCCCCTCTCCATCCCTCTCCTCCTCTTCTTTTTCCCTCTGTCTCTCTCTCTCCAATCCTGCTCTCCCTCCTCTTTTAATTTCTTTTTTTTTTATCTCTTCCACCATCCGATCTCTTCTCTTTATTTCTCTCTCTCTCTCTCTCTTCATACGCTTTCATTTCCCACAACTCGCGCAGAAAACAAGTTAGTCATTTTTTCTTTCAAAACTGCTCCAAACACGCAAAAAATCTTGCCAGCATGCAAATCTGTGCTACCTTCATGAGGTTCCAACAACACTCTTGCTTAATTTTACAGCGAGTTTCATGGAGGATGTTACATAACAGCAAAAATAATGGATTTCAGAAGCTTCGTTGGATAGCACTGTCTGACTTTACTTCCTAAGGGCATTTTTCATCACTGCTAATGCAACAGAGCAAAAATGTCCCAAGATAAACTTCGAAAAGAACTAAAGAGGTTGCAGTATTATCTAAGGAAGAGTAATCGCTAGCGACCATCGAAGTCAGCTCGAAAATAAGCTGGTGGAGGGATAAGGCGTTGTATCAGACGACCACTGTGACAAATATGTGCCAAAAACTTCAGGAACTTCCAAAAATGTTGGTGTGATGGGGAGGGGTGGGATGGTGCTATCTCACCGTTGCGCACAAAATTATACTGCCTCCTATTTCATCGCATAAAGAAAAATTGCAAGTCTCATTGCTATAGCCAAAATTGTGTAGTTTCTGTTTGCTGGTGACACTCTAAAAATGGGACAACTGTCTGAAGCGATGAGTAATTCCTATCTTATCTCTTAAGGCTGTTCAGGTGATCACTACAACACTGCAACAAAAATTGTCGGATTTCGGAATTTATGGAAATGTTCCAAAAATGTGATGGACAAAAGGCCTTCCTAACTTACCTCTCAAGAGTATGTTTCATGAAGGTGTTATATTACCGCAAAGGTTGAGGTCTTGAAAATTTTAGCGGAGTACTAAAAATGCGAGTGCACTTGATACCGATGAATCAATGGCTAGTTGCAACAATTTGAACGGACAAGTTTCACAGAAGATGGTAGGTTTTCATTCCTTAGAAAAAGCTTGATTAATGAATTAGTAAATTATTTTTTGCAGAAATAATATTTGGCCAAAACGTTCACTCGTAGTAGGTTTCGAACACATGAGTTTCACTAAATAAGAACTTTAAGGAATCATAAAGAAGAGGAGTCGAAGGATAGGAAAATGGTGATTTCTGGAACTTGGGTACACGAGGGAGCTGTGTGCCCGTCAAGTAAATTTCGTTCCGATTCGTACAGCGTCATTCGAGGCTGAAAAGTGTGGATGGACGGACAAGCAGACGAATACAGTCTTCGAGTTTTTTATTTTTTGGGTAAGTAAAAATTTCTTCAAAACTTGCATAAAACAGTCGCTAATTGTGTTTCACTGGAAATAAAAATAATGCGTATGTATGTAAACAGCTGACCATTACGGGCACAGATTCGACCACAATGCGTCCTCTGTCATAAACGTTCAACAACATGTACGTAGTGTGTAAATAATGAAAACGATTGAATACGATAGATAAAGGTGTTTCATTTTGCCCGTTTGCCAAACTTCAATATATGTTCATAAATTTTCCACAACCTTCATTCGACAATTCGACAAGGTGTTCCTTGTTGCTTTCTTCTTGCTAGGTGCTCTTTGTCTGCCAATTAATTCAGGTAGAGATGAAAGAAACACATGTGAGAAACGTTCACCTGTTCATCTTTTGTCTGTTCATCATCTGAATCCGCAATATCACTTAAACTTGCTTTCTTTTGTAAAAGTTGAGTATCAGCATTTGTTGCGCTGAAAGGAGAAAAACAATAAAAAGAATAAATATGCTAAAAATACATCGCATTTCGTTCATAGTTGACATTAAAGAGCACCCATTATAAATGTCATCTTCAGCAATATTAACACTTCAAAAAATTCATCAAAAATATCTCGTACTACTTTTTTATTCTAGCAGAGTGAATTTGTTTTCACTCGAAATGAGCACACGGTGGGAAGTTTACCAAATTGAACTTGCCACCTCATTGTTCGCCAAAAGAAACATCTTTAATATATTATGAAGAAAAGTGATTAGAATCGCAAACAAATTGAATTAACAGCAATTGCATTTGATGAAACAAATATAAAATCAAGGGAATCGACTTTCAAATAAGCGCTCTATCGAGTATACATGGAAAAATTCGAAACAGCGGAAAACTAACCCGGAATGCCTGGCAGAATTTAAGATACGACCACTTTGTGAAGAGCATGAAGCAAAAGGCGGCATTGCACTTTGCACTAACGATGAAGGGGAGCACCCGTTTGAATCAAACCCATTTATTTCTTCACTGAAATATGTTTTTTTATTCGACTAAAAAACGACTACATAATGGATTAATCGAAAATAGAAAGGGAAGTAGACGCAAGAAGCACGACAATATTTAGCGAAACTTCACTTTTATACAATTGCGCCTTGTTGATTCGTAACGCCGAGAATACCTCCTTTTTTTATTAAGGTAGAAAGTAATCCTAAGGGAGGAGGAAAAAAATTTTGTCCACTGACCACTGACCAGTGGCTACAGAAGAGCCGCGATCATCGATGCTACAATACTGAAGCGACACTTTAATGAGAATTATTTAAGTTTACCGATTGTCAGTGGTAGAAGTATTGTAACTGTTTGCGGCGGCCAATTCATCATACCACGGTGGACGCACGAGACGTACATTAGCACGAGGCAACCACACGCACTCAGACGATGAGCCGCAATGAAGACGCATCTGGCAGAAAACAGCAGCATTTAACGCAATGTTGGAACGTTTCACAATTGCAACATTTATTATTGCAATATGATGCTCAGATGTTGATCATACATTAATTTCGCAATTTTCGGCTAAAAATTGCACTGCAATAACGAGTAAAACACTATTCAATTAGACTACACTGCAATAATACACTGCAATAAATAGGTTTTTTTTTTTTCGTATCTGAAGGTGGAAGTGGGTGATAAAAAAAATTACCAAACAAGATTTCAGTTTCGTTGCAATTAAATCCAAATTTTTCTACGGCTGCCTCAGAAGGAAGGTGTTCTCTTCTAAAAGTTGTCTGTTCTCAGTGGCCGAGCGTTTTCAGGTGGAAGTTTTCCAAAACTGTTCATGCTACGCTGCGCATATCAAAGACATCGATGCACTTAACTGTTTCCAAAGGATCTAAATTGATGATAAATTTTCTGCCAATTTCTGAACATTTCGTACCTATAAAATGACAATTAGTTATTTTGCAACTCAACTACTATATATGATCCCGATCGACCTCTATTTCAAACACTATTTCTCTCTCTTTTTCATACTCTCTTGAAATGGAGTCAGTTTTGCAGAAATACAAGGCAAACGAGAACACCATCCATGAATCTAGTTAAAATTCAAGCACAAAAAAATCCTAATTTTCACACCATACGGTGTCATAATTGAACGTCTGTTAATCAGAAGAAAACTTGGCTTCAACCGCCTTATAATTTCATATTTCGACACGATGCAATTATTCACAAACGTTAGCAAGGGCAATGATAAAGCAATGATTCTCACAGCTAATTGTTAGCTGAGTGAACTGTTCGCTAAATGAAATGGAATCTTCAAATTCATGTTCGTTTATAGGCAACAAAACTACATTTTCAAAGTAAATTTCGCTTGCTGTTTTCAATCCTTTAGCTTCGATGCCAGTAGGAACAAGATAACCCAATAATTAATAAATCCAAAAAATGGAAATCTAACAATTAATCAAATAAGGGACGCAATGATGTGGCATTTGCCCGCAAGTGATAACGATTAAAAATAGCAAATTTTTTCGAAAACAACTACCATTTGCCTGCATTCCGATTCTAGAGTTTCCGCTTTTGTAAAAATTGGGGGCCAAATTTTCTATTTTAGTTACTGACAAAAGATGTGCATATCCGAGGCGTCTAATAAATTTTTATGATTATAAATTCTCGCACTAATGCGCTAAAAAGTGTTCAACATGCTCGATGTTACTTTATTGCATGTGTTTTGTGCGTTTTCACATGCATTTATTATCGTTGCTTGCATATGTTCGCTATCATTGCATTACCTATAAGCAATTCTAGATCATCTTCTTGCCGAAAAAAAACGACGGGGAATTCTATTGGGCGCTTGCATATTTGCCTAGACAGTGTCTTTTCTCGGTTGCTTGTTATAGAAATTTTCTGGTAGCGTTTCAAAATTGCCGAAGATTTTTTACATTAAAATCAGTGCCAAAAATCACTGAGAAGTGCAGTTATTATGATCTCAAATTTTCTATGACCTGATTTGCCTTGTGGAAGCAATGTTCTGAAATATGCAAAATTAGCGTATTTATGAGTAGCAATCGAGAAAAGAAAACTTTTAAAGATAAGAATACCTGAAACCTGGCAGGTGAAGTAGTTTTCTTGACCACTTCGGCCAGCCGATAGAGATTTTCATCGCTTTTCCATTTCACACATAATAAATCCGAGACATTTATCTGAAAATAAATGATAGCATTCCACTTTTGTATAAAACTGCATTCAGCTTACAAACGTGTAATGAGCACTGAAAACTAGAACTTATTAGTTCGAAGATGTTTACTGTTTTGCTTTGTTCATTTACCTCAAAGAAACCGGATTTCTGTCGCTCCTTGACTCCAAATAATACCACTATTCCATGTCAGAGGTCGTTTCTTATTTTTGCATTTCAAAGTCGCCAAAAAGGGAATACTCACATTCTATTTGAAAGAAAGATGATTATCTAATGTAATTAGAATAAATAGGGCAATGTAAGCAAGCCGATGATAAGCTGATCACATCGCTTTCCACTGCAATAAATTTATGTGCATGAATAAGCATAAGAAGAAGAAGCATTTTGTGAGCAAGCCAACGAACCGAATCTGGGCTCGGAGCCTGATCAGCGAGGATATCAGGTTGCTCTCGGGTTGGTGACATCACATCTTCGAAGACATGCTCAGCACCACTGTCAAACTGCAAAAGGAAAGAAAACGAAGATACCTCTGCATCCTTGTGCATCAAAACTAGAACGAGTGCACATTCATTCCTAATTTATGTCATAAGTGCAATGGATGCTAAGTGTATCTACGCATATATGATGTATTATTACTTGTGCTCGAAGTATACATCATCTCATCCTACTGGAAATTCATACCATCGAATCCGCAAGAGGGTAGAAAAAAACTTATGAAAAGAGAGTGGATGAAACCGATTGAAAATTCCTTCGTTGGTCTGGCGATCCGCTTTAGTTATGGCCACAGTGAAGCCCTCATGCTGGAAGGTGGCAAAATTATCTATGAGCTGGAACAATGTAAATGCTGACAGCTGGCGAAAAACGATTTCCGCATGCAGTTGTAATTTAGTTCAGCTTGTAGGCGAAATAAGGAATGCTGATGAACTGACCTGCACAATCACATCTTTGTTGCCTCTGACACCTTTGATGCACGCTGGTAGATACCCGTCTAGATCAGGAGGACGAGCGAGTACGCGACTCGCCTTCCACTCTTGCAGATTAACGCTCACATCGCATGGTGATTCCGCTGGAACACATACTCATCGTAATTCATCACATTGCTTAGTAAGCATACTTTCTCTGAACTTTTTTTTCTTTGTGCCAAAATGAAGCACTTTTGGAGATACTAGCTTAGAAAGAGTTCTAGATTAACGAATAGATGACAGAAAGATAGGCGACAGATGGCAATCACCCGCAAATATAGATAAGCAAAGGTCAAATCTCGGCGACTAGAAAACTTTCACCGTATAGTCAATGATTGTGTTTTTCGAATCCTCAGATACATGTTGGTCAACCTTGCCAGGTAGAAACTTCCCCAATATTCTCTCTACTTCGCTATTTTTAGCTGTTGTATTAAATTTGCAAATCATTCATTGGTTATTGTTGATAAAAATTCCGTTCAATAAAGTTTATTTTATTTCATTGCTGCATCATGTTTTATCTCTAAGCACTAAATGCTAACCGACAGTTTAACCGATAGAAAGTACCTTTCATATTTCTCGATGGGTTTCATATTCTATAATCTTTCAACGTTATGCTCTTAGTTGAGTTCCTGAATCGCACAGCTTATAGCTGCATAATATTGTAAAAGCTCTGACAAAGCAAATACATAAAGCTACTACTTAACAGTTATACTACAAGAAACGTGCGTTGTGCTTTCGCTCGTCCCCTATAAATAAGATGCGATGGAACTCATTTCAACGTGCTCAAGATATCATTTATTCGTCAAGAAGACAAATATGCTTCATTATGAATAACGAACGAGGATAAAATTGTTTTGAAAACTTTGACAATAAAAAGAGACCGATCTAAGGAATAAGAAAACAATCGTGGAAGATCATTAAATGTTTGTGAACATATTAAATGTGAAGGTGACGATTTATGACTCACAAATTTTTTTTTCACCAAAATTAATGAAGATATTCAAGAATATTGAGTGGTCATACTATTGTAGGCCATTTTTCACACTGTGAAATTACAAAAAAAGCGCAGTAATGATATAATTGGTGATGGTAATGCATTCATAAAATGCACGTTACTTGAATCCTTAATTCCATTTTACAAAAAAAATTTTAAAAAAAATGTTGCACGTTTTTGTTTGAACTTTAAAAAGTTGAAGTAAAGTCACATTTTTGAGGCATCAGTACAATATATTGCAGTAAAGCTTTCATGAAAACACAAGTGTAGTATGCGCCTTTATTTGCTGCATCTGCCGTTGAAATACATTCTGAGTGGTTTTAAGATGTTAAAAGAAGCATTTTTTTCAACTCCTTAGTTCATATCTTCACCATGTTTTCATGAGCGAAATGAGCATAAAGATGCAGCGCATGCAGCAGCTAAAAGTCTGAAAAAATTTCTCCATTATGGCACTATACATGGAGTCATGTTTATGTGTATGCATCAGTATATGTCTGTCTTTCATTGCCTGACAGTTTCAACCGTGATCTACACACGAAACTTCATTACCATCCACCACTCTCTGTGAATCATTTACGCTTAAATAACGCGTAAAGTTTCTGGACCAAGTTTGCTATGTTCGTTTTCTGAACCAATGTAGCTAATCGCTTGCGATCATGCGGCTATGTATCAAGCACAAAGATTCTTGGCCTTTTTGGTAAATCCAGCTTATTTCCCACACTTTAGACATAGGATATTTGAAGTTCACTAGCAGCAAATCATATGGTTTAAAGCAACTATAATTAATAAAAAGTAGGCATAGTAAGTATAGATGTTTAGAGAACAGTATGGGGATCGCATAAAGTTCAATTACATAAAATATGGGAATGCACGACAAAGAAAATAACTGCAGCGGGGTAGGACAAGCTTATGGGAACACAATTACTGAAAAATAACAGTGCTGGAATAAGATCAGACGTGAGCACCTGTGGATTTCGGTCGCCAAAGTCAATAATGAACCTGTAATGTGTTATGCGTGGCTTAATATGGCTAACCGTGCGGGCTGAAATATGCGAAAAACTATTAGGTTTATTTGGCTTAATGGTGAGTTATAGCGGTTAAAGGAAGCAAATATGCATACCAGTTGGCTCGAATGTTGCTATGTGAGAAATGCAGTGGCCATCGTTTAAGAACTTGTAATGCGATTTTTAATGCCAGCTTCCCAATTCCAAAGATGTAATACACTTAGGTAAAATTGATCGTCAAATGACGAAATACTACAAATCTCACCTTGTGCTGGCAACAGAGACAAAGGATGGCCCTATTTTTGAGAGTGCTGTAAAATTTATAGCCAGCGAGCGAGAAAGCCTACTTCGATGTGGTAGAAAAAACTTATGAACAGTCTAAAACAGCTACATCTAAGCTTGGAATTTTCAGTGCGTGAGTCAAAGAAGATAGCAGTCTTACGCATTAATCGCTTCATTTCAGTGAAGGTAGTGGATTTTCGCATTGGGTAATTAATTTGCAAACATGTGCTGGATACGAGCAAATTGTACTCCCCATTAGCAGATTCTACGGCCTCAGAGACGACCTTAACTGTTTAAATAGCTTCTGACCAAATAAGTGCTCATTCTTTCAATCCTTAACGTAAAAAAATTTTTACGTGCAGCTTGAGCAATATAGTTCTCTCCTGTAAATCCGAAATTTGCGGCATATTTTAGTTGAGGGAGGGGAAGAGAGAGGAAGAGATGCAATGTGACTGACTATTAATAAAGTGTTATATTCAGTGCACTGGTTATATGAAGATAATGCATAAAAAACTGCTACTACTTCAAAAAAGACTTACGATTCGGATTTGTGGAAATCTCGAGGCCTAAATTGCGTTGTTTGAGTTGTTCCATAAGAGCGAGCGTTTCGAATTGGAAATGCGATGGTGGAATCGAGGATTGTGGTCCACTCGATGGAGAATGCTGTTGTGAAGCGCGGAATCGTAAGGAGCCGAAGGTTGAGGTGTGCTGAAGCGATGCAGATGTAGGATCGCATGAGGTTATCTGTGACGCTCCCTGAACGCCATGAAGCGATGAACTGAATTGAGGAAGCAAAGGCGTTGTGACACTCTCAACCGAGCTTCCAGATGTGACCACTAAAAGCGCAATTCGCATCCAAATCTTTTCACCACAACAATATAGGCTTATAGCGACAAGCATCTCCACTGGTTTCTCAAATCAAGTACTGCAAGAAGACGAAATTTGCATTTCCGTTTATTAGAGGAAAAACTCATCCCTTCTCGTCAAAGTGGTAGGAAGGAGACATCGACAATGATTAGTGAGCTAGATGCTCGGGGCGGTGAATTCGAATGACGTGAGATTTTAAATCAGAAGCAAAGTAATCCGATTACAAATTGAAATAAAGGGACAGTTTTATGAAGTACCATGAAGACACGCATCACCTGAGCGTAGCAGGAGAGACGGCACGAAAATACAAGCAATAACGCAAGGTGGGTAAAATTTTCCCGCATTGGTTATTTCTGCAATACCGTTTGGATGCAACTATCTTTAGCCGTTGCTGTCACGCTGTTTACTCACATCCCATCGTTTACTGTATTTGAGAGTATAATTATAGGCACGGGTGAATTCTTAATTCGGTTTGAGGATTGACACTGTGAAATATATAAACAAAACTTTGACAATATGGAGGCAGAAAAAATCAAGTACGCTAAAATCTCCCATAATATTCACAATATTTTCAACTTTAATTCATGAAAGCTTACAAACTAAATCAAAGTACATAATTTTTGGTGAGAACTTTTCGTTGAAATTTCATCCGTAAACTGTTGGAACTTAATAATAAAAAGTCATAAATTTCATCGGTTACCCTTGAAGAGATCGTTTCCCTTAAAATATCAATGATATATTTTCACACCACTTAAGCACCTAAAGGTGCTTTCGTTCAAATTCGAGAGGAATTTGAGCGAGAGAGGGAGAGGAATTTTCTGGAGGGTAGCAATCCTGTTCTCCAATTGTTTCTGGA
Source organism: Baylisascaris schroederi (assembly GCA_006503575.1). Lineage (NCBI taxonomy): Eukaryota > Metazoa > Nematoda > Chromadorea > Rhabditida > Ascarididae > Baylisascaris > Baylisascaris schroederi. The sequence continues at coordinate 377,930 of QEWY01004180.1, read as the reverse complement.
GAAAAAATGGCGCTGAAATCGAAAGCCACTGCTGATAGCTTCACTGATGAAACCTGCGAAGAAGTCAGAACGTCATATTAGAAAAGCTGCTTATGAGAACTACAGGCACGTATTGATTCGCTTTCAGCCAATCTTTTATTTCATAAAATATCTTTTACGTTCGCATTTTCGAAGAGGTACAGCTGTATTAGAAAATTTATGTTGAAGACCGCTTGAATAAATAAACTTAGAGCGCCGATTCCGGAATTATCGAAATGAACTTAGTAATGGTCGATGACGCTTCTCATGTGTTTTGTTGCATCGCCTATTGCTTACTCAGTACCCATATTTATCAGCACAGCAAGCTAAAAAAGATGGTTTACATATGGCAATATTAACGCCGCTTTTTCATTAGATCTTTCCACTTGCAAAATCGGCTCTATAGCAAAAAAAGAGCAGAATGTATTTAGCGCTAAGCGTAAACACAAATACCTGTGGAATGATTATGAAGACAGATGCCGATAAGTGAGCTCAGAATGATTTCAAACAATCGAAAGAAGCTGATTATTAAATTGGTTTATCCAAAACTTTTCATAGCTAAGAACTTGATCTGTTGCCTTGTTTGCAGGTTGCTTCAGGTTATTTATACGAATATGAACCTGAAGAGTACTTCAAAATGTAATGACTGCATTTCTCTTTGTATAATGGATATGTGTAAATGGTGCTAAAGAGGCTCTAATGCAGCTGTACGGCGACTGAGCAGAAGTTATGAGGAGGACTCGAGCTTCCGCTAACAGCAAAATCAAAGAAGTTTGTTGCAAATTTAGCGTATATATTAGAATGAAGTATGAAGTTTAACCTGTCCTAAAGCTTCGACTATACTTTTTTATAAGTCTTCTTTGGAAAAAACGTGAAGTGTTAATATTTCCCACCTGACTACTCATCCCTATGCACGATTGGGAGTCACAAAGCTCCTCATTCCTCCTCCCTTATTTCCGCTCTATTCCCCCCCCTTCCGCAAGCAATGCACCTTTCCTCGTGAGCCATCCAGTTAAAGCAGATCATTTCACGATGACTTTAGGAGAGCAAAACTGAACTACTCGTAGCAAAAGTTACAAGCACTACGAAAAATTTCAGCAGACGATTTCAAAACCGTATGGATTAGAAGCACCTTTGATTGCACCTATGTCAAACTAAAAGCAGGAAAAAAGCCATGCTCAGAAACTAAATTACCATCCAATCACCAGTTTCTCAAGTTCAAAAATTGCAACTACAGGAAATATTCCCTTCCGGAACAAAGTGAAGGGAAAAAAGCGGAAAATTCCATCCCCGCTATCAATTATAACATACCGCAGGCGTCATCGGCTGTCCGCCTTTTAGCGCGAAGTTTTGGATGGAGGCTGGATGACTCATCACGTGCTGTACCTCGCGATACGCCCCCTTTGCCATCCATTGTGTGACCGCCACTCGACCCGACCGAAATGAACTATTGGTGTGCACTGAAATTCATACTTCCTAAGCAGTACATTTATATATACACAGCAGTATTCCGTATGCATATTTGACTGCCTACTTATTTATTTCAGGAATGATATTGTGAAACTAATTCATCGGTAAAATGCAACAAATTCCTCAGCACATCTCTTCATGAGTGAAATGCGAAAATCACCGAATATGCAAAACAATAGTTGTTGTTGTTTTTTTTTTTTTTTTGCGAAATGTTCAGTAGTAAATTATGGTTGCCGAGATTCATCAATGGACTAGCGAGTTCAACTGATGGAACTTTCGCATTCATTAGATGAGTGTCGCCTCTAACTGGACTAAACTCACGTAACTCTGAGCAGATGAGTTGGCAAGTTTTCTAAACTCATTGCTTAATTTATTCTTCGCTTGCCTTTTGCGGTCACTGTGCCAAGTGTTAATTAGCTGGCGTATCATCTGAGCCGCATACCAAATGGATATGCTCTGTGCAATCAAGTGCGCAAAATCAAAACCATTCACAAAATTCCCTCGCCATTCACGAAATTTTCAAAATTCTTCTGGTATTCACCACTGAGCCGATCTTCACTGCATGCGCATATTGCACATCATTGTCCAGGCTTTTGGATGTCGCCGTCACACGCAGACAATTGCATCGCTACTTTTTTTTTCATCGTGAGATGCGTTCTTAAAATGCAGAAAATTCAGCGGTGAATTAAATTCACGACAATGTCTCAGAAATGAAACGCATTCATGCGCTTCTCTTGAGCTATCAAATGAAAGGATATGTACTGGCAACATCTTCCTTTACGACCTCCAATCATGACAAAAACAGTCATATACGGCGTTTTGATTCTAGAATACAAGGTGTTCAGGAACACAGCAAATTATGGTGCATATTGCGCTTGATAGTTGCTGCCGCAAAAAAAAAAAATATTTGCACATGAAAAGCAACATGTGGATGAAGGCAACTTTTTTGCCTTCCACTTCATATCGTGTGATAGTACTACTGAATATTCAGAACAGGGGTTACTTATTAAGCAAAGATTACAGCTGAAAACATGCGTAAGCTTAGCGACAATTTGCTAGAGACGGCAAAACTTGACCGAATAATTGTGCAGCAGATAACTTAGATAAGGGATTTCCTCCAGAAAATCGTCTGCTCATTTCATTGCTCCATGTTTTTTTCCAATGCCTAAATTTGTTCGTTTTGACAATGTATGTTAGATTAAAACTAAGGAGATTTCAAGTAAAACACTGCTTATAAATTCTCAACGACCCACTCTTTACATTTTACTCATCAGTTTGCTGGTAAATGCTAATTTCTGCCCCTGAAACCAACGGTATCTTTTGGAAAACTTTTAAGAATTGACAAAATTTTGCTCCATGAAAAAGGTGATTAGGATAGAACCAAACTTTTCAAAGAAGATGAGCAAAATGCAAGCCGGAAACGATGAAGGCAGAGAGTAGATTGTGAATCTCTCACTTCTGAACCACCCGGTCCGAACTTCTGCTCAAATTTCAACGCCTGGAGCCAGAAAGAATGTGGCATCTTAAAGTAAAGGAGATCAGCTGCTCCCCATGCCTTCCACTCTCTCAACCCCTTTTTTGAAAGAACTTCACTGTCTGCGCTCATTCTTTTTGTGCATTTTTCGCACTATTAGTGCCTGCAAGAGCACTGCGTATGAATAATCGAAAGCATAGCTCACAGAGAGTGTGAGAAACACTACTAAGTAAAACGATGTGTCTATGCAGTAGAGATTTGAAAAAAGAAAGATTGGCAGACTGTTGGTATCAGGTTTTAATTGCTGAGTTGTTATAAGACTGATGACATTAAATTCTTGTGTCATTAATGACCACCTCTACATCTTGGAAAGAACTAAAGGATATGATTGCTGATGAAGTCGTTCAATAAAAATTCGAACATCGAAAAAACGCATTAATAAGTGAACATCAGATTAGTAACATCATGCTGAAAATCTGCTACGAAGAGTTATAATCGATCGGTTCACTGCTTGATCGCTTCGTCATCCTCCTCATATCGTTGACAATTTCTTACTTTTTTTTTTTAATTTTCAAAATGCCCCCTCCATTTCAAAAATTCATATTATACAGGCCGTTTGCCTTATATACTTAGATTATAGTGCAATCTCGTACTTTCAAATTTCATAAGGAAACAATTAGATCCGTTTCCATATATGGTACTCATAAACATCACCAAATAAATGTATTCATCGGATCGAACATTGTAACAACGTTCACAACAATAGGCGCTATGAAAAGAAGCATCGTTGAAGACTATTCACCACTCACCTCTCGTTGTCTTGTTGGATGCGTCATGTAGCCTTACTCAGGAATATTTGCGTTCACGTGCACAACAAGTGTTGAAATTGATTAGAAGCACTCGGTGAAGAAAAATGCGACAGCAGTCGAAAGCATTTTATTGTTTTAAAAATGCTAGTAACGCTTTAAAAGAGAGAAGAAAAAAAGCAAACCTGTGAGCTACCCAGCTGATGGCTCATGTATAAGATAGGATCCAGAATAGAACATTGAATCTCTTGGAATATTGGAAGCACTGAGCACAAGTAGTTCAAATGCTACTAAAGCACTCAACACCCCGGACACCTGCAAACTGATTTTTTAGTATTAGCACTTCAATCAGACGCCATGTCCTACAATGTAGTTATTTTCAACGAGGCAATATTTTGCATCGCAAAAGCGCAAACTTCATAAAAACAACCACTCAAATCACCATTATTACACCACCGGCAAGAATGCCTTCATCATTTGTTAACTTGCATATGTGCATATATATATAAATATATATATATATATATATATATATATATCGTTGCGCCAAGTGCAATAATTTCCACATTTCTCCCAGAATTTCAGGGAATTTCCGATTCTGTGAAACTTACATTTCCGGAAATCAGACATCATCCGAAGTTGGATGATACATCAAAGCTGGTTGAAGGCTGCAAAAGTCGACGAGCAAAACCTTAGCCGATTTCCCATTTTGTTATAGATCGAGCTCAGCCAACGTTGCATTTTCTCACATTCATCTCTATTACAAGACATCGTAAACAGGTGCATTTTTAAAGCTTTCGGTGTCCAGACTAGACACTCTAGCTCTTCATAGCTTTTCGCGTGATATCATTTAAGTAGCAAATACTAACTAGTCAACATGCCTTTTCCTCAGCAAGTCCCACCGAACTCCTGTTGTAGAGAGTCTAGAGCAAGCAATTTTGAGGCGCTAGAGTCCTCAGCGACTGAGTTCGTTATATGCAACTATCAGGCTTTCAGTTCATTATGCCTATACAAACATCTCATATTTAGAAAAACGGCGACTGCTAATTTGCTAAGTTCGTGACTAGTTATGAAATTCAGAGATTTTCTGATTTTGTCCCAGTGCCCAAAGAATTAAGCTAATACCCCAAATATCCTCAGTCAGCATGCTGGTTGTTCTCCTCAAAGCAAATTGCGAGCGTGACTCAGTGCTTTCGAGACTCGGATGACCCGGACACCATCGTTTACATGTATTTTTTAACGGTCGATACTGCATTAGAGCTGAAGATTGTATGCACTTAATCAAGGTATCTGTTTCCCCTTCAGCACAAGACAAGAAAGAAAAAATGTGAAGATGTGGCTAAAAATGGTGGCAACAAAGCCGCTTTTTCGATATCCATGGAAAGAACTGCTCTTCCAAGTCAAAAATTTAACAAAAAAAAAACGGCTAGAAGCATCAGGTGTCGACATAGTTTTGCGCCACTCTCGAATAACAAATCTGTCGGATAACATTGCATATTATATGTAATGGTTAAGATGCATCGTCGAATCATTTTTTTTACACCAGAACATGCAACGGATTTCGGTGCTATGAATGTAATTGAATTAATATACGAAATTTTGCACATGAAATCAGACGAATTCAAGCTGTTACGCCAAACGCTTTTTTGCCGTCAGCATACTATGTGAGGATGCCGTAAAAATTTAAATTTGAAAACATTTCAATCCGTAGTGATTCACACAAAATTTCAAATTCATCTAACATAACATATTTTGCGCATTTATAACGCTTTCGTTGATTGTTCATTGTACATCGCAAATACGTAGATGTGTTAATAAAATTTTTATTCAAGCTTGAAGCTGTTTGTCATTTGAAATTTATAATGGCTTTCTTAGTGATGTTGAGAAGTGAAATTATGGGATTCTAAACAACACTCTTCGTCGATTAATCTAACTAACTATGCGTGCAGCACTAAAAGTCATAAGACGTTTTACTACGCGTCAACTAGTTTAGCGGCATTTATAGCGTCGCCACTCCAATACGTGACATGTTGCAATTAGCCTCTCGTTCAGCATCAAACCAAAAAAAGTCATTTTTATAGCTACTGCTTTTAGCGTTATTCATAGACTTGGTTATCGCACAGCGCACTAGCTGTGTACAGATGACATTATTTCAGAAGAACCGGAACCGGAACCCTAATAAATAATTAAAACTGAAAACCTGAAGATCGAAACGTACAGATGGAACAGAACAAGGTGGATCAACGGAACTTTACTGGAACGACAATAGCCAATGAAAAAAGCAATCCTAATCTCATGAACAACTCTTCATTTCTATAATTGCTACAAATCACTTTAATGCAGTTTTATAGTTCCATAAAAGAATCGTGACATTAATCGAATGAACGTAGTACATGAGGTAAATGTATAAAAAACCATAGAATAAATAAACAAATAGAAAAGTAGCAGTTGAAAATCACAAATGAGCGAATGAAAAAAAGGCCATAGCAAAGAACATCGGACTCTAAGCAGAGAACAACAAACAAACCATTCACGTTCAATAAATAAACGAACAAATTGTTTTACCATTGAAACATTAGTGTGAACCAACATTAAAGGGTAGAACGTCATCAGTTCAGAGAACAGATTAACCTTAACGAACGGTACCTAGATTAACAAGGGCCACCCACGTCAAGTAAATAAAACGCACAAGTTACAAAAGCATGCAATATGCAAGTTGAATGGAAAAATTGAACAATTGAGAATTTATGCAATTGCAGTGACATCGTTATAACAAAGATGAAATGTTTGATTGGCTAAGTTAATAAACAACGAGCAAAACGCGAATGATATCAAAAGACGAACAATGAAAACAGCAAAAATAAGATAAAAAAGTAGTACGAATATTTGTGAAACAGTTGGTAAATTCATATATAAAAAGACCACTTTCATACAGGGAATTTCCAAGTCATCTCTCTTACTCCCAAGATTATCAGATGTTTTTGTGGACATTCGGGTTTCTAAGCGAAAATTTGAAGCCAACTATAGGCGCTCTCTCAATATATAGCTTTGCTTCAACTACCATTGTTGAATAGATAGCATACACGAAACCCTCCTCCATTTTGGACCCTCTTTCATAACAATTCAATTAAAGTTGCATTTTCCGAGATAATTTTAGACTATTTTCTAGTATAGGATAATTATTTGCAGCATAGAGATGAGTCAACGAGTATGTAAGTTTCACTTTTACAGAAACAGAGCAAAAAGAAATTCGCAAAATTGTTCATAGAAAAGTGGGAAAATTGTTCTGTGCTATTCCACTCTTAAATAGTCTTAAAGTTACTAGTTCGTCGGTGACTAAAATGCGAAATTATAAATCCTCTTAAATAGTAAGCCCTTGCTTAGAAAATCTAGAAAACTCATTACAATGATATAACAATAATAAGCATTTCTTGGTCGCTTCTTTCTGTGACATCAAGTCAATAATGAATTTGGCCATTTGCAGACAACAATACACAATTTGATCTAATTAATGGATTTTTTAAAATTTAATTTCTAATTGCAGCTTCGGCCAACAATAGCAAATCCTGTGATGAGAATGCACATTTTTTAGGTGTCTGTTGTTCGATGTTTACAAACCCATAAAATGAGTGATAAAGACTAATAACATTGAAAAAAAAAGTACCACGCATAGCTCAATTATACAACAGATCACACGCTCAACGATCGTTGCCAAGAACGAAGCAACGATTATGAATGAATGCAAAACAATTAAATAAAGAGCGAATATGTTGAGTAAGTAAAATAATATTAAAATACGCTTTATTTGAATGCACTTTGAAGAGTTCATTATTAGGCGTATTATAATCAAGTATTGGTGAATGTTGCAAGAAAGAATAGTGAAATGCTTATAACAATTCATAAAAGAATAGTGAAATACTTATAAGAATTCATAAAAGAATAGTAAAATGCTCATGACAATTCAATCGACCATATGTTATCGTGAAGGCGAATAACATTTCTTGATGGCATAATACATGTGTTCTGAGTTAAGCGCATATGTCTACTCGTTTACAGCGTAACGTTTGAGTGCCTCTCCACTGTAGCAGACAATATCCGGTTTTTTTATATCAACTGTGAATGTTGAACATTATTTTCCACTACAAATATCGATAGCTTGCCTATAGCACATTATGAGGAAAATGCAAACGGCATGCAAAGATTGCATCGATCGTCCTCGAGTATTAAAAAAACTGTGGGTAATCAATGCGAATAATTGCGTTATCACGAGATCTAATTTCCCGTCTGTTCGCACGGTCGCTCGTTTTTTTTTTTTTTTATGAACCCAATAAGTACTTAAGAATTGCCGCCAGCTATTGAAAAGAAAAAAAAGAAAAAGAAGAGCACTTAACTATCTAACTGTCACAACTGGTAATGAAGAGCGCAAAAATCACTACTTCAGAATGCATCGTTCATAAGACGAAGCTTAAAATGCAATAACGGCATACTAAATTGTTTTCTGAGTTTTTCTGAATTCTTCACTGCTAAGAAAATTAACTCCATTCATTCTTAATTCTGCCTACACCGGCCAATGTAATCAACTCGCGTGATGCAACAATACAGAAAAATATAATGCTATGAATCCCGGCACATTTCAATGTAAATTAAGCATCAAACGATTGTACCACGTGACTATGGAGTTTTGCATTTCCCGGTAAATCGATAAAGAGAAAAAACTTTGCATTTGTAAGAAAAGCACACATTAGTGTTTCCGACCAAGTAAAAACCAACTTGCTGCATGATTTCGTCGACCAGTTCCTAATATTAGTCATCCATCTAGCCAGTTACTACTACAACATCAGTAACCCCTCCTTTTCCCCATCGCACTCCTCTCACGGTCGAAACCGTAATTACATGCTCTCAAACCTAACGAATGTGGATCGAAGCCGTATGGCAGCAATGCATTAGCAAGATGAAAATGTTTGTATGGGAATCTTCTCCGCTAAAATGTTTTGCTTCAGAATGTTTACGTTCATAGAGAAAAAGTACAACACCCACTTCATTGCTTAAGGTCCACAAATGCCATATCTTTAAAATGTGCTGAACTCAAAGTTCCAATTCCATTTAAATTAGCCGTTTTCTACGCTTGAGACTTAAGCTTTAAAATATCAAAATGCAATTAAAAAACAAGAAAACGACGCTAATAAATGAATCAGCTATCAAAATCCACATTATTGAGTCAAAATACTCATCTGAAACAGATGAGGCAAACATAGCAAAATTATATAAATACATGAAAAAGCAATTCTTATAAGCGGCTTCATCAAACAGTAAAAGCAGTTGAATTTTAGCCTTCAAAGGAAAATCATTGAAAGCATATAAACACCTACATTAGCGTATGACTAGTACTTTGGTATCAACTCTTCACATATTTTTACATCATTTGCTAGGAAATATTACTTAAGGCAAATCTGATGCAAAAAAAGCAAAAGTCTTAGAGACAGAAGACTTCAGTAAGAATATGTAGAAAAATGACTGAATACATTTCGAAAACAAAAATTTCATTATGGATATGCATTGCAACACGCTAACAATTCAAATGAGTTACAAGATTTAATGAAGCAAAAAAAAAAAGGACAGAGAGAAATGAAACAAAGCTTTAACGAAGCTCATAATAACATACATTTAATATCTTTCAAGCGGCCACATTAACCGTTGCATGAATTCGTAGAAGTAATGCAACGTAGTTGATAATTGGCTTTCACAAACGATCCGTAAATCAATCACTAAGCCTAGAGTAAAACAAAATTTTTACAGTGAAATTTATGTCCGTAATTTATGCACACTGCACAATACTATAGATGAGACCCCGCAAAGTTCATCACCATAGATCCTTTGAGTAACACGTTAAACTACAAGACATCAAGGTGTATCGGACGTATTGGACGTATTTGCAGATATTCGCCGCAACAACACTCTAATAAATGTCAAACGCATGCACAACGAATAATTGTTTATAGAAAGAGACAAAGATATTCAGTGGTCAATTTAGCACAGTCAATCTGCGTGGCGCTCCTTTTACTCCTTACTGATCACAAGCAGCGTTCACATAGGAATTTCGCAACCAGCTTATATGAATAAGCAAGAGTTGATGAATTAAAGAAAATCATTGTAATTAAAAGCTTTACAGACACATAATTAGCAGATTTGATTCGAACTAAATTCGCCCATATGAGTGAGAAAGCTCCAAGAAAAAAAAAATCGTCTTATCGAAACTCGTATGCGTATAAAAATGACGCAAGATAATTTACTTCATTCTATATTAAGTGGTGTCTTGTGTGCTGAAAGATGAGCAAATGGGACGCAGAGCATCTGCTCGCTCGTGTATTATATCAATTGTGTTACTTAACCAGTTAACGTTCGTTAATTAATATTAAGATAACTAATATTTAGTTATTTAACTGCTATAGTTTTATGGATGTTTCATTTAGATGACGACTTCATCGCAAATTTTTTCTTCTGAATTATTTTTTCTTTGCTTCATTTGGTTCTCATAATAAATACATGCATCATACATCACCCAATGAAAACTTTTTAATCACAAATGTTCCAAAATCGATTGCTAAATTTTATTCAGAGATGAGTTATTTCATTCAAAAATCAAGTTCTAAATTGCAAAGAGGGTTTCTTGAAGTCACAGTTATTGTGTATTTTAAAACATTGCTCGAGATGTTACATGCTCCATCATTTAAAAAATCCCCACATCATCGAACATCATCAACTTAATCGATTTTAAGATTTTTATTAATTCGTGCATTCCAATACAATCTCTGGATGGTATAGAAATGACCTCCTGTCTGTATCAGACTCTAAAAAAAGCTCACGAAAAACTTCCACACCTGAATAACTCCGAATCAACAATACACGTGAGCGGGCCGGCGAGTGAAAAAAAAACTCCATAATAAGTGAGCTCGGAATTTGTCAGCACATCACTGTAATCAGCTGATTATACTAGCATATATCCGTGCAGTACTTTGTACTTTATTGTTATAAGCAGGCTGTTAATGCCACTGGGCTTGCACGATTAAATAAGCGTTGAAAATGTTTAATTGAATTGCATCTATAGGACTGACGTGAGTCACATTAGACTTGAAAAGCACCGGTAGTGAAGCACTCTCTCAAACATTGTACGTCTGGGAATTCAAATTCGCAATAGACAAATGAAATGGTGTCTTTTAAAAGAATCAGCAAAATATAGCAGTATCGTGCAATTTTGCAATCATAAATGGGAAGCGGAAATGACGAATCGAGGACGCAGCATTGCAATAGCACTTATGACTGTCGTAAACGAAAAACCAACAAATGAAGAGAATATGGGAAACGAGCATGCATATGTGCCTTTGAGGTGAGAACGCATTACGAAGACATTAGAAGGAATGAAGAAGATGCAAAGCATCCTAAAGGGATCGAGTATTTCTTGCCGAATAGCTTGAACAGTGCAAAAAGTTGGGTCCGAAGACGAAATTGAAACAGAGACCAACTCCTTCACCATAGTAAATGCAATATTACGCTATAGTTTTAATGCTTATGACACTGCTCCAAGTAGATTAACGCTCGACTCCAAGGCACGCCGCTAGTGTACTATAATGAAAGTTACGAAATTCCGAAATTTCTGGTACAGTTCAAAAGAAGACAGTCGCATTGCATCACAAAGCACAATTCTCAACTAAAACTTATAGGTCGAATCATGGGCGTAAAGCCTGAAATGAAAGAACTTCTTCGTCTCGTGAAATCCATTTAATTTATTGCATACAAAAAACTTCCACTCCTCAATAGGATTTGAATTCTCGAGTTACACTTAGGAAGAAGTTCGGGAGTCACAAAACATATGCGTCAAGGTCAGACCTTTGCAGGCAAGGCCTCGAAGAGATCCGGGTATCCAGTCTTTAGAGTTTATTGAATTACTTCAACAAAATTCGAGCAGAGATATGAAACTTGACGGACAGACAACGACACCGCTACTTTGCTGCTAAGCAAAATTTAAAAAAAAAAACGATGAAAATAGGCCATGCATCTTCGTCCAAGTGGATTATTTATCAGCATCCTCATCCCGATAAACACAGAGGTTCTTCCTTTGAACGAAGCTATTGCTTTTAATTTCTCGAATTTCAAAAGAAGAGTATTATCAACTCTGAAATCGGTGTGCAATATGTATGCAGTATGAATCGTTTTGCAATATGATTGCTTTTATGCAGTGCAGTCGTTTGCAAATGCAATATGAATGAATAATTGTTCTCTGATCGTTGCATAAAGCGCGTAGAGTTCAGCGCAGCGATGCAGTGATGGGTGCATGTTGACACTTCAGCATACTAAACATCATCACGAGTTGAATCCCTCATGAGTTCTTTGCTTCCTCAATCAACGTCACAAAAATGTTAAAACAAACGCCATAATAGAGTGATATTTCATAGCTTCAGTAGCCATATTCAATTTAAATATTTCTGAATAAAGTGCGAAGGTCGAATGGATATCAGCATGTGCTTACCTCAGTCTTATTCCGAGGAGAGAAAGTTTTACAGTGGGAATTTAAAGAGAAAATATTCATAAAGATCCCAGCCATCATAATTAAGCAAAACTCAGCAATTTACAGCGTTCGGGGCAACTATTAGATGTAAACTAATTGAATAATCACAAGTGCTCATGATATGCTGCTTGTTGGATACTATATACCTATGAAAACCCAGATGAACGAAGCAAAACGAAGTGAAGAGAATTGCAAATAACGCGAAATGTCACTATACGTGATAAGAGATTTGTAGCTGTCAAGTACACATCGAGTAATAACTTTTAAAATCACAGTGAATTTCAATTACTGCTCAAATGTACACCAAGCGATCAGCGCTGGTGGCTATAAATGAAAAATATGAACAAGTATTAAGGCTGCCAGGTTTAAATTAAAGTAATGATAGAAATAAACACATAATAATAATAAGAAAAATCGATTTTTTATGTGGTCATTTCACAAGAGAAAAGAGATTTTAAAATATTGCACGTGTCGCACAATCATCATTAATCAAAAATAGGAAACTCATCAAGGAAGACTGATTTTTGACAGAATTTCCAAATGGATATTCAAGTTCATATTTAGATTATAACAGATTAGGCTGCTATGGATTCTAATAGTTATCATCCATAAACATGGACTCTAATCGAATATCTAAACAAGCTCATCAATATTTAAACAATATCTAAACAATTCATATTCATCGAACAGCCCGACAATAAAAAGAAAGAAAAAAAACCAGAATCACTGATACGTAGGTGATCGTTAACGCTGCTTGTTTCATACAATTGGAGCATAAAACACAAAAAACAGATCAAAAAAAAGGGATGAAGAATTTCATTCAGATTCAACGCAATATTCGCAAAGCAACAATTGAATCAAAAGAACTAAATGGGTTCGCTAGAGAATCGATTAAAAGACGGCAATTATAAAGTGCAAATATATTCAATAACTACAAAAATATTATTTATTATTGATGGAAATATCGGAATGTTTTTTTTTTCTAAATTGCGAAACGCAATGCTTTATCATGATTGGTGATCACAATTGTGCTTTAGCATTCGGCATTTGCTTCAAAGTGTTTCGAATCGGATAGCCCTATCGTTTAATTAATGAGAAAATCAAATGGCCACTATATTTGACTCACCGCAAGAAAAAAAAATTTTAAAAAAAATCTCATGTTTTGTGAACAACGTCACACTATAGCATCTAATTATAATTTCAAGTACTTAATTTCAATCCGATGATAGCACAGAAAGGATCGAACTTATCATATACGACGAACAAATTGTTGCTATTTCGTCGAATGTTTATGTGAACAGTGGGAAGATTTTTGCAATGAAATATGCGTAATATTGTTTCAATGCCGAAATCAACGAAGCAATTAAGAGTATGTTAGCATCGCTATTGCAGATGAACTCCAATATACTTGTTGCTCAATTATGAAAATTTCCGATCGAAAAGTTCCATCATTTCTTTTTTTTTAGAGTAGGAAGAATGTTCTGAAAAGACTATATGATAATGAGCAAAATATTTAGTTTCATTCCCCTTCTACTTCTCCCGCCTCCTCCTCTTCCTTTCCCCGCCTCCGCCTTCCCTATCCAGCTGTGGCATCGAAAAAATCTCATAGTGCAAAGCATTATCACAACCTAATTAGCAAAGTGCATAAAAATCGATTAAAGTGGCAATGAAGAGGAAAGCGAAACGAAAGTAGTGTCGTTGAATTATTCAAGGTAAAATCGTGCGAACTTAAAATGACAAGTGAATGTGCATCTGATGAACGCATCACGTAAGAATGCTACGATAAATGCTTCCGCATCACTCGTCAATAAGGACAACCACCCAACTTCTATAACGATTCCATAACAATTGCGCTTCTGACATTTGCGCTCTGAATAAAAATAAGTATATAGCATGATAGCGACAAAAACTGTTGAAATATTAATTAATGCTATACAGCTAAGCGCATACTAAAAACTTGAGCTTCAGCTTAAGCGTACAGCTAAACTTAGAGCTCAAATTGATGATGCTTATTTGAGGCACAAATGCGGCCACATCCTATAATACACTATGATTGACGATTTTGTGAGCAACACAATTATTAGATTATACAATGAAATTCATAAGAAAACACACAGCCTTTTTTGAATCAAACGAAGGAAGAGTGAAAGAAGCCTGAAGAATGGACTATATCCTCATTGTTGCAACTATAAGAGCACTATAATTGACTAGATAACAATGCTTCATTATTTTATCATAGTGCATTAAAGTTCGTTAAACACCTCTGAGCTCATTGATTCAGTTCGCAATATCCTCCCTCGATGGCTCATCTTAATTTCATTAGTACACTACTTTATGGGGAATTCCTAATACAGCATGAGTCCTCAAACTTTGATGTTAGCATCCTATTATACAGTGGTTTTCGATGATGTTCTGTCCTATGAGAGTGCAAAGATCGATATTGTCCTCGCAACCCTCATTTCGCTCTCATCGAATCTTTATTCCTCGAAGAAAAACTCTTTCCTATCCTTTCCGCTCACTAATGAATATATTCGAAACAAAAAACAAGCTCATTTTCATAATTATCTACACTACTTATTAGTAAAAGCTTATTAATTATATAAGCTTCTTCCCGAATTGATATCAAAGACAAAGCGGATGATACTCAAACAGTAATCAGCGGAGAGTGAAAATGACGAATAAGTCTTGTTTTTTGTAACCACAAATTCATTTGTCGCACTCAGCTGAGCGAGAGGCGTAACACTCCATCACCCATCAAGCATTCATTAGAATCACACTCCAACAGATTGCGAATTTTTGAACGAACTCAAGCTGCCATAGGTGTGAAGCAATGAAATGAAACTTATGCAGCATCGTAGGAAGCAATCAATAATAGCTAATTCATTAATTCACTTATTAAACTGCAAGGTTGAAAACAGGAAACTCATCGGGGAAAAGTCAAACAAATTATTGAAGATTATGGGAAAAGATCCTTTTGGATCAGTGGAGTGATGAAGAAAACAACTTGAAATCTGATTTCATTAAAAAATCATTCAAAACAAAATATTATTCATAAAATCGAAAATTGCGAAGAGATAATGCCGAATCCACGGCGAAATGAATATAATGAAGCGATCGCATCCATAGTTTTCATTCATTCTATGCAATAAGAATAAAATTTCTATCAGATTTTATCACACACAAACATATCGTTATTATCACGAAGAATGAGCAATAATCCAAGCCCAATATAGACTTCAGTTTAAGTCACATTGACTAGAGAAGTGCGCTATTAGTTTTTAGCTGTATCAGGTAATAAAGACTCATATAAGCCTAGCAAACGAGCTGACAGGTTAAGCGCTTTTGTATGTAGTTGCATAAAATAATGTATATGCAAAACAATGCGTTCATACGTTATTTAAACACACCGCTTGCACAAAACTATAAAAGATTCGTTTTATCATTAGTTGCGAATGAAAAATGGACCGATGCAAAAATTCATGGAAGTTTTTTTCAACCCCCAAATGTCTGTAGGCGCTCTCAAAATTTCTGAAAAAAAAAGTGCTATACGATGCTTAGCCATCAGTGCATAGTACTCAATAAATCTCACACTTCAAGTTTTAATGGTTCCCAATTAGAAAGTTTCTGATAGACGGATGACATACAACATACGCATACATAAAAAATGGCCATAATGCGCTTCTATAAGCAAATTTGTAAATGCGTATAAAAAGTCGTCACGCTATGAAAAGCAGTAAAACAGGACATTTTGCATTCGAACGCCGATAGTGTGTTTTATGCACGTATTATGTCGTTATTCACATCGTTCACTAAGTCATATTTGCTCGAAAGTTGTCTCAGCAGAGTTTAACGTCAAGCAAATTGAGATATTTTCTACCCTCAACAAATATAAATCAGAAGAGTTTAGGCAATAAGCGTTCGAGTACATCTATAGGAGACAATTTTTGATCTTAACTTAATATTTATTAAATTCTGCAGCAACAATTTCCGCAGTAAATTGAACGCTGCAAAAAATTCATCGCTTCACAATAAATAAATAGGTCATAGCAAGAGTTGATTGTGAAATGTTCTAGCGAATCAGAAAACACTTAATTCGAGCATCACTTTCATCTGAAAAACATTGTCGGCTCAATTCGTGCAGTTAATGACAATTCGGGTGGTGGGAACACATTTGAAGTTCCATTGCACTGACCGATATGAATGGTTCTTGCTTGACATACATGTACTGGTTGCCTCAGAGTGAGCAAAAGCAAAATACAATTGTACAAAAATTTGCAACATGCGTAAAGCAACAAAACCAGAAACAAAATAGAAGGCGCTAATCTGTGCGCTCACTCCACTTTGCTAAATGTATTAAATGCGGCGATCCAGAAGAATATCGAACATCTCGTCGGAGATTCCATATGATAGATGATGCTCAATCATAAAAATGACTTCAGTATAGCATGAATAAACGACAATAACTTATAGCGTGAATTTTGCTAAAAAGCAGTTCATTTTTGAATTTGCATGCAGTGCACATGCTTTCGGGGTAAAAGACATGTATTAAGAAAGTGAACAGGTAGCCAAGATGCCCGAAAGTCAAATTCAGGAAGAACAATTTAGAGCTAGGAAGTGGTTTCGATTACATCACTCAAAGAAGGTGGATGCCCATTGTCAGCTGCCCATCGCAATTGAGTGCCAGCCAGAGTTGACGGCGATCAGCTAACGATAGTAGGCGATGTATAAATTCTCAGGCGACAATCGTCTGCACATGTTGACAGACACTCAACGAGGAATGCGTTCTATGAAATAGACGAATGGAAAGGTAAAAAAGGCATGTGCGTTCATGCTGCAATTTAAGACAATCTCCAGTAAGCCATCTAAAAGATCACTTCGTTTGGCTTCCTCGATATGTTATAAATCGATCGAAGAAATTACTCAAATAAATCTTTCTCGAAGTCTAACGAAATCGATTATTGCTAAGAGTGGAAATCAAAACCAAAATACTCATCGAATGAAGCGGGCAAACTCAACGTTGTAATCAATGTGTAAACGACACAGTTGTGCGAAGCCGAGTAGTTTTAAAACGGATGAACCAAAAAGTAAACAGGGAACGAACTCAAAAAAACGGCTAGAATGTGAATACTTTTGTTTCGTTCTATTGGAGGCCCATTGGTCTGAAAGGAAGACGAGCAAAAATAAGAACAGAAAAAGAGCATACAGATGATAAGGACAACAGTTCTAATACTCGTTTACAACTCCCTTCGATTTGAACTTTCAAATTACGGCACCCTAAATGGCTTCTCCTCGCATTTTAAGTTACTTTAAAATGCGGAGGAATGCAATCCAAAAAAAGAGCCAAAATGCAGCAACACAATCGCATAGTTAGTTCTCTTCGAAACACAAAGATATTTGTTGAGGAAAGTAGACAAAGGGGAATTTTTCATCTGCAGAATTCTTAAGGGTGACGTCATTGAAGATGGTATTCGGTCATAATCGACTTTATCGAAATTACATAATAAGTGCATAACAATAATTAAATTATTACGTTATGAAATAGTTGTGAATGTATGAATATCATTAGACGAGAAAATTCAATCGGTTGGGACTATAAAAGTTCACCTCGCCAAGCGAGCGAGTTAAGTTCTAAGCGGGTGAGCTCATAAGAATTTGCATCGCCAACACAGACGGAAGAATAAACTTTAGATGCATTTGCATGAAGCAGCGTTTCCAGATGTTGTATATTTTGTCTAGCAGGAAGCGAGAGACATGCTAATTTACAGCAGCGTAGAATCTTATAAGCAAGGGGAATTGCAATTACGGGATTCCCCTCCTCGTCTGATCATCAGTTTCACATACTTCGGTTATCAACACAAATCGTCGGCGACGCTAGCGAAACATGTATTCAAAGAATTTTCGCAAATTGAATAAAGTAGAACAGACTTGAGAGACGAATTTTGAGAACTGTGATTGAATTCACGAGCATGCATATGCAGAGTGACGTTCCCGAAGCAAACACCTGTTTCAGATGAAAGACATTACAAGAAGTGGATGAAGCAGGCAAATTTATACAGAAGTGGTCTATATGAACTCCCAATTCCAGAAAAAGGGATTAAATATGAAGCAAGAAGTTCAGAGAAAATGGACGAGTCAAGGGTTCTAATCGTAGCGTAGGAAGTGCCGCTTGCATACTACTGTAGATTTCTGTACTGTTGTTTCAGCAGGAGCAACAAAATACGTTTGTCCATAGCAGCGTAAGCGACAAACAGCGGCAGTGAAGACAGCAATGGAATAACAGCTCCGGTTTAGCACTTACGAACGCAAAAATACATATACAAATATTCCGGTCATTAATAAGCGTCGGCGGCGCCAGCAAAATAGCCTGGAAATTCCTATAGAATTAATCAGAATACCTAAATTTGAAAGACAAATTTAGAAGAGATCAGCTAAAGTGGAATGATAGTGATACTCAGCAACGTTCCTGAAGAGATAATTTTCGGAAAAATGGGATTCTAAAAGTGTACCTTCAAGTGAAAGAGAGAGAAGGAGGACGGGAGGATGTGGGAGGAGGAAGGGAAATCTGAGGCAGCAGTGGTTGTCCGAATTCCAATCCCGAGATCAGGTGCAATGAAATTCGGGAAGAAGTCTGAGGTGCACGACCCTAATCTTCGAAGGAGTAAAAGATTGACTTCTAGAGTTCAAGGCAGTTCGAGTATTCAAGTACTGGTAAAAGGCACATGTGCTAAACTAGATCGATAGAGATATGAGCAGTGATAGCAAAAGAACGTTTGCAATGAGCAAAATCGATATGGCAATAATATTCGTTGTCGGGCAATGGTTTTAGTCATCGAAAGACACGTAGAAATCATATGAGCAAAAATACTCGGATGAGATCATTGTTTTCATTAGCGATATACTCTATGAAAATAACATAACGAGGTAAAACTTAACAGGTAATGGGATGCTGATGCGAATAAAAATATTTTTAACTGTTGGCAGGAAGAAAAGAAATACATACAAAGCATATTGAATTAAGACAAAATAAAATGATTGTCAACAGAACATTGAAGTCTAATGTGTTTCATTTCAATCCATTAACGCAAGACACGCTAAATTACATGCGGGTAATCGTCAGAGTGATAGGTGTGATATAAAATGACAGGTATGGTACAAAACTCTTCATTTCGAACATTAAAGACACGCAAATTTTATGAGAAGAAAGGAGCGAACGAAAGAGGAATGAATAGGCAAAATATAAGATCGAATGAAAATGTAAACAAGACGATAGAAAGCGATGTAAATGTATTGTAAAAAGTGTTTGTAGAATGTACGTTCAGTCTGCTACGTCTAGAGAAATTCACAAGCGTGAAAACATCAAGAAATGTAAAGAGGGGCGATCCGATTGTCCCTCGAAGGATTTATGCTTACCTCATCAACATCACTAAACAGAATTGAAGACAGCTTGAAATGATGTTTTGTGTGAGATACTGGTGAATAAAAACTGGCTATTAAGGTTGCAATGAAATTCAAGAATTGCCACAATCTTATAGAACGACACTACAAAATTGTCGAACAAGCGATAGCTAAACCTGTGATGCAATCTGAATTGTTTTGCAAAAATGGAATTTATCGAAAGAAGTGCACAAAATAAAATGCATTTTCATAGAAACAAATGGAAAAATTCTGACCCACATCGGGAAGAACGTGTCAGATATGCATGACGCATAAAGTTTACATACAAATCATCTGTCATATAGAGTTGCAATGTGAGATTAGCCGTTATTATTGGCCTACACTTAGGCATATACATACTAAATGTGCGCAGTGATAGAAAGTCCGAAATAAAGCCGAAACGTTCAAAATGTGTGCAATTGAAGTGAATCTTAGAGCTCGCTACGAAGGTGAAAATAATTCTTGTTGAAAGTAACGAATGATGGCTATGATAATAATTTTCGCACTTCTCAGCGATTCACTTTACCTATAAGCATAGGTAAAGTGAATCGCTCAGAGCTCTGAATGATTGAATGATTCTCATGAAAATTTTGTGACGCAAAATTTCTGGCCAAATTTGCGACTCAGTGATTGGCCAACCTCCATACTTTACTTTAATATGTAAAGGCTAAATCTGAACAGGATAAATGTTACGAATGATTCAGTGTCAGTGACTCACAGATAGCAAAGCTTGATAAACCACTGGTATGACTTGAGCATTTCCGAAAAAATTTGCATCATAGACAGTCTTCTTGAAGATTTTTGTTACTCACATGTCCCCCCCCCTCTCACCCCCCACCTCCTCCGCTCCCTTGATCGTTAGCAAAATCACTTCTTGCTGCTCGTTTACCTTACCGCACTTCACTCACTGCAAATTCTTAGTTTCGCTGCTAACCATCTTCACTTGGATGATTACAATGATTTCAATATGCATGATTCAATTTAAATTTCTGTTCATACGTCACAGCGTAAAAAAAACTTGCAACTCAGGCTAAAAGGCAGCGCTCACCTCTCCCTGATCCTCTCCTTCCTCTTCCTCCCCTTTTCAACAAAGAGAACGGCTGAGGTAATTAGGCGTTGTAAAATGAAAGAGAATAAGGATAGGCTCAAAATGAAGAGGTGAACTTGAAGAAATGATGAAGGCCACAACAGTTACAGGTTATTTTAGCGAATGAAGAATGAACTGGAGAAAAGAAGACCAAGCTTTCAATATCGTTGATATTGAATAAAAGCGAGAACGAATTTTTGCATGGATTCATCTTCTATGCAGATGGCAATTTTCGAATAATCCGTAATGGAATAGTAAGAGTCACATCGAAATCAGGAAATGGTGACAGCTAAGCTGGCACCCAACTGACAAGCATGTTGTCGTGCTGGGCGGGTATTGCGCTAAGATTTTCGACTGCCGAGCAGTCTAGATTAGGATTTCTCTCTATGCTAGTAAATGCTTTTCCAATTATTCAAATTTTTGCAATTTCATTTGAACGTTTTTCTCATTCATTATGAAATGAACTTATTTGGTAGCAGATACACTTCCGAAAGGAGATCTGCATTTATAACATGAAACACGGGAAAAGATAGCCTGTACCCAAGAAAATTTAATAAACTTGTGAAGACAGCAAGCAGTTTTTTTTTTTTTTTTTGGAGGATGCGGCCAAAGTAAACACATCTGATAAGTGCACCTACAATCCCTCTCCTCCCATAAAATTTAACTGGCAACAACTTTAAGCAATTTCTTTTTTCTTGCATCTTGAAAAATTTGTTCCTCTCATCCCCCTTTCTTAAGAAGAAGCTCCAACTGAGCTGGTATGTCCATACCGATCAGTGCTTCCACGATCCCCAGGACACTCTCTAATGCAACGGCCGGTAGCACGCTTGAAGGAAAACAGAAGACGGGAAAGGGACGGTGGAGGTATTGCAACTCTTCCTTCTCCCAAATTGCTTGATTGAGAGCGAAACTTTCATCCCTCAATAGATCGGAGTTAAATTAAGTCTCGTTCCTAGTCCGGCCTCCTAACTCCTTGAAATACAGACGGAGATTTGACTCCGTCTTCGATATCGATCAGGACCGAGACCGAATTCAATCCATGTCCAACATGATAGCGTACATCACCGTAATGTTCCCACACATCTCTGCAGCACCTCCCAGTGGATCCAATAGGTGCATTTTTTAGCGCGCAATTAACCCCTTGATTTCTTTTCTGGGTGAATGAGCGCATTTTTTGATGTTCCATTTCTTCTTTTGCTGAAAATCTTCTAAGAAAACATTTTCTACGCATGCTTCTGAGTACAGGTATCAAAGAATGAAACGTTTAGTGATTAAGAAAAGATGGACGCCTACAAAAGTTCCCAAAGAAACATCAACACACATTAGATGGAGCAATTACTATAGCAAAGAAATGAGTGCATCAACTGGACCAACTAGTAAATACGAAAAGAAATTTGTAGATATATATCTCTTTTCATAATAAATCACTTTCATGATAATTGAAGCGAGCATAATCTGCCAGAACGTTGATAAAAGCATTAGGTGTCATTGAATGGAGTAATCGTTGGTGGATATCCCGTAAAGACGAATCGATCACTCACAGCTGACTATAGGATAGAAGCAAGTAGTTGATAGCATGTTAAGCTCTTATTTAAATAATATCACAATACTTGCCCGAACTATTGTACAATAAAGCGAGAAAACTAACAAATTTTTTCAAAGTGAAATTTTCGCACAATATACCCCACAAGTCTTAATATGTTCGAAAAACAATGAAAAAACGAAAAAAAAAATCAGTTCAAAGTATAAAACATAGAAATGAAAAAATCGACATCAATGCTGGTGCACATTCAAATTATTCCCTTAATTTTATTGTTCAAAACTGTTTGTACGAATTATTGAGATTTTATGCAGGAACTTCGACGAATTTGAAGAAATATTTCGCTGCTGCTTTTCTTATTTCATGTGGACCATTACGCGTAACCTTTCGTCTTCTCTACTGCCTCCTCCCAACCACCCCCTCCCCCTCCTCCTCACAACCTCCACCCCATCTCAAACAGCACATGAATCATGAACGGTTTCTTCAGCGCATAAAATATTCTCCTACATGCAAATCCGAATTCTGGTGACAGTCATTTGAACCTTGTACTAAAACCAATACTAATCCAAGAAATCCGGACTTCGATAAAACCATGACTTTGATGCTTATCCAAAAATTTACACCGTTCGTTCGTCTGTCTCTAGTAGCCAAACTTTCTCCCGAGAATTTGAAATTTTTTGGAGTATAGAGGTGATATTTGCATGGACTATGCCCGCGAGAAATGATCTTCTAGAGTAGAACCCGCCTCCCAGTTAAAACCGCGAAATCTGGAGCGGAAGCCGTTTTGTCAGCAAGGTAGACGTTGCAGCATGAAGCGAAATTAAGAGCTGCAACTTGGATTTGAAAGATTCTCCTTGCACATTTCATGCTTTACTAATAGAAGTCGAACGAATGCAAGCCGGACGTTGCCAGTTGAAACTTTTCGATGTTTGACCATTCCGTAATGCACGACTGCTAGATGCCACCCGTCAAATAGTCGAAAAGATTGCTCATAGTGCAAATAGATCGTTGGAATTTAGGTTCTGCCTAGTGGAGCTTTCTGCGATGCCCCCAACAAATAGAGTTTTGATAGTTGAAGAGCGCAAACATTTGCCAAGATTTCAATATGAACCTCTGTAATGTCGCCACTGTACGGTCAAACCTCAAAAACTTTCAAATCTTGACTGTTGACCAAAAATATGATCTGATTGCCAACATAGAACATTTGTATGAAATATTGAAGCTTTTTTTTGGCTGTCGCGAACCAATTATTCGAATTCGGTTCAAATGCCACTTGAAAAAAGCGTCAATCTTGAGCATATTTCCGAAGTTTTGTCGAGAAGCCTTAATTCTGCTAAGTCTTGAATTTTTACAGCTATTTTGATGATTAGAGCCAGAATATGTGGCAGAGTTTTGAATTACGAAGGGTCCGCTCAGGGCTGTTTCTTTGCTCGAACGGGTCGAAGACATTCGGCATTTGCAACTGACTTAGGCACTGAGAACAAAACCACCTAAATCTTCATCTATTTTTCCATTGGAATCTGTGAGCCTGCAATATGATCGCCAAGTTTAATAGGTTGAAGGTGAAAATATTGAAAAGGTCCCCGTTCGTTTTGTTCAGCATTTTAAATTGAAATGTTAAGGTCGAATGTGTTCTATCAATCGAACAATAAAGTTCAAGACAGCTTTTTTGAGTTTTGAAACAAAATGAATAACATAGCATCACGAATGTAACAACAATGACAGAACTTTGATTATACGGAAATTCGTATTTGTGGAGCAAAGTAGAATTCTAGTGATAGAAGGGTTATGATGATTAAAATTATTAGTTTTGTTGATGGAAAGAGATCACTCAATTTGCAGGAAGTAAGAAAAGTTTACTAAAAATCTGAAATGAATAGAAGTTATTATGCGAAAGTGAATTCCTACGGGCAGACAAGAAAAAAATGGAACGAATAAAGCAGCAAAACGCCCGATCGGTATGCGAAAAACTAGGAAAACATTTACTGGACGATAGATGCACTAAAAAAAGTTTCGACGACAAAAAACAAAAAAAAAGCAGAAAAGATCGACTAGCACTGAAGATACCACAAACCGATTATAAATGATATAATAAAGTGCTTCTGGGAAAAATCCGAATTTTAGTAGCTAAGGAGTGGGATGGGAGGAAGGGAAGAGGAGCCAGGAGAGAGTCTTAGTGAATAGTAAAATCTGGATAAATCGCAACTTGAGCAATCTTAATTCAATGACATCCAATTATTGGAAGCAACAACCCACACCTGTTCCATTTAAATTAAACGAGACTTCCTGTTTTAGCTCCCTGTGTCGCGGCTCTCCCAACAGCTGAAACTGTGCTCTCTCGGCGCAACAGCGCAGCGTAGGGCTGCAGGCATCGACTTTATTGGTTCGCTACGCGACTGTGTGACGTGCGTTTTTAAATCGGAGGCGAGGCGTTCCCCGGTTCCCAGGGATTCCCCAGTTCACTACAGGTTGCACAGCCGCGCAAGTTTCAGCAGAGAAAATAGTGTGGGAAAGTCTGCGGCAATATGAACGACAATGAGGTGGACTTATTACTGCTACCACCAACATTACTTACTACTGAACCTGATATCATTTATCACTGGTTACTGTGATATCATGTGTTAATACTTTAGTATCGCTTAATACTGCATTGAGCATTACTTAATACTACTAGCTGCACTATTACTTCCACAGAATACTGATGTACTCGATACAGTCACATATACTAGCATTTTCAACTGGTGGTAAGCACTACTGCTTCCAGCAATATACTTGGTATATTGCCACCTATACAAGTTGACGACGTCTAAAACAACTTAACCCAGCAACAATTGCCACTCAATGCTATACTTTTACCATTACTGGGAATCTCTTTTGCTTCAGATACTACTTGCAATACTTAGTACTGTAGTCTTCCTTACTACACTACTACTATCCATTACCAGCAACACATACTACTGCTGCTAAATGTTTTCCCTCACTATTAATACAGCCCTCTATTTCCAATTTCAGTAATGAATACTGAACAGTAGCACTAGTCAACAAAAATACTGCCATTACCACTTGAGAAAGGTAGCAAAGGCATAATAACTGTAATAGCAGCAGTAATATCATTTTTGGCAAGAAGTTCGATACGTTGTGCAAATTAGGACGGTTCCTTTGCATGAGAAAATGCAACAACGAAAGTAATACAATTATTTAATAATAGTAAGTCACTAATTTCAATGCGTTTCAAGGTCCACTTCTAAGCTTTTACAAATTACATCACCCTATTCTCAGGGATAAAGCTAGCTTTCTTGACTGAAGACGTTTGAAAAGAGAACCGCTCTCTCGTGAAGCGCGTCTTATCGAGGATTGGAGAAAACAGACAACTCTCCTGAACGGAAGATCATCTTTATATAAGATTTCTACTTCATTAATCGAAAAAAAAAATGTTTAGGGCACTTGGGTGCAATGAAATATGGTATTTATTTTCCACGATAAGTGACTTAGGATCCGCGCAGTTTTCATTACTCATCAAATAATAGAACTACAGTGTTATCATAGAAACCGCAATTGTATATTTGAAAATATTTTCAGCAAAGCAGACGTCGTCTCCTGCCGCAGTAACGATCATAGGAACACACAGCTTTACAACAGCGTAACAGATAAAACGGATTTCATCATAACAGATGCCATTACATTCAATGCATTTGCCATTCTTGAAGGATGATTGTGATCGGTATTTTGCGGTTGTTTTGAAGCAATATAAGGCAACCTCAAACGCATCCCCCCCCCCCTCTCTCCCTAAAAAGAAGAAGTGCTGCACGACTGGCGAGTACATAAGGGAAAGGAGAAACGTGTATTCCTGTTGTGAGCTGTAATACCGTACCTCACATCAAATTATGATAGTGCTCTCTTCCCCTAAAACCTTTCTGATATACTACACATAACAAAGGTGCTGAAATATAATTGGCGAGCTCAAGGATGAATGTAGGAAGGTGGTGCACAACCGCTTGGTTGTAATCTTCAGCAATGAACTCGTAACCTACGAAAGAGGGTTGCGCTTGCTCCGCCTTGCCTCGACTCCTCTCGGGTTAGCATCTGAATGGGCTGCCGCTGTGTGTTTCCTGCGCACGTGACCGCTTCCTCTCCAAGAAAGAACAGCAAACTACACGCAGCACAAACTGCATGCAGAAAAACATTTGACGTGCAAAAAAATCCACTCGGCAATGACGACGTGTAACGAATGTTCGTCGTCGCTCTCCCCCCGTTTATCTGGTAAACCCTCGTTATTCGCGAACGCATCATCTCACTCTCTTTGGCAATTTCTCTGCACTCCGCTGAGGCGAGACTGCCAGTGGGATGACGCACGAATGGAGACTTCTAATCCAGTAATTTAACGCTCACTTCTAGCCATTCTCCGTAGAGCTATAGCTATTTGCAAGCTTATGAGCAGCGACAAATGACAGCTGTGCCCACAGATAGGATCTGAACTCGCGACAGGCGATTTCTGTTCATTTTTCGCTGTCACACACGTTCGCATCAACTCTATAGGAAGAATTTCGCTTCACCATCACATGTGTGGCTCTCATTGAGTCTTAGGCAAAACGGGATTAACTGCATTGTAGCCGATCTGAATGGGTGAATTCCAGCCAACTGTTATAGCGCAAGCGTCGTATACGCATCGCGAAAAAGCTGCCGTTAATAATAAAAGCCACATTCACCATTAGCAGGTAGCCATCAAAAAACCCATTTTATTTTTCTATCACTTACCATACAAACATGTCAGTAAATTCATATACGGCAGTATGAATATGCAAATTTAGCGAATACCGGATGATATTTTCTAAGGAAATTGCTCGTTGGTCGAAATGACTCGTTCGATAGGAATGTAGTTCCGATCAAGGTGTTTGAAGAAATGGCCGCTGTAACCAGCGGTTGCATTCAACGTGCATTCCGTACACCTCTCGTAAGCGAGCTGGGAGAACAGATGAAACCATGCGCATATTCGGCAAGAATGACATGCTCTCGCTCACAAAGTGAAAAGCTAAACGTTCAGTGAAAAATGATGCACGGAAAGCATCTGAACGCCACGCGTCTGCACTGCTCAACGCTCGCTTTCTCGCCTCGTAAGCGTGTCGCCTAATTTACGAATGGCGCACGACAGTCGTCGTAACGTTTCATACGCAGCGCTGAGCTCTTTGAAAAAAAGGCAAGTTGAAAATGCATCATGTCACGACATTTAGTGCTGAAATGCGGTAAAACCGTTACCTCAAATGCAAAATGCCTTTTGAAACCGAAATTTTCATCAGCAACGACAATTACTAACTCATTGCATTCGTGATTCGCCAGCGAATTTGGCCGCTGCGCACAATGAGCACTGTTGTTCTACGAGGAAACGGTCGACGAGCAGCAGATTAATACCACCGCCATGCAATTCGTAGAAGCTGCCTGAATGTCCCACAGAAGGCATAAGCCTTACGCTGTCATCTTCGATTTCAGCAAACACCGCCAGAGTGGCATCACATCTGGCCACTGTGGTAGTTTACCTGTTCGAATGACGCCGGGTTTACTTGAAAACAGCCAAAGAAACACTGAAACAACTGGACAGTTCTTTTCACTGACTTCACGATCGCCCCATACTACGTTCAAGAATTGTGTCACCCAAATAAAGAACTACAACCAAAACAAGGGGACAAGCAGAAAGAGTGAAAATGGAGAGGAGACCAGGAACACGGAATCGATGCATAGCAAAGGGTACTAGCTGGCAGCAGTCCGTTACTAGACAAGACAAGCATGGGTTTGTTCGACGGTTGTGAGGGCACGTTGTAGCGCGAGTGAAAGGAAAAATTGAGCTCCGCCTGCTTGCATGCAACATCACAAATGTTTTCGGCTACTTGCTTCGACAACAGCTGATGCAGTGTGCGCTAGAGCGTGCGTGCACCTGGCGCGTCGACTGCAAAGAGAGGCTAGGTGACGCCGCAACGTTGAGAGCAAGTTAGTGCGTTTTGGTGCGTGCGCCACACAGCTGAGAATAACAGCCGGCATGCGCGCGACGCTTAGGAGTGCGCACAGCCAGCCGGCTGCCGAGAGCTGCCATGAGTCGTCGATTCGTCTCTTCAGGCTACAACGGCGCACCCGAAACGTTAGCAGCACAAAAATTTCTACAAACAATCGCCGCGGGAGCAAACATTCATCTACGCAGAGCACCACCCGTGCGGACACAGTGCGTAGAAAACGCTGCCAGGGTGAATGACGACGTAGTGAGATGCGTTCGCACTTCCACGCTCCCCATATTGCACCGCTGGTCGACTCGCCCATCTACTCGCAAGCGTCGTTGCGCCAGACAACGTGCTGTGGAAAAAACCGTCGCCTTTTAGCGAGAAGCGTAGTTGAATCCACGTCTGTTTACCGCCACCAACAATTGAAGCGTGTTTTTAATTGAGTATGCAATTGTACATGCCTTCCTTTACGCCGTCCAATCCATTTCAGTTTCAATTCAGAAAACAACAACGGAACAGTTCGATACCCACAACGCTTCCTTGAACTACTCAGAAAATCACTCCTGTTTACGCTCATAAAAACCTTACTGTTACGGACAAAGACCTTTTCTTGAGTTAAATCATTGAGCAGCTATAATCTCTTTCAAGTTTACGTGAAAAATTCAGATACCTCCGACAAATGGAGGTTTTTCTCATATTTTCGAATGTTGTTCACGTTACGAGACTAGCAAAACAACATCTTCATTACAAACTCTCAGGTACTGTCGACGCTTGGAGTACCACGTTCAGCACCAACACCGCAACAGTGGCGCCATAACTCATTCAGTGTAGTTCTCACTATTTTTCTAGCTGACTCGATGAGTCCATGTGAAAAAGAAAAAAGGTGCACCACGTGAAACACACTTGTAAAGCACAAAAATTGAGCAGCCATCTCTGGTCAAAAACAGTCATCTCTCGCTTATCATCTTCGTTGACCATCGCTCTATACAGACGACTTCTTGAGCCGTTGAACTTCACTGTCGAAATGATTACGCAGCTATTTCAACGAATTTTTTGGCATGCGAGTTTGCGAGACTAGAATGACGCTTATTCGTTTCACGAGCTAATCACGCTACGAAACGTTGAGCATTAGTAACATATGCAAGTTTTATGCGCCTTTTGCAATTTTTGCAATATACTTTGCAGCAATATTCCCTCTCTATGACGTATGCGTGCTCATTTGCGTTATTGCCAATATGGTAACCAGAAAAAAAACCATTTGCCAAATACTCTTCTCAAATGAGTGGACCATCTACCTACGGTGATGATCTGGTGGTTATAGGTGTAGTCTATCTCCTTCATTGAAAACAAGGGTATTGCAAAATTTACATGCAAATTTCGAATCAACTAGATGCCCGACGAACATTGCAGGAACGTTATACGCTTTGCATTCGAGCCAACGACGATGACTAATTCTCCAGGCAAGAAAAAAAAATGGTAATGCGCTTTCCTACGAAAGTGCCCAATTGTGCAAATTTCCAAGAGCAAGAAATTCACTGTTGGCAGATAAATGTCACCTGCAAATTGTTAGACAGTTGCAGTGGTCAGTAGCTCAATTAGTGCTAACCAATAGAAAGAAAATTGTGGATAGCATAGATGTAGGGATAGAAATGAACAATTTCGTTGCTGGAGTTTTTTTTTTTTATGGTTGAGGCATTGCAGTTAGTGATGCAACGCATCTATATTCGCGCAAGCATCACCTAATCATGGTGGCTTTAAAGAATACAAAGATGCATTATAAACGAACGAGTAGCTTTATACGAGAACAGGTGGTAGACACTACGTCAGTATTTTTCACAAATATGCATAGCGGACCGATCTCATTACTGGCAAAAAGCTCTAATAGTGCCAGCCTTTCTGATGCGTTTTTCTGCTTGTCTAAATTTTGAACTCAGGCTCCTCTTTCAGCACAATAGTCAGCTTATTATGCAAGTTGAGACTTGCAAATGCATCGCATGTCAGGAAGAAGTTGAACTGCGGTGCCGAATTAGGAACGTTGGCTAGCGAAGTAAGCAAATAATTGCAGAAACGAATAAGCCGTTCGGAGGGTTAACTATGATCGTGATGCATAACAGTATCCTTTCTTCGGAGAAGTGACTAAGAGTAATTTCTGCGAGCAAATCAACATGTTCAACTATTGTTACACTCAACAAAGTTTTTCGCTGCGATACCGTACACCTGCCGATGCTTTTCGACATGAGACCTTATTGTTGAAAGCATCGCTGAAATTAAAACCATCTACTTTGTTTTATGGCATCTAAAATGCAGCTGTTTTCGATGCATTCATTTGTTGCTGATTTTAGCCTTATACTAAGGTCGAATTCCGCAAACAATGAATGATTCGCTGATGTGTATTGCAAAGGTCGATGACGGTCACATATCGGCTCATTCAAGATGCGACGCTTTCTTCCGTCAACGGTGCAATGAAATAATTCTAAAAAAAACCAGTCCTCGCAAAACGGGCTTTTCTTTTCCTTCACTGCCTTCTAAACATATAAAAATCATCTTGCAATTTACAGCAATTTAACTTTTAATCTGTGCGATGAACATATCTTATAGTATACTGCACATCACAAATATTGTGTCAATGTCGCTATAGACTAATTGCTACAAAATGATGAACTCAGAATACGTCAAGCACAAAATGAACACAATTTATGCATGAAATATTGCTTGTTTATGAAGTTATGAAATCAATATTGTAAATGTTCTTCGACAGCCATTCCAAGTGCACACTGCAAATCGACGACGGAAGATTTTAAAGCTGAATTTACGTAGATATCTAGGATGCGTAATAGGGGGTGTTTCTTTTTCGTTAGATTACATCATCAAACGCACTTCAATAACTTATGGAATTAATTAAACGATTAACACAGTCAACGAATGTGAATGTAAACATGCTCAGTATATCCTTTATGGCATCTACTAAAAGAGGTTAATTGGTATTTTGGCTTGATAAATGCAAAATTAAAGGAACGCCTCCTTTTGCATTTAAAAATTCAATTCGTGAAACGTGTTTTAAAGCCAACAGTGGATAAAGCGCCCGCACGATGGGTGAAGATTACGCTGCAAAGTTGAATAACACCAGGAAATATAAATTTTCAAGACTTTCAAGGTGAGTGTTGCTAGAAATAGGAGCATTCATTTCAAAATTTAGGAGGGGTTACAAAAAGGTATAATGTTCCATGCCATAAAAACAGTCTAATTTTCTCAACTTTCTCATAAAGAAGAGTTCATTAAGAGTGTCTTACTGCGAAAGGATATATTAAACTCATTAAGTAACAGTAATCGAAAAGAAATCAAAACGTCGCTAAATCGCATTAGTGATTTGGCTCTGAATAGCTGTCTCGAATCGTTTCAGTGTGCATCCTAGTAATTTTCGCAAACAAGGCGATTCGATACCAACATCTCAATCAAAGAAACGCTAATAAATGCAAAGTAAAGAAAACATATTGATGAGTGAAGGTAAGGCAACTCAACTAAAAATATTATGTCTAAGTTGTTCTTTTCATTAAAAAGGTTACGTGAAATTACTCTCAATAATAAGTGCAATTTTGTATTGACCCCACGCATAGATTTGTTAGCGCAACATCAACGAGCACACAACTCGATTTTGATGGCCGTCTGCGAAACTCATCGGACGCGGAATAGATCGCCATGCAGTGAGCAAGTGCACTACAACGGCCGCTGACTTTTTAGGCAGATGCACTCGTTGCCAACATTGAGGCTGTTTGCGACGTCTGGCAAAGAAAACGAGACTAAAACACACACACACACACACACACACACACACACAAACATACACATATACATCTTGCAAATGCGTACTGCACATGTTCAAGCGATAAAAGCAGCTCTGACAATTGCGCCTCAGACAAATACGCCTAGAATTGCGCCCTCACAAATGCGTCCCCCACAAATGAGCCACCGATGGCTGCGCCTCGTTGCTACTGCGACCCTATGTCCATGTTTTTTATTTTTTATTTTTTGGTGAACTAGACGTATGCTCCCGACAAGTGTGCTCTGTTGTTGCTGATGTCTCACGTTGCCGGTTTGCTATGAACGAACGGCAAAAGCACGTTTTGATCGTAGAGGAGTTGATGGTCACGTTCATAGTGACGAAATAATTTACATATCCTCCTAGGGTACGTCGCGGTAAAACGACCAAAAATAGAAAGATTTAGACGATCTTGCTGCATGGCAGTCGCATTTGACTTATTGTTGATCCGGTTCAAATTCGGGTAATTCAATCTTGGTTTCCCCTATTAAACAGCATACTATTCGCAGGTATACACGATGCAACAATAATAGTGGCTAGCTCAGCATGGTTTCAGCGTCAACACATGTAATGTTGCTATACAAAAAGCATTTGTATATTGCAATATATGCAAATGCAATGTAAGGCCAAAAGTGCGATTAAAAGTTAGAAGCCACATGTCCGCAAACCTGAATAATATGGAAGTTGAAATGGAAATAATGCAAAAACAAAACACCTTCCTCCACTCGAGGAACAAAAGCGTTTAGCTGCCAGGTGTGCAGCAGTGTTTGTATAATAACTGAATCTAAAGGAGGGAAAGAGAGTGAATTCACTTGAAATGACTTGATCACGTGAACCAAAAAGTAGGTAGTATGACGGCATGCACATCATGGAGCGGATACGTCCATAAAGACGTCTTACTCATCGTTGATGTTAGCTTCAGTCTCGACTTAGGCTGTCACATTCCTTGGAGCACTTTCATGATGTCGACTGGTGGTGCCACAGGACTAATCAAGTTTGTTGGGGAAGTAACCTCTCCAACTGTTAAAGCACATGGTGATATAGGGATTTCCGCCGTGGTCGAGATGGTGAAGCTCGGTAGGCGTGTGCATAGGCATAAAGTAGGACAAGAGGTTCGAATTCGCACGCGATATGTCTCGAAAGTGAGGTATTTCGAGGCCCTTCGTCTTTTGCACGCAACTTTTTTCTCATATCGAATAGCGTTTTCATTTCACTATGTGCTTTTCGCTATTTGCTCTTTTCATTCCATAATGAAATCTGCTGTGGCTGCAAAAATGGCATCGAAATAAAAGAACACAACGAGAATAATAATGGCTATTTAGACCATTGAGGGTACATATGAACAGTGTTATGGCCGAGTTTCTGGATTCATTAGCATGCCCAAAACCGCAGAAGTACCACAGGGAAGAGTTTCAATTGATCTTCGCTTCCTATAGTGAATGCTCCGTTCGTGAATACAACATTGTCGGTATCCTTTTATCCTTAAATACCTTAAATACAACATGCTTAAATCACTTTGCATCCTCAACCATGTACGGCATCTCACTACAATGAAGCTCTCAAGCTACAAACAATGCCTGCATTACTGCAGGTGTGCCGATCCGTCAGTATTTTAGAGTTCTTGCAAAATCTTCTCAACTCTCTTAACTGTCACATTTACATCGGACGCCAGGGTCTAGTTCATCTGAAACGTATTACATAAACATATTACATAATGTTATCAGTACACAGTTCATCCTGCTAAGATTTCGCGAAGCGCTATATTCCATCGCCGCTACTGCTTTTGGACCAGATCTGGTTCCGCCAGCACTTATTTCGTCCTGAAATCTTATAACGATCCCCTCCCCTTTGAATAAGGTTTCGGAGAGCTCTTCGAATTTTTTTTTTCTCGTTTGCCTTTTATATTCGACTCAGTGCTACCACAAGTTTATACCGATCCATTCTATCCTTATAATCCTTCGATGGAGGGGTAGCTGTGAGGTCAACACTGGGTTCAAGCAGTTTGGTGCTTTCACAAAGGAGGAACTGTTATTTATCTGGTACTGTTGCCGCATGATGATACTCAGGTATCACTTGAACACCTGATGTCACAAGTATGAGGTATAATGCAGCATGTAGGTAATCTCCTATACTAAATTCACAACTGACCCTTCCATTTCGAAGTTGGTTATAACCACTTAAAGGCGAATGAAAATTGCCTGCCGTTTATGCATGCAACATTTTCAATTTACACGATCAAGACACGAAAAAGCGAGTTTGTTATGGAAGACTTTTAAGTGTGGTCGGATCAGCTGACAACTAAAGATGTTTTCATGAATAGTGTTCCACTGTTAGCTTGTGAAATGCTTAGTCATATAGACGAAAATCAAATACGCATACTGTAGCAGTTATTGTAGAACGATGCTCCACTTATTTCACCGGATGTTGTGTGTGATTATTGCATTCTGCGTGTAATTTATGATGCAGCTATGCGTGTGGGCATTTGTATAAATATGCGTATTTGTAATATGTGTATCTCCATACAATATATATATATATATATATATATATATATGATTATAATTTGATTATTTCCTTCCTATCTATGTGCAGCTTCGACCACTCGATGATCAGTCAATCACTTCACCGTTGTCTGATCGATGATCGTCTAGATATGTGAAGTTCTCTAGCTGTTCAGTGTTCCTGTGAGCTAAGTTGCACTTCGAATCTAATGTGGGATTTAAAATACGTTGTAAGTAGTCTGTAAGCTTCCCAGTGGTAATGCACATATTAAGACAAAGGAAAATATGGCCAGAGTCATGCTGTCGGATCTAGCGCCGTTCCGGCAACGTGTTAAAAAACGTTATCGGGTCACACTTCGTGGAAATCGTGACCTAAGCCATGCATAATCAAGCGAGGCTTGTTGGGCTCGCAAGAGAGAATCAAGTGATTGAAAGGTTCACTTGTATCATCGAGTTAGGCTTAAGGCCGTATGTGTGGCATCATGTGCGGCCTTGTCAACACCGCATCTATCCACCGGCAGATTGAGCAAGTGGTGATAAGGAAAACTAGTTGAATGTTTATGTTCATCTCCAACTACCTCGAGCTTGTTCTAAATTTTTACGGGCCCCTGGTTCGCAACGAACCGATAGCTCCACAAGGCTCGCGATCAGCAAATTAGTGATCTATAATGCGGACTCATTAAAATTGCAAGATGGAATCTATTCTTTGGACCTATCCAATGTGATGAATAGATGCACAATACAGAAATATTCCTTGGGGCAGCTCCTCTGCGAACCGTGAGAAGAGTGAGGCGTGCGTTAACGTGAACAAGAGCTGCTAAAAACTTTCAAGCTAAAACGAGAACGAGGAATGGTATATTCCGATAACAGTTGAAATTACCGTTTACATCTCGACGCTAGACCCTAATCGCTCTGAATTCTATTCAATGAATTTACTCGCAGGAGGATATGTCAGAAGAGCAGGATATGTCAAGTGCAACTGAATTCGCATTTGAGAACTTTGCTGCATGAGTTGTTGGACGGAAGAAAATTAATAGAGAAACGTGCGAGAGGGGTGGTACGAAATATGCTCTAGCAGTCCCACTCATCAGCACATCCTTATCCATAAATTGTCAGTAGATTGTAAAATGTGTATATTTATATCCTGGCTTATCCAAAACGCTGGTGAAATCCATAAGATGCTCACTTCCTGATCGGATAGGTTGTATTATGCTACTCGACCAAACACAGTGTGCATACAAATTTTGAGAGGCTATAAGGTGATAGAGCGATACTGATGTGAACAAAAAGAGAATGCGTGACCACAAAGAAGTGTATCTTTAGGTGATATGTTTATATGTGCTAGCTATGCGATATTCAGAATGTTGTGTACTTGCAAACCTGTAAAGGACACACGCGACGTCACTACGATGCGTCGCATAGGTGCAATTTGCATAATAACATAAAGATAAAATTTTCCGATTAAGTTGGTCGTTTCTTAGGACTGAAACGATTGCACATCCTTACTTTTCTTGACACCTCAAGAAATGAAGTTAGAGCAGTTGTCACATACACAACACACATAAATACAAAGAAAATGCACGCGAAGAGGGAAGACACTTCTAAAGCATGAAATGGTCGAATGCTTCAATTTTAGAACATTTTAAGAGCTTTATTTTAGTCAACTTTATTGCCTCGGTGAGGATCTCCTTCTGTTGTTCGAATTTCTATATGTGAATAAACTCATTCATATAAAGCGTTTTAACCAGTAATTTAACCAGCAAAACCATGCATTGTTTTATTAGAGTTGAATGATAAAACAAATAGCTATGCTGATCGCTAATATTGAAAGAAATATAAATAGCAACAAAATAAAATGACCGATAAAAATTCAGATAGCGATGATAAATCACTGGGAAAAGAATGATAGAAACAACGATAAACCTCAAATTAAATTACGAAGACGTAGTAGCATACTGTGTGATGCTATTGAAAAATGAACAAACTTTTACGAACCATAATTAATGGAAACGAAACTAGACAAAACCTCTAGCAGATACTGATAAATATATTATAGATGAAATCATGTTAATTATCACATGCGCAAGAATCATATCCGAAATGAGACACGTTGGAAAGTTTGAAATCGCAATGATGTACGCTGATCCTCTCATCAACCGCCTAGAAGTCCAATTATCTTGTCACTTAGGTGTTTGTCTTATTCAATTAATGCCAAGTATATCAAATAGTCTATTTGTTTGTTGTTTTTTTGTTTTTTTCACATGCGTATATATCGCAGATCACAAGACTTATATTCATATCTCTCGTTCCCACGCCAGAGGCCTGCCTAGACGATATATTCGAATGTTGCCAAAAAAAGAAGAGACAAAAGAAGGTAGCATGAAAACGCTTCAAAGTGGTAATATAGTAAAGAAGTTTTCAGTAGCAAAGAACTGTATTTTGCATTGATTAAGAACAAACTCTAGTTGATGATTGGGCAAGAATTAAGAGTTGTTGCGCTTGCAAGATTTAGCAAGAGATATTAAAGCATTATACGCAGACAATACGATGATATGAGGAAAAATGCTTATTTTATTACCGAATTAAATACGGCAATCGATCCAGCCGTGAAACTTATCGAATAAACTGAAGTTGCATTTCAACGGGCCACAACGATCTCATTGACGAGTTAGAATCGATCCTCACTCGTAACTGCTGCTAAGGGAAAGTCTATTCAACGACGAACTATTTCATTAGACATCAAACAATCCTCCTAGAAATATAGGAATATAAAATATATTCTGGATCATCTAGCATGAGAGAAGAATTTATACTCATGCATAAGACGAGAAATTCAACTTTAATAAATTTTTTGACAAGTAATAATCTCTTCTCGTATCACCAAAAATGCTCAGTGTAGCACATCAAAATCACGAAGCATTTCTCCAATGCATTGCAGAATAGGTAAATGCCTTTAAAGAGCGCCTTAGGCAAAGTGTGCATGCAGCCACTCACAGCCTTTGTAAGGCTGCTTTCAAAGACACACTTCTAAATCATCTTCTGGACACGATTTTTATCCAAAATATAATTCCACGTCAAAAGCGTACAACTCAATAACTGAGGCATACACACGCTGAGGCACATTGAGGAAATTTTTTAGTTGTGAATATTGCGGCTGTAGCTACACGCCGAGAGATAAACGAAAGAGTCAGTCAACTGACTGATCTATCAATAACGCCACCGAAATATTCCAGTCGTTATTAAACAGAATGACTTGCTTAAAGGAAGACTTAGCTAATGCTCTGCAAATTTTAAACTACAATCGGAGACGGCAATTCAATGAGACCGTTCAGTTGGCCACAAACCACCAATTCGAAATCCGATATACGAATGTAAACAGCAGTCAATTTAATGACAAGCATACGCGACTGGAAGGTCACATATATGAACGAAATCATAACTTGTGAACCTTGTATAACTTCGGTCGTAATCAGTGTATTAAGCAAACAATTACCAAAAAAGATTGCTCTGAAAATCCCAAGCAATCTGAAGAGGAGAACAATGGGAGAGCTCAAGAAATAGGAAAGCGTGGATCGCGGCTGTGATGGTTATATAAATAATTAGAGAGTAAGACTAGATCTCCTACCAATAGAAAACCGCGATGGAATAGTCGAGATGAAGATTTTTAAAGAGGGCAGCAACGCAATTATACACCAAATCAAAATCTATATAGTCGAATAGCTAATAGAATTCATTCGCAATGAATAGGAACGCTCAATGAATTATTACATGAACGAATCATTGTTGATGATAATTCGAAGTTCACAATTATTCGGTCAATCAATAATCAATCGATCAATAATTCAATCACATTGAGCTCAATTAAAGAACTCAATAAACGTTCTAAATACTACAATAAAAGTTCCTATTTATCCATATTTCAAATATACTCACATTGATGATTACTGCGTCAAGCAGATAAAAATAGCATAGATGACACAAATGAATGAATGCTTCGATTAGAAGACGACACAAGGCATACACATGACGCATGTTAGCCGCATTGGAAGTTGCTGCTCTATGAGAGAAAAAATCTCGAATGAAAAAACTGACTAGCAACATGCACCCGCTTATCTTCATTTCTCGATCAGATATGGTCAATATTTAGCTCACGTAAAAATATCGTTGCTACTATTCTTGCTCATCTCGTTGATCTGTACAATCCTTATGCAAAAATGCTTCGGTTGAAGCATTTTTCGCCGCCTATCGACATATTTCGCTATATGTTTAATTGGGTGAAAACGATGGTTTTGGAAAACTTTTTTGATGGGAAATACTTAAAAAGCTTCTATTGCTCAAAGAGAATCGATTTGTGATGTTTCATCGAATATTTGACACTTGAAAAAAATTTGGTATAGAACTAAGGATGTGGAAATTGGCAGAAAAATATAAGTAATGTGGTTTATCATCATTCGAACATCATAAGTGTTGAATTCACCAAGCACTGAGACGCAAATTTCCCCGTATCTCTCAGGGAATGCATGGAAACGTTGAAACCGCAGCAAGCGACTTGGTATAGAAAAGAGCGGTGTAACGCAATGTGTTTATCTATTACCGTACTTCGGAAGTTTCACATCGAAAACAATGAATGCAATCATCGTTTATTTATATGAAAGCATTAAAACAGCAAAGTTTAATGATATAGACCTCTTCTTACCGGTAGAACTCGCGATGTGCAACTGGTAACTACAATATGAAACGTAATCCTTACTTGGCTAGGACAATCGACACTAAGAGAATAGCGCAAACCTACGAGTTTTTATCAGACCGTCTTGGTAACTATATATATATTTTTTTATTTTAGCAAAGCATTCGAAATGAAACGCATATTTACTGGTTTCTTATTGGTTTTGATCTGTTCACAAACATAGCATTCTATACTATTTGTTATTATTACAATGAGGATGGTGCCTAATTGAACTTTATACACTTGCTTGGAGACGATTACGCATTTAACACGTAAAACATACTTCTACCTTTCTTATAAAACCAAAAAATTTAGTTTAGCTAAATATTTTGTTTAGAAAAAGGGGTTAAATCATGCCACATATTGGGAACCTTGTAACCTACTACATAACATACAATTATAAATACTAACCAACGACTGAACAAAAAGTATTTACTCCCTATCGATTAAAAGTTTACGCTGGAGGATGGAGTGATTGGTGGGAATCAGTACTTTCAGATGTTCGAAATGGATTCAGCTTTTCCATTGGGACGCAATTATGCCACGAACTGGTATTGCTTACCTGAAATGAGAATGTAAAGCTATTTCGATTATAGAGTAGGCTTATAATGTTTACATTGGCATGGGAAGCAGCTTAGCAATTTAGTTGAAGTTAGAGAGATTAAGATTAAGCATAGTATAAGCAAAACAGCCAAGGCACTGCGGTGCGATTTGCTTTTAATGTATTTCACAACAGACCTGTAGTTAAATTATCAAACCATATCCCAATAGAAATTTCACCTTCCTTCGAGTATTATTTAAAATTACGAACCTGAATATAGTGCGAAATGTTGCGTCGCCTCTACTCTAACCTATTTTGATGCACTTAAGCCAACTCAAGAAATCGACTGGGACTAATGGTTTCATCGATGGGGATAAGTCGCAAATTTCACATGACGTCCCGGATTTCAGTTTATGGCCGGATGAACCAAATGACAGGTAATATATATATATATATAGGGCCAAATTTGTGATCTTTCTCCGTTACTATGGGCCAAATTTCAGAGAAGGATGCATGTCATTCTGCAACTGTTCTCAGCATAGCCCACATACCAGGGTCAGCAGCTAAGGTTGAAAAGCGAGCTTATCTGAAAAACTCACAGTTTTGTGGTTCGATTTCCCTGCTCTCAGTATTTCTTACTCAGTTTCTGATCTTCAGTACCTACAGACACCTTTATAGCAGCTCGATTTGCAGGTTATGTTTCCTGTTAATAGAATTTTTTCTATTATCCTTATAGATTCACATTTATAAAGTATTTGTGCTTGCTTTTTTTGCTTTTTGCTTTTTATTATATCACAAACCTTACGAACAAACAAAGTTTCATAAAAATAACTCACAAATATAACTTCACAAATTAACATCAAAAATGCTAAGGCAAATAAAATATCTTAACTCTCAGCTGTTAAGGAGATGGCTATCCACTCGTGATAAGAAGTGAAAAGTTTTTAGGAAAACGCAAACCAAATAAGCCCACGTTCCACGCAGATTAGACTAGTTAAATTTTCAGCTGCATATCTGCGCCTGACAGTGCTCGCATAGGATGCGTGGATAATGCAGTAGTTATCTCCGTTGCTTGGTTGAACTTTCTAGCGTTTTAGTTACTAGCGATCTGGTAATTTTTGAGAGCATTAAATAAAGAATTCCAGAGATAAACAATTGACAAGTTTTAAACCGTCCTAAGCAGCGCTTCGAAATTGCACCCTTGTTCCTTCGAGCCTGAGGCATTTGTTGAGAGTGTCCAGGGTGCATATGTCCGTAACTCAGTGATGGAAATCATACACTGCTGTTGACACAACAACGTTCATCAAAGTGATCGATTAATTGAAATCAGAAACTCGAAACGCCTCTAAAAAAAATTTATGCTGTGAAGTGAGGAATGATTTGAGAGTTCTCTGAATACTGCGAAAAAGTCAGGAATGACTCACGTAATAAGTTGGTGAAGAAAAGTTCATCGACATGCTTCATGAAAAGGTTGAGGAACATATTGAAGACCATCGTAAAGTGTGAAAGAATAAGGAATCGGAAGGACTTGTCGAATTATCTGTACAGGAAGAGGAATACGGAGTGAAAGAAAACGAAGCAGAACCAGCAACATGGACATTATCAACAATTAGCAGTGTTTCGAATTGCAAAGGCATAAAAACATATAATTATAGAACACTATTTTTGAATGAAACGTGACATCGTAGTCACTAAGTCGTTATTATGGATGGATTACAACGTCTAGGATGATACTTTAACGAGTTAAAAAGGGAACAGACAGCAACTTCTGAATACAATTCTCCTCCAAGAGATTTCATTAAAAAACGCTCAGCTACTGTGGATTCCAAACCATCGTCATCAATGGGCTGGATGCTCCATCTGCTGATATATCGTCAGGAATGTGACACACTAACAAAAAGTGAATACAATGTTTGCGTTGTTTACCTCATTGCATTCTCTCGCGTAGGCATTGCAGCATTTCATATCACCTCGAGAAGAAAAGGAAGAAACTACTTTCGCATTACCTTTATTACCACATATTACCACAATTATTTTTATTTTGTTATTAGTTATTGCAATGAAGCTCTTATCATACCTAATAAACTGAAGTTCATGAGTGGCATATTTAGGATTTATCACTACCCGCCTTTTCAGCATCCGCTGGCGTTTCGGAATGTATCCGTCATGGTTAGGCGGTTGCTGTCTCTAGAATAATAATGCGCACCTTAGCAGCTATAGTTCCACCTGGTTTGCGTACCTACGAAAAACAGATGTGCAGTTACGCAATATTACGAGTAAGACTGCATCAGGTGTTGTTCGCAGTGACAATGCCTATCATCGTCACTAACATCATCAAGTCTGTGCGTTAGCAACAGAAGAAAACACTATAAACACGAGTCACGTCAATGGAGTAAACAACACATCAATATACACAATTAGCAAATGATGCAAAAAAGGAACACATGAGCGAAAAAGATTATAAATGACGAACATTCGTAATTTAATGAATATGAAGAAGGAGACGATTTTTTTGCTTTGAAAACAAATGATAACAGTTCATTTTAGAACCGAATAACCTTGCAGTAGAGCGAACTGAAAAATACTTCAATTTGCTGGCTCTACGCAAGAACAGAAATCGTTGAGGCTTTCGACAGCAACTTGAGGCAAACGAAAACAATTTATGGAAATTAGGATATGATAAAGTATCCGATATTTCGTAACAAAAAACCCAGGTCGAAATGCGATCGTCGGTATTCCAGTGTTTCAGCCATCTATTGCTTCCATCTAAGATTCGATCAGATACTGTGTAAGTCGACACCAATAAGGTGGTTAAGGTTTTATCGAATCTTAGTAAAACACTGAAACGATAGAAAACAGGGGGATATCGAGGAGGAGAGAACTCATCTCGAAATGTCTTCGACACTCAACAGTGCCAACCAACTGTTCGGGCTGCACAAAGACACCTCCACGCCGGCGATCACTTCACAAGGACGGACGGCTCCTTGCAGTCCACTGCAGAACACTTCGACCCGAATCAGCTTCAACGAAACTGAATCAACTCTGCGGAACTCTGCAATCATACGGATGACCTTGTAATCATTCACACTCCTGTTTTATAAGTGCTTACTTTTGCCTCAATGCATTTATAGGAAGTCTGCCCAGCCTTTACAATCATCAATTCCCTGCCCTGCACAGAAGCAGTTGATCTTCACTCCACCAATCCCCTCACAAGAATTTACTGAACATGACTTCCGCAAGCTGAAAATTAGGGCGGTACGGGGTAGGAATTTTGGATCCAGGAGCTGGAATTGGAAGTTCTCGGAAATTTCCATACTTGAAGGCACCCGAATAAGACTTTGGCTTCAGGAAGCATTTAGCGTTACCCCCTTGGAAGTATTCAAGTGCTTGAAAATGTTGCTAAGGGCTCAACTGGGACATCAACTGCCAAACGTAACGGTTCTTTAGACGATTATTCCAGTAGTAAACACCGACAATTTCGAGACATGTTAATTATTAAAAAACTCTCAGCTGCAGTTTCGGATCACTCGTTCTCCACTTCCAAAGATAAAACTGGTTCTAAGAAGGTAAAATTGAAGGTCTATGAATTTATTCGTGAAATCTTAGAAGATATTTGGGAAGCTTCGCTTCCCATTCTTCCTTATCGACGCTTTATGAATCGGAATGATCAAAAAATAAAAAAAGTAAAAATAAAAAATCTCGACTGCAAAAGCAATATCTTGAGAAATAATATTTTGGCTAAATTTACTCTTCCTAAACTCAATATTTTTGGTTGGTTTCGCTCAATTTTTAAGGGTTCCACTAGTCTCACCCCCCTTATCGTTTTGGACATTTCATTTCCGTTTGCCTTCAGAAAAAATCGACTGATTTTGTTCACCTTGAAAATTGCGTTCCGCTTCATGCTGCCTACTTTCAAAGCTTTTTTGTGTGTTTTCAGCAGCAAAAAAAAAAAAAAAAACCGCAACGATAATGTTTATCAGCAGAACATTTTCACCTAAGGTTTCTTGAAGATTCTATTGGCGGAATGAAATA
This sequence comes from Baylisascaris schroederi, assembly GCA_006503575.1. Classification (NCBI taxonomy): domain Eukaryota; kingdom Metazoa; phylum Nematoda; class Chromadorea; order Rhabditida; family Ascarididae; genus Baylisascaris; species Baylisascaris schroederi. Next base: position 333,937 of record QEWY01004180.1, on the reverse strand, counting down.
AATGTTTTGGCAGAAACAAGAGAATGCATTTGAAGATATATTCAGGCAGGTCGAATGACATCATTGTTGGCAGCATGGATTCGTTGATGACAGTCGAGTTAAGCGCTCATCTATTTGCCTCTCTTTGAATTGACAGATCGACCGATCTGCAAAATATAACAGATCAAAGAAATCGTAAACACCACTTTTAGCAGCATTGAATGCAGCGATTAAGAACTTTTAAATATGAGGCAAGCAAATCGAATACCCAAATTTCAGGTATGAGAGGAGTAGCCGATGATTTGGGAGGTAACGCCAATAAAAATGAAGCGAAACTTTTGAAGAGGACGCAAACAAAACGAGTGAAAATCTCTTTTTACACAATGTTGATGCTCTTCAAGATTTTAATCTTCGAGATTAATCGAACTTGTTCGATATGGTAAACGAGGTAAGTCGAGTTGCTTTTTCTTTGTAATACTTCTTAGCACTTTTAAGAAATTCGACTTCTTTTGCAATATTGCAGATGCTGTTCAAAAATTTTGACTAAAAGAACTTTTTAGACGTCGTTCATAATGAATGGAAAATAAGCGAGCCAAAAATTCAACTCTAGTTAATGCTTTTCAGCTAATTAATTTATTTCAAAATTGTTCGCTTAATTCTTTTGCTACTTAGGCACTCATGTTGAAACCCATGATGCGCAGAAGCTGCTGGCTGCGATCGACGATACCAGCAGATCGACGATATCTCGATAGTCTTCCCGTGGTTGAAGGCAACCACGTAGGCTTTATCAGGCGGCTTTAGAAGCCGAAACCCACCCACCAAGCGAGCGTTGATAGCTGTCCTTTGTTCTCAAAGGCCATCAACGGAGCGGTGGTAACCGTTCTCTAGCCGAAGGCCCCAAAAGAGACGCCAGAATTTTTTTGTTTTCTCCCAGACCAGTTGTAAGTGCCACTGCGGGCCACATGAATATACAGAGTTTAGAGCGATGCAGAAGATCACTCCGTCTTTGGCATAACAAAAATTATACTGTTTTATTTACTTCTCGGGAATACGAGGAAATAATACACAGGATGTTGGGGAGGTGTAATAAACAATAAGAATAAGTGAATAGTATAGTAAATGTCCAAGCAAAACTTAATGTCGAATCTTCAATGACCCCCTTTCTGCTGTTCTTTAGATGCGGCTATCACACGGAAACTCATCGCAATCTCCTCGTTGCTTGAGAAGTTTTCAATCATACTAAAATAAATCGGCATAAAAGTATGAATCGTATGCAGCGTGGATGCAATAAAAAATTCCCCAACGAAAGATTCATCCTCAACCTTTGCTAAGAATTACTGTCGAAGAAGAACGTCAGTAATCTTTAACGACCCCCTTTCTGAACGAATAAAGATTGCGGTAAAATTAAGTCCGCCAGCAGTCGCCATTTACGCTTACCTCAGCCAGCAATAAAATATGGCCACTGAGCGCATTTATGAGCGCCTAAATCATTTCGTGAAAACTGAACTTGGTGATGCACTCCTTCTGGAGCATGCTTTTTCAAATAATTAAACTGTTGCTGAGAACAGCTTCTAACGCAAGCAACAGAAATCTCTTTTCGAGCCAAATGTCAATCGGTCTTTGGTATGCTCTGGGGATGCCGAAACGGAATGACATCTGCAAATGACCTTTCTAAATCCTTTCAATTGGCAAGTCAAGTCAGGTATATTTCTGAAATATTCGAACAATCATTAACAAGATTTCATGAACATCTTTTATGCTATGCAAAACAAGGCGATCGCATCAACGCGAAAGTTTCAACCGAAAGTGAGCAAAGGAAGAGATTTTTGGATTATGAACGAATAAAGATTGCGGTAAATTGAAGTCCGCCAGCAGTCGCCATTTTCTTACCATACTTATTGGATACTCTTTAAAAGAAGGAAGTTCAACCATCCTTCCATTTGTACGCTATCAGATTAAAGTTATATATTGGGACCGGGAAATAGATATTCATGATTGCTGCCTATTTCACTACTAAACATGGACAAACGAAGCAACAGGTTCAACTAGGAAAATCGTTTCATAGGTAATCATAGAATCGCTGAATGAAACGCCCTTCATACGATTCCCCTCGTGATCCTCTTCATTTTTTTTTTTCTAATTCTAGATAAGAATTCCAATTTTGCAACCAAAGGAATGTGCATTATTCTTCGCTCTTCTTCCCTTCCCAACTTTCCTCTCTATGCTAATGAATCAAAGATGCTTTTATTGCGCTAATGCACACTGCATTTTGAAATTCTTTCTAGTCTGTTCTGCATTTTTCGCTTCCGAATTTCGCAAAAAAAAAGGTGAACAAGTCCTCTCTAGTGTTGTGGGACAGTGGAATCCTACTCAACCAAACAAATATCAACAAAAAAGCTTGACTTATGTTTGCACATCAAATAAACTTTGACCAACTCGCTCCATCCCTTCTTTCTCTACAGAGGCAATTCTTCGAGTTCACAATGTGTAACGAACGGCTCTCGACATCTGCACTTGCGTATCTACAACTAATTGAGTCTGCGAACTCATACGAACGACTGGGATCGTTGCCAACATCAGGTTTATGAGTTTTCTCACCTGCTTTCGTTAAAATTGTGAAGAGGCACCAAAGGGACATCGACTAATTCGCTGACAGACTAGTGTGGCCCGGAAGAAATGGCGCAAGATTTGCGATAAAGGTTTGGAGGTATTTGTCAGGTAGGTGGTAAATGAGGGGGTGTGTTCGCTGTCGGACAGTGTTCGGTGCTCCCTTTTAGAATTTTTGAGCATAGATAGGCAGTGCCTAAGACGACAGGTGCAGTGAAGAAAGTATGTGCAGTGACGCAGAGACGGGTGAAACTTTTTCGCAGGCCAAGGACGGGAACTGTAAAATGCTCGAAGATCGGCTTTACTGCACTGAATAATTAACCGAATAAGCGGTATTTTCCCGGGAGCGAATGGTATCCTAGGAAGTCATTCCTTTTTTAATCGATATTGAAGAGAGGCATCGGGACACTGCGGTGACCGTGCAAAAAATAGGGTTATATTCATTAGTCGTTGCATTCGAACTTATGCGCACTTTCTATACCTAGATGTGCTATAGCCACAACAGTCGTTTTATGCTATGCATTGATTCTTCTTTCGCTAATGGAATGTTCATTGCTTTTTTTATTGCATGTAGTTTTTTTATTTATATTTCAAATAAGTTTCAGTATAATTGAAAGATTTTCGCCGAACGAATATATTGCGATTAGTTTCCGGTTGGCAGATGGATCTGATGAATAGAAGGAAGTTCCGGTTAGAGATTTCTTTTCTTTCAATTGGAAGCGTGCAGTTAGAATGTCAGTCTCTTTTTTTTTACGTCAAACTGTTGCCTTCATGAAGTAAATAGAGTCCAAGGGATATTTGGATATTCCTTGAACTGACGCTGTGTACAACTGGAAAAGCGTGGAACGGTGAAGGGGAGGGGAAAGAAGGGTGGGGGTGGAGAGGAGTGACGAAAGCAAACTTCTTCGTTATTTGCATCATCTTGGCGTAGATAGCTAGTTTATCCGTAATGCGCGCTTTAAACCTGGTGGTCGAATCGACCTCCTGAATTATGCTCTCGAATACTGGAAAAGCGCACTGAACTTTCTTTTAAATGGTGAAAACGTTTGCTTTGCAGTGCTCGACACAAGTGATTTTACTGGTATGTAGAAGAAAGGCTCAAGTTGCACAGTTTGCTGGTGTTTTGAAGTCGATGAATGTTCCTTTTCTAACAAAGGATAGAGGTAAATGAGAAGATCGCGCTCAATGCTGTCCGAACACTTTCACTCGAGGTGAAAAAGCGAAACCTGGCTTCTTGTCGAACCTTCAGAAACTTATAGCGGTTTCTCTTAGTGTCAGATGTGTCTTTAAAGCGATTAACAGTCGTTGTTGAAGGTTCTTTCATCCCCGATGGTATGTGGTCTTATTTCATCATTGAAACCTCACGGTTGCTATCATACTTTCCCAGTATGTTGTTCTGAAGGTGTCTGTAATGCCTCGAGATTCCTCGTCAGTGGAAACAAGCATCTGTAACTCTCTGAAGGAAGAGATCGCTGCCACATCTGACAAAAAGTTATCGCCCATTTAGGCGGACTTCTTCGGCTTCTAAAGTGCCAGAAGTCGATCTTTCAATATTCTCTTCTAAGTCTCTCTCTGATCACCAGGGTTCTTAATCGCCCTAATTAGGAATCATTCCTTACTTGCTTAACAGTTTTCCAGTCAATGTCTTACCTTAACGATTCCCTTTGAGTCTTTCTTAGGAAAGCTCATGGAGAGATAGCTTATCTAGGTTACGCTAAGGTGTTTGATGTGAGAGCTAGAGAAGGTCAGTTAATAACTCAGGTAAATATGACATTTTTGAGTCTTTACTAAACCGAGCCGGATGTATCCGTAGGATTTAGTCTGAAGATTGACAGAAGACTTTCTGCAAGTCACGCACCCACAACAATATTCTAAAAAGCAGTTTTCTAACTTTCTTCAACCGGTATAGTTTATATTAATGCCATCTGCAATGCTTTATCGAGCACTTGCAACCTTTTTGCATGGTGACTTAAAAATCTATCGTTTATTTTCGAATGCACCTGTGGATTGCAAAATTTTACAGATGAATTCTGAGAAGATCGCCGTTTGATCGAATAACTAACCACTTCAGATTTCCGCTGATAAACTGTAAGACCTTGAGATTTGAATAGCATGCGACTTAAATTTTAGTTCTGATCGCAATGAAATCGTTTCAAAAACTATATGTACTGCAGATTACATGAAGATGCTAGGTTATCTATGTGTTCAACACTCACTTTCGTGTTCTGTTGGCGCATTCTTGAGTACCGCGTTCCAGTTTGTCTTCATCTAAGCAATTAAAAATAGGTATTGCAAAACATCTGCAGAGATACTTCACCTGGAAGGTGCTTTAAGCGCCCATATAGTATTGTTGACGAGTCTCGTTTCATAATTTCCTACCTTCACGGAGGGGAACACTGAAGGGTTTTCCCTGTTTCAATTCGATGTTGAGGAGTGGTTGAAGGGTTCAGTGATATTAGTATCTCATGCAAGAGTAATATGTGCGAACCGTAAAATTTATGCATGAGTTTATAATTTGTTTACGGCGAACAAAAATGAGTTTGCTGTATGTTCGAAAGAGGCGAGAAGCGATCGAATGAGGATCTAAGAATAACCCAAGTGCAGTGGGAATTGGTAGGATTGAGCTTCGTTGTACCTCCTCCATCCCCATTCGGAGAATGAGTATGAATGGTTGAAGTGCAGCAAAATTCATCGAGAATAGTCTTCAAGGGTATCGGGCTTAGAGGTAACAGAATAATTAAGTCATTCTCATTCCCAAACCAAAACTTAGGGTATGGTATGCGAGTCATCCTTAAATGACCATCGGGAACTTTTCATCGAATTTAAACTTGTGATCTGCGAAACTTTAATCTAATCAAGTGCATCGCATTTGGAGCACTCTCAGATGCTTATTTGAGTGTTTCTTGTTTTCGACTATCACAATAATTGCTGAAAATTTCATCTGCTTCATGACAGAAAAGCTATGCTCTCGGCATCCATGAATGCATCTCCGATAGGTGCGCCTCACTGCTGATGGTTTGGTTTGTTGTGAAACGAAAGCAGGAAAATATCTTTTTTTTTCCATGAGCGGAAAGAATAGAGACAGTGTCTTCCAGAGCAGTGTGATTCTAAATCTTAAACAGACGGTGAGGAACTGCATTATTGGAGTCCAAGTACTCCAAAAAAAAAAATTTCCTGGTTACAGGAACCTATCTGAAAAATGGCATTTTCCACTCTGATAATAGTTTAATCTGGAATCGTGAATGCTAAAAGTAACGTAACCTTAGCAAAAACCTATCGTACAGCATGGTACTTCAATTACCGTTGGAGGGTTACCGGCAACAGCGGATCGAGTTCAGGCTCAAATTGAAATGGCTGAAAGCAAAGGAGGGAGGCAAAAACAAGCGAATGGAGGGGAATCCTATAGTGTGTTCGAAGTGGTGGATAAACCAACGAAGCAAGCGTGATGTTAAAAAGTGGGAAGGAAAATGCGAAGAGAACGCTACAAAGACGGCCGGAAAAAGTGACACGGGAACTGTGAACTGGTCAGAGGCAGAACTCATCTGACGGGAATTAAACCCTCCAGACTGGAATGGCAAACTTTTCGAGAAGCCTTTGAAACGTTCCGAATTCTTGGTTTCCTTTGAAACATGACTGGGTCACCAACTGACACCTAAGGTGAAAAAAACTGGACTACCTGCAGAGCAGTATAAAGGGGCCGCTCATACGACCGCTGTCAGCTCTGATCTGGCAGCATCAAGCAGCCTCGAGGTGTTCTGAAAAGTTGTTACGAAAACGGACTACTTATTAAAATGGCATCTGCGTGACAGGTTAAAAATGATCCATCGCAGATTGGGGAAACCTGAGGAGTAGACTGGAAGGAATATAGCGGATTTTAAGAGAGGTTCGGATTATGAAGGAGGATAGCAATCATCGTCAAATGCAGTTAACGATTTAAAGAAAATGATCGAGGTGGCTCCTGTTTGAAGGTGATGAGACGAGAAGAGCGGAACTAGGCTGAAACATTGGCCGATTCCACGACTACATTGGCAAAATCCTTTTCCAGTTAGAAGTTTTCAGTTAAATTTCTAGCCGAAACAAGAGACAGCAACGAAATTTTCAGAATTCCCCAGTGCTATGCTTTTCTTTTCTGCTATACGTCAACACTCTAGCGAGGCACACGCTGATTCCGTTATCACCGTCGAACCCAGCATTTTGTCTATTAAATTGGCCGCACTGCGATCGCACAAATTTCTCAACTATTATTGAGCTCTCGAATTAGGATCCTGCCAGAGGGGGATAGGGGGGGGGAGGGGGAGGTTTTTTCCAGGACAGCCCACCTTTACAAAACTTAACAATCTATTACGACTACACACTAAAAAGGAACAAACCGTCGGTTGAGGCTAGGTGTTTTGCAATCTCCTAGTTGTTCAGCTTTACAAACAATTGCGGGTTTTAACTGATTGAGGTATGTGATGTTATATATCTTCTGGGCTAATATGGAAGGGATCAGAAAGAATTCCTTTGTAATCTTCAACCGTCGAATTATGACCTTAATTAGTTTTTAGTAGTGTGAGGTGATAAATGCTCTAAATTAGCTTTGTGCTCTTTGTACTTCGTTCTTATCATTCTCTGCTTCTCTAACGTATAGCGTAATGCTTGTCTATTGACGTGGTAAATGTCTTCTTATGTACCGATTTATGATCTGCAACAACGCAAAATATGATCTATTGTCTGTTGCTTACAACAAGGAATGTTTCACGCTAATACTGCAATCATATAATATAATTGATTATAGCAGTTGGTTCTATTCGGAATTGCGAACACCTCAGGTGCATCTCAATTCCAGATGGCGGTTGGTTTTTTTTTTTGGGGGGGGGGGGGGGGGGGGGGGAGGGGAGTGGAGGGAAGTTTCTGGAACTTAACAAATTTTCGAGAGATATTCCTGTCGCGAAATATATATGACGGAATCTTGCGAATCTGTTTGATGAGAAAGTTCGTTTTCATTCAGTATTGTACATTCACGCAATTATCTAATTGAGTCATGCTCGCCTTATCAAGCCAGACCCTTTACCTATTCGTTATGAATGAGTGCTGTGATGATTATGGCCCTTTCAGGAACATCCAAGGTCAGCAGTCGAGGGTAGAGGATGTGGGAGTAGTTTTTGGTCGTTTTCGTCTGAGTCATCAGTAGAGGACTACGTCATATTTTTTAGGTGTTTGATTATTCGTTTACTCACTGTCAACTTAATCACAAATATAACTCAATACGACATTTCCTTATGTTTTCTTCACATTTCCATCACAAAAGAAATGCTTTATTTATGTGAACGTGGAAACCATTTTGTTAAGACCGGTAGAGAGTCGAATGTTCTATGCTTATCTTTTAGATAAAACAATAGTTGGTTTAGACGAATAGTTTTCATTCATCTCGATGAAGGAATCATATTCAATTGCAACCATTAGAATCTAACTTATCGATGACGCTACATAAGGATGGTGATATTGGATATAGAAGTGAGAAGCACGTCCAAAGTTCATCGTCCATCATTTCAGTCATGATAAGGAAGTTTTTTTTTTCATGTCCGTGTCTCTTCCAAACTGAACACTACCCCACGAGAAAATGTACTTTCTGCTACTTTTTTTTTCTCATCGTTTATTCACTTCACATGTGCGTATTTCATTGTAATATAAATGCTGAACAAATTTTACTATTTACCTTCGCATTCGATCTGCTCTAATTGTTCCTGAGATAGGAGTCAGTGCTCAGAGAATGTAGACTTCAGGTTGATAGATGTGTAGTTAGTTCCTTCTTTCCTAAATTTAAATAAGCAATACAATTTTCTCACTTAACTTTAATGAGGAATGCATGTCGCTTTGGTGTTATCAGCATAGAGATGATTGCTTTTTGAAAAATTCAAGCATAAAAATTTGTGTATGCTGCCAGTCATCGTTCTGACCGTTGAATGATTTGTGAAACGATTTTGAATTTAGCGGTCACAATGCTATGTCGGACTCAATGTTTAAGCACTGAAGCGTTCGATGTTTGCGTCATGGAACGGCTTTTATGAATGAGGTGCTATTCGAGTGGATTTTATTCCAAAGGACTTAATTCAATCGTTTTAGTATATGGTATTAATTCAGTCGTTTTAGTATATGGTACTTCTTAAATCACCCACCGCCCCCCACCCTCTCTCGCCCCTCCTCCCCCTCTTTTCACTGGGGTGCTATTCTATATTGTTTGTTTTTGGATTCTTTACATAGCCAGTATTATTGGAACATAGTTACGTTTCGAAATACTGGATTTCGAATGTATTCAATCATTTACACTATAGCTTATAGTATTTTATTCTGTTATCAAGTACAGTACAAAAGCGGGTCGGATAACATCAAAATGGGGTCTGATAACATTTGCTATGTAATCTATGGCTCTTTTTTTTTCATAACGATGGTGGGTTGAGCCACATCGCCGTTGTCGCTAATTGTCTCATCATTCTCTGGCTAATATCTTTTATGTTCGATACTTAGGGTTAAAAACATGTTACTTCAATTGTGCTTAGCGCAATTTTTCCTCATATGACTGCTTTCTGAGATTTTGTAATTTTAGACTATATATCCCACTCACTGGATATATTTAACGCCGAGGAGATTGCATCACATTGCTACGTCTGGGCTTAATTTAACGGCATATTGCTCTCCTTCCTCCCCTCCCCCTCCCTCCCGCCGCCTTTTATTGCCTTACGTCCCCCTCAACTTCTCTTTCACTTGTAGCATTTTCAGTCTAGATATTGAGGAGATATCCATTGCTGCATACTAGTCGTATTTAATTTTCCTTTATATCTTAGTAATTTTTTGGTTGCAAATAAGATGCATAGCTGAATGGGAGGATTCATAATTACATGAAGATTTGAAGTCGTTTATAATTTATCGACCCATTGAGTGATGCTTGCATAAGTGAATAAAGGTAACTAAAACTTGGAAACTTGTTTTGATCTTTTCTTCTCTTCATTCTTTTAATCTTTTCTATTTTTCACATAGCTGAAATCATTCGTCTTCTTTATTGCACAAACAATTCAACGAACAATTTCTTGTCTATTAGAGTTTTACAAAGTTAAGCAACCTGTTTTATTCGTTTTATTCGTTGAATATTCTAAACATTTTGATTGAAAGGAATGCCCATTGCAATTATTTTCATCTTTTCCATTTGGAACCCATAAATTTGATGGTCTGTGCCAAATTGAACTCCACTCAAAAATGGTGAATAATATGAAATGGTTTTATGAGGGTGCTTATTTCGAAAATGGAGGGTGGAATATGCTCGTCTCGTTGGCTACTGATACTGAATGTTGCACTGAATTGTTATGGCTGCTTGTAGAGTTGTCAAAAACTAGCTGCAAAGTAAATATACATTTGCACATATTTGAAGTTGTGTTGAGTACTAAAATTGTTTTTTGCTACTACTTTTCTCTCAAAAGTTTTTGTATTATATATTGTTTGTTTTATATGTGCATTCTAGATGATCGTTACATTTTTCCTCTCCGTTTTCTTTTTCTACTCTATGCATCCTAGCGCATTTTACTACGTAAACCTTTTACTTCACGTCGATTGAGTGGTTTTCATTTAGCTCTACAAATATCGGTTTTGAAAGAAACTCTATATGTATATGATATAGAAGTAGATATATTAGTAATGTATATGAGCGAAATGTGAGTATCAATAGAAGATTGGATTATCTTCAATTATTGCAGCATTTTATAGTTTGTTTATACCGATGTATGGTAATGAGGCGATATAATGGATCTGCCGTTGATGCGTGCTGTTGTCATTGATTATCGGTGATCGATTTATTTACGAATATACTATCCGTCAATTACGCTGATGAAGAAGGATTAAAAAAAGAAAAATAAGAAAGGCATACAGACAGGATCGAATTGTATTTGCAAATTGGGTGTGGAAATTGTTTCGACGTATTATTCGACACGTTGAGTCGACGAACTAATCTCCCATTGAGTTCGGAACGAAATTATTTAAAATCTTTAATTGCTCTCTAGTTATGCCCATTTTATCGTTGTTTATTTTTCTCATGATAAATCAGCAGCCATATTTCTAAAAATCGAATTTGTCTGTTTAGGATGCAATTCGTATCGTCTGAGACTATCGTTGGCAGATGATTATCTAGTGAACTTTGAGACGTCGTTGCAGGCCGTATACGTCGAGGAAATGAGCGGACTTGACCGTTGGTATTAGTCGGCTCCAAATGAGAGTAACCTGTATTGAGCGGGTCGTTCCTCTCGACATTCCCGTCGGCGGTTATCGCATCCCGCAGACTAAGTCCATTATTGCAACAGCGAGAGTGCGCTTTTAACGTTCCGCGAAGTTAGGAGGCGAAGGCGGTCGTTGTTAGTGACGCTGATGTCACGATTAGCGGGTAAGATCGCATTTCTTGTCTTTTTTACCCTCGTTTTACCTTTTCCTTCTAAGACTCTTCTTATCGTTACCTTCTCGAACTTCCATGTAAGCATACTTGTTCTGATCATCCAATATGACATTAGACGTTTATGTTGTCATATTGGGCTTTTGAATGACAGGAATCTCAAGGAATGCTGAATTTCAGGTGGCCGTGTCTAGGCGAATTGGCAGCGCTTGTTGTTGTAAAATTTTCCTACTGCTGAAACTAACCTAGAACACATGTCGCAGTTCAGAGGTTATTCGTGGGTGGTTGAAGGCTATCGAAGAGAGATAAGATTTACTGCTAATAAGAAGTAATTCAGGCAGTTGATAATTGGAGGGGTTTTTATATGTCTTGATACATTATCTCATTAGAGAATCTGCAGGGGATTCTTGTATGCAGAAAGGGCTGTCCTCCTTCCGCATTTTCCTGTTCTGTGCCGGTTGTTTTCTGCAAGAAGCTAGACTAGAGACATATTCGCTAGTTTCGAATTACTAAGTAAAAGTAGTCAATGAGTCTTTTTTTCTTCTCGAACGGAGATCTTTGCGGAGAAGATAACGATAATTTAACACGTATACCAGTATTAATGTGTTTTGTATATTTGTATGCATAAGGATTCGCTTATTTGCACCTCAAGCCATATTTTTGAAGTTTTACTCGGCTTTATGATCCTCTTGTCGGTTTGTTGTTTGATAGAATCCTCTTTTTTTGCTTCGCAAATATATTTTTGTGAAGCGTTCATTAGTTAATCGTTTCCTTCGAATAACTTTTTTTTTCTGGAAGTGGCATATATTAGGGGTGTTGAAATGTTCGTTGTTCTTGTTGAAGGCAATGATATTTTTGCTTTTTTCATTTATTAGAGAAATGTGTTTTCTACACGTGAGTTTTGAAGTGGTGAATTGTATTTCAAAGATACTCTCAGAATAGCGCTTCTCGTTTAAATTATCTATTTGTGAAGATTCAAGGCTCTAATTTCTCATTTATATTTAGCTCAATTTTACTTGTACTTTGTTCATTTACGTTATTATTTTGAAAGTCATGGTAACATTCCTTCCCCAATCATTGCTGCCTTATGGAAGGGGATTTCCATATATGCCAGCCAATAGTATTATTCAGTCCACAAATATGGGTGTGGGCTCGTAGCTTCCAGCCGCTCAAATGATGTGCTTATTGCTGACAGTAGATGGGTTCGGGCCTTTACAATATCGGCACTTCATTGTGATCAAAGCTGAATTTCGGCTTATGAGGGTTTCTTCCTGTCTCGCCGTTTTCATGGGTGAGCAGAAAAATGAAGTTGGAGTATACGATTATCATTCCGCCAGAATGCGGTTTGGTGGAATGAGCATTCTCATCAGTGACGTTGATTCAACGCATCAGTGCAAATTAGCTGCGAGCAGCAATAAAGGGCTTAAACGTTCCGCTTAGATCATTCACTGTTGGCGAATGTGGCATTGCAGAGGTTATTTCAGCGATGCAACGTTTATTGTTCAGTGAGGTGTATTGCAGGTAAAGGTAAACTGGGTCGGCTCACAATGCCGAAGCCAGAAAGTGCACCGAATTTGGATCTCGATGATAAATGTATGATGAAGTAGGTCTCTTCATTTTGTTATTTGTTATGGTTTTATCCGATGATTTAGTACGTTGGTGGCATGGGTATTTGTTTATATGCAAATGTTGTTGCGGTAAGTTTCTTGTGGAAATTTGTTGGCAGATATTTACCATATTGTTATGGCGTCATTTTTTCTTTTGTCCCTCATACTTTCCCATGATGTTTCTGTCTCCTTTTTTTCTTTACCTGTTCTTCACCTATTGATTTTTTTTTTTTTTAAATTAATGATATAGCTATTTTCTCTGGGCGTCTTATCCGTTCGTATATGTAAATTTATCCTTGAATGGTATAAATTCTCTGAGTTTTTTTTCCGGTTTTCCGGTAGCGATGCTTCATGAATCAGTAGCAGATAAGCTAATATAAGCGTCTTAAATCGCCTATCTTCATTCGATCCTATGTGAAGTTCATTCCTTTCAAATATTGCTCCACCGAATGTATACTTACTTTTCATTCGAACATCTCATGCTATGAGCGATATGGTTGTTTATGCATTTGCAAGATTAAAGTCTTCTTTCAGAGATTAGATTTGTTTATGCAATTAAGTGAGCGTATAGCTCTTCACTAGCAAATTATATTTCTAGTTGTAAGAGTTTTTGAGTTCAATACATAAAGTCAAGTGCCGATTGAGTATGTGGCCGTATTCGTGTTGCATGACCTTGACCGTTTCTAAAGTAACCCGGTGAGCATTCATCGATAGAAGTTTAGGTGTGGGTAAAACTCAAGATTGAGACAGTCATGCAGTTCCTAAATTTGCAACAACTCTGCCTGAAGGAAGATGTTGTGGTATAGTTACGTCATGTTGCTGAAAGAGGAAACGATGAAAACATCACTGTATGTATGTAATTACTAATATTGCTAATAAATAGCACTGTGTGCACTTTTGTAAAAGTGTTTGCTTTCATAAAAGGTCTTTTTTTTTGCAGATTCGATGACCAAGGGAGCGAAATCGAGGTACGTGCACAAGATCTCGAGAAGATAGAAGAATTAGGCAGGGGAGCATATGGAGTTGTCGAAAAGATGAGGCATCGAGAAACCGATATTATTATGGCTGTAAAGGTGGGACGTTTCATTGCTGTTGATCATTGCCTTGTTATTCCTTTATTGAACATCTAATTAGCCTATCTAAGTTCAGTTCAATGAATCTTCTGAACAGCATTTTTGGTCTTTTTTTTTGAGGATAGGTTTTGACTGTGGCGTCTATCGTCAGAGAATAATTCAGCGGAGAGGGAATTTCTATTAAGGGAGTTTTATCTTTCAGAGAATACACTCATCAATAAATGACGAAAGTCAAAAACGCATGCTGGTCGAATTGCAAGCATGTATGAAGAGTGATTGCTGTCCACAGGTGAGTTCTTTCTTGTTCTCTATTCAATTGATTTTTCATATCATTCTTTTCGATTTATAACTCTTTCGCCTTTTTCATGCAAGATAATGAGTAGAGATATTTCTAAATACTGGTGACAATGATGTCTGATCCTACCGTTTCTATGATGCTATATGACAATCCTCTTCATCAAATTTAGAAAACAACAACGAGTTGGGTTTCTCACTGTACTTATTAGCGTTGATCAATATTCAAGCAACTTTCAAAATAGTATTTGATGTTTGGTTTCCCATCTGGTCATGAAGAAGGATAACGTGCGGTAGGTTGTTGACCTGCATCCGAATTCCGTCTTCAATAGCTGCGGTCTTACAAATACATTGTGAGTTGTTTATTATATGAAAGGTGCTAATATAATTGTAAGCCGGTAAGTGAAAGTTGGTAGGATGATATGGCAGGGTTTAGCTAAAGCGCCATTGAAATCGAATCGTCAGATGGTAGTCAGTTCCTTACATAATATTTTAATTTAAATGCAGCCGACCGAAGTCTAAGCAGTTCGGTACATCTGAGGGAGGCGGCTGATTTATGGGTGATTTCTTTGCAGATGGTTCGATTCTATGGAGCGATGTTTCGCGAGGGTGATGTATGGATTTGTATGGAAGTGATGGACACATCACTTGATAAATTTTATCGCATGACTATCGATTCGGGTCGCCGTCTTCCTGAAATGTTTATCGCCAAATGCGCTCTAGCGGTACGTGTTTTGATGATGCAGCTGATATATCTACTGAAGATTCTATGTTGTGTGGTGAACTGTCGATGGAACTTTTCGTGGGATGGACAAACAACAGCAATGAAATAAAATGGTATTGTTAAAGAACCTGTAGGCGCGAGGTTGAGACAGGTTTAAGACTACATTGTGCAGTGTTTTATGGGCTAATGAATGTGGTGCTGCTTAGAAGGCCAATGAGCCCGTTGGCTTTATTCTTGTACAGCAATAGCAATAGAATTTGAAAGATCGATGAGCAATGAAGTGGTAAAGAGGTGTCAGGGTAGTCTTCAGTTGATTTAGGGATATGCTGAAGGACCTGATAAAAGAGTTTATGGAGGCTTTTGAGGTCATCCTTCCCTCCTTTTGGACTTCCTATCGTCCGCAGTAAACGTGATAAGATGCTTTATTAAGTTCGTATATTCTTTTCAGGTGGTAGAAGGTCTGAATTTTATGAAAGAGCAAATGAATCTCATTCATCGAGATGTAAAGCCATCGAATATACTGCTCAATAAGCAGGGTTCGGTCAAGATTTGCGACTTTGGCATTTCAGGACATTTAACTAATTCGGTTAGTCTCATTCACTATTGTGTAACGAGTTTAGCAAAGAGATCGTTAGGAACCATCGACTAAGATAGGTGATTGTCAGCGACGGAAATTCCTTCCATTTACACAAGTTTAATCGTTTCAAATGTCAAAATATTGAGCCGTTTCTACGCGCATGAACATTTGATTCCCTCAGCGATACGGGGATGTAGAATGCTTCTAGTCTGAGAGTTGCCGATTTTTGCTCGTCAAAGACTCCTCCGTTGATCGTGTACGGCGGTCTCATTAATATGGGAAGAAGGTTTGAATTTGGATGGAGAAACCGGAAGAGGATTTCACTTTTAATCAGGGAGCGCCATAGTAGTAGCCTTGTTTGCAATCGTTCTTGTCGCTTTATTATATGGAAGTACTGTGCGCTTGCAATAAACTTATCACTTATCGGCTTGTACAACCTGACGTAAGATTTTTCAGGAAACATTTTTTGAGTTGTTCCTCTTTGTGATTTTCCGATTCAGCTCAATAGGAATAAATCATAACGACGATCAGTGCCGTACAGTCTGTTTTTACTTCCGTCTCGTTGTCACCTGCATATAACAACCTTTATTGATGGTGTCGAAATTGCCTAGCTCCATATAGCTGTATTTTCTCTTTTTGACTCCCCTGCCTCCCTCCTTTCCACTCCTTCACCTGTGATGAATATGCATCCATTTTGATATGGTGGAGATTTTTTCAACCTTTCTCAGAGATAAATAAATCCTTAAGATTCGTTCAAAAATAGAATGAAACAAAAACGAGCATCTCTCTAATTACTCTCCTCTGCAATCTATTCTCCTCTACATGTTTGTTTTCATCGATTCATTCATTTTAGAATGTCAGTCTTTCCATTAACTGTCCACGAACCTTCGTTTACCTGGAAATTTGCAGACGAGATTTGCAAATTGGACATGTTCGGCCTATAAACGGGACGCAGTCTGCTGTTTTTTTAACAGTTATAATCTGTAACATTAAACAAGTGAATGGATAATCTTAAAGCTTATGTAGTGACCCAAGAAAATGAATAAACTATCACAGATCAATTATCTGCATTTTCTTTTTTTTTTTTTGGAGGAGGGGAAGAACGAATCTCAGATAACCATGCTGTGCCCGATATTAAATGTTTATTGTGTATTTGAGTCAAGTCAAAGTTTTTCAGTGATTCAAACTATTTATTGCTCCATATTAATCAGCCACTTGAAGAATGCCCTCCGATCGCCTTCCTTCCCCCTCTCACTCCTCGATCCCTCTCCCTTTCTTGACTACTGGTCTGTGTCGTCATATCCTTCTCTGAGTATTGTCCGGAGCTTGGCGAGATAACTTCTCCGCAGAACAGAATGCATTTGCGAAAACGATTAAAAAAATATGCACGCTGGTTTTCTTTGTTCGCTTTTTATATGTGTATGTGTTCAGGTTGCGAAGACAGTAAATGCAGGCTGCAAACCTTATATGCCACCAGAGCGTATCGATGGTGAAAGGAAGGTCGCATACGATGTACGCGCTGATGTGTGGAGCCTTGGCATAACCCTTGTAATATTTTTGTTGATATTGGCATCCTTACTTGAATAGAAAATGTTTAATGAATCAGGGATCCTAATTTACTGAGCAAGGGGTGGTAGAATTAGGGGAAGCCTGTTCATGACACACACAATATTTGTGAAACGCAGTTGTAGAGATCTTCACGACAGTACATCACAGGTAAAACAATGCAAAATGATCTTTGTTGCTCGTGAAGAATGATCTCTTTAGTAGTTTTCAAAGTGAAGAGACTTAATCTTAGAGCATCTTCACTTCTTGCAGTTTATTCTCGATTTTCTTTTTGTTTAGCTTATAAAAGCAAATTCGCTACTATAATCGATTGTATTCAATAGGCGTAGCATTGATTTGTTTGCAGAAATTTCTTTCTGGAGACAACTTTAATGCATTTTGCTTAGAATTTCATCGATTGACATTTGTGTTATATCATGGTTTGTTAAATTATTACGGCAGGTATATTTAGTAATAGTCTCGATAGTATTAGCATGAAAGTGGAGTTGAACAACGCTCAAGTTTTGCGTCTATTTCCCTTAAATGATAAAAAAAGTTTTCAAAATTTAGAAAACAATCACCTACTTCTTATATGTTTCGGTCAAAGAATTTGTTGTTGCGCTCACTTTAATGGTGCAGTTCGATGTTTGTTCTTAGATCTGAAGAATAGTTTTCTAGTCCATTTGTGGGATTCTCTTTATAGGTGGAAATAGCGTCAGGCTCACATCCATACGCCAAATGGAAGACTCCTTTCGAACAGTTGAAACAAGTAGTGCATGAGCCGGCGCCAAGGTTGGCTCGTAATCTCGGATACTCGGACTATTTCCAGGATTTTGTTGCTCACTGGTAAGTTAATTCAAATGCTTTTTATATTGCCAACGTTGTGTATGATTTTCATATATTGCATTCATGTGCTTACGCATGCAGAAGTAGAGCTTAGGAGAAGAATAGAAAAATCCGTTCCCTATGCATTTGAAGTGTTGAAGACGAGTTCCTGAGCAAATGTTCACAAGAATTCCTGAGTAATCACAGATACTCAATTTTACATTGCCATGGCAACCAGTAGTTGATTTAGCGCTCAATCTTAAGTGCTGACCTTTGATATCTCGTAATATCTTTACTGTCTCTCACAACAAACTATTTGCCGTTTCAAGTGCTCTTTTTAGTTTTTTTTTTTTCAGCACCACCTCTTACTAGTTATCTACTTTCCTAATTTTATAATATGTGTTGCAGCTGGCGACGTTTTGGAAATGAACGATTGGTTCCCTAAAATATTTTCTTTATTTTACATAAGGCTTCATCTCGAATAAGCCGTCTTATGGCTTTTTGCAGATAGACATCATTGAAGTAACGTCACTGAGTTCCATATCTTTTTTTTTATAAGTTTAGAGAGTAACACTTTGCAACTTGTAGCTTCTTTGAGATAGGAAGTTGTACCCAGTGTTGAGGATGGCGCAAAGTTCAGCCTTACCAACTTGTTATTTTGATTTATATCAATTGGTCAGTGGGTAATTGGGAATGGTATCCTTGAGATCTGGAGTTTTATACTTATGATCCAAGGGAGAACTGTTTGGAGGAGTGTCCGATCTTATCGTTTGATCAATTGCTTGTTCGAGAATTCTTATAGCTTATCAATTGTTTGTCTGAAACTTTTTTCTTAGGGGTCAGTGCAATTGCGCCTTGCTGGATCGGTTCATGGCAGTATATCAGTTGGTAACTCAAGAGTTGATTCCTCGCGATTCATTTTTTCGTTGCTTTAGCCCCTCCTTCAAAGGTCGAGCTGCAATGTGCTCCTCCACCTCCATTGGTTAGGGGAGATAAATTCATCTGCGATTCTAAATATCCATCACAGTACGACAACTCTTGCAACTCCAACTTCTGTGGATATCACTTTGTGCCTCCGATTGAAGAGAAGGTGGGCTTACGAGGGAAACTACTGTTTGCAAGAGGCGCGCTGAGTTCCGGAAACTCGCAATATGCTGCTGTGGTTGGTAATTGTTCAGTGGATGAAGAAAAACTGCTAATACTCATCAAGGCCAGATAGTACTTCAACAGATCGGCCATTCAGAGGTTTCCGTGTAAGTGAGCTTTTAGACCTCTGCCTACACATTGCGGGTAATGCAACTTGACCGTTGTTGATTCATGCTTGCTCTCTCTTTTTTTGCAGCAGCAGCAGCAGCAGCAAGCAATAGCCAAGTACTGAAGTGAAGCTTTCTTCTAATACGTTGATCTTAAACATTGCTTTCATCTACGATTTGGGACTCATTTTGGTAGTGCAATCGAATAATGCTTGAGGCATTTCCATGCAAGTGATCGATATTTCAGCCTGACAAAGGATTATAATCAACGACCCAAGTATCCGGATCTGTTAGCGCACGCGTTTCTTGAGGCGGCAAGGAATGAGCGGCATTTCGATATGGGCGCATTCATCAAAGAGGTGATGGGTGTTGCCGAGCGAGAGCGTGAATCAGTGCTTCAAGGCATCAATATGCAAGCACCCGTAACTGCAGCACTTGGCGCAATGACTTTAGATGCAAGTTGATCCTCGTAAGCACCTCTGTGCTTTCTTATAATCAGTAATTAGTGTCGTTTTGAATGTTCGCTTGTCGTTGAATTCCTTCGTTTGCAGCTCTCTTTTAGCGTCAGTTAATAGTTTTATTGAAAGGAATTATCTCTCCCTGATCGACAGATGTGTTGACAGTTTGGGAAGCGATACATACCGCTGGAATTGTGCTGCATTCACGCTTTTTCGAAAAATGAAAGCTACTCTAAGCTGATCATCTCTTCTTTCTCATGATCTTCCCTATAGCTGCCCATTTTTTGTTTATCGAATAATTTATTTTCACTTCTCAATCAATAAGAATAAATGAGCAGTAGTGAAATAGTGCCTTCGGATAGTTGAGTGAAGAATTTGAATAGTAATGTCGACGAATATCGGTTTATACTGAACAATGGGGTATGTTATGTTTTTTTTTCGTTTTAATTTTCACTCGTCAGATTCGATTTGAAAAAGCCAACAGAGATCACTAACGGAAAATTTCAATAAACGAACTGTACCTTTGATCAACTAGCTGATAATGGTTAACGACAAATCATTACTGCTCATTGCCGTTGCGATATGTCTCAATTTTCTCTTCGTTTTATCCTTCATAGATTGTGAAATACTCAATGAGAGCGTTCTTATGACCTGTTGTTTCAAGGTTGCGTTCCGCCTACTTTTTTAGAATCATTCAACTGAACTATTATTGTTAGGTGAGTAGAACAAGTGAAATATATTAGTAGAGAGGTGTGTTTCAGTAGATTAGTACTTAGACAACGTAGTATGGAAATGTTCATTTATTGAATAGGAGTTGCCCAAGGTGGGAAATTTAGTTATTTCTATTTTCATGCGAGTTGCAGTAGTCGTTACTTAATAATGTCTCGGACATGTTAATGTTGGTGCCTAACATTGTGTTCTATGTTCTCATCATGCCCATTGTTTGGGGAAGTGTGGTAATTGATGCGTTATATTTTGTACAGCAGTCGATGCTCCTGCTATATTTCGTTATAGTTTTTGTGGTTATTATTGTTATGAGCCAGTGTATGACGTTTTTGAGATTTATTCTCAGTTCTCATTTTTGAAATCCATTCATTATTGGATTTGCTCGGCATGCCAAGAAATTTTCAGGCATGAAATTTTCAATTGTGCATTTACGAAGAGATGGTTCTAAAAAATTTTAAAAATGCTAGTTTTAAGTTATGCCGAATCTACCTCAAAGCATATTCCACTAACAATCGAGTAGTTTGGTGTATTATATGAATTGTAAACGTTGATTGCACTGGTTCAAATATATCATAAAATGTCGATGATTATGTGAAGCTCGTAATCAAAAATTTCAAATATCTCTAAGTGATGATCGTTCCTATGTGCAGTGCAGCAAATATTTTCATGTGCAAAATTTTTGTAATTAGAACTCAACCTCTGTGTTGTTTGTGAACCTTCTTTTATCGAAGGAAATGACTAAAGAAGTGGCATACCCAAGGACCGATTCCCTCCGCCAAATGTGCGTAATTGCATTTAAAAAAAAACTGTAATCACACAAATTAGTATGCTATCACAAACCGATCTATGAATCTATTTCAAAAATTATTCATCAGAAGGTAGCGCAAGTGGGAAATGCCAAAAGATTGAAGCGTGTATTCTGCCTTCCTCTTATGGGCGGGTATTGTGTTTTCTTAATCGTTACTAAATGGTTGTCTATTATGCCGGTGTTCGATCCCTGTTATGATCTTTAATTTTTATTCATTCATGTGACAGAAATTTTATTGATATGTTTACCTATTTGAAATTGTCGTTGCATAACGACTCTACCAGTTTTAAAGTTTTTATTCGATTTTCGTACTAACGAACGATGTTTTTTGTTTTATTGCTGTTGCAATTGCTACTGATTACATTGTTAAAAAAGTTTCTAATAAATATTGACCTTATTCGAATTTCATATTCCACATTTACACATCTATAAATTGAGACCGATTAAGGGAATACAATGAAAAATATCGTCATTGATCTTTTTTTGAAGGGGTTTCTTTACATCTCCTCATGATGGCTGACAGCCAGGACGTTGAGCGGTTTTCTGCTCTCACTCGGGATTTATATGCATATAAAGTGCTCCTCAGTATCTGTTCTCACCATCCACTGTGCACCTCATACAAGAGAGGTCATTTCAACAACTGCCCTCTAGGGATAAACTTTCGAAGAAGGTTAACTGCCCTTAGTCAGTTTCTTCGATCAACATAACCCAAGCTCCCAATTAAATTTGCACCAGTTGTTTGGAAGGATCGACGTTTCCATGAGAAATTTGTATGATCGGGCCAGTAGATGGATAGTGCATCGCATCAACGCAATGAAACGAAAGAAATTTTACTTGACATGGTCTGTAAACTGAGAACATAATAGCGATTCATGAGAAACACAGATTATTACCGGCAACTAGTAGATCCGAGAATTAAAAAAAAAACTATTCAAATCAAAGGAAATCGTTTTTTGGACTCGGATATCTCGTACGAAGACGCAGACGATGGCGAGACGATAATTTCACTATATATTGAGTTGTAAACAGTGACCGATTCATTCACATCATCCACGTACTTAGGCTGTCCAGCCTCCCCGCTGCCCGTATCTACGTACCCGAAATTCTGCCCATCATCATCTACGTACTCGAGCTCTCCAGCCTCCCTGCTGCCCGTATCCTACGTACCCGAAATTCTGCCTGTCAGCGTAACCGCCCCCCTGTGAAAGCTTTGACCTTCCTATACGATTGCGACCCATTAGCCGGCCAAACCCCGTATAAATTTCGACAATGGGATAGAGAAAGGTATAAGGGCTTATAAAGCGTAACAACGACGAATTTGTCAAATTCGATAACGAATGAGACAATAAAATGAACAGCTGAGTGATTTAAAAGAATAGAAAATTGAATTCAACATGCCAATAAAGGAATCTGCTAGGAACTCCTTAAGTAAATTATTGCTAATAATACACAACGTAAACCAGAGATACAAACGATACAATCTAACTTCCAACCAAACTGATCATACTGATCGCCACAGTGTTCAAATTGGTGTTTATTGTTGCATATACAAGGAAGAAAATAACTACATAAGAACTTTGCACAACTTGAAAGATTGGACGATTTGACGACCGAATTGCTACTTCAAATATGGCAATGCGACAATCAAAGCTTCACGTATACGCGCTATAAACGACAATGTCCAAGAGTGCATGACAAAAAGATAGCACTCACATGAAAGAGCTATTGGTCCGACCCAAATACCCTTAAGGTGTTTTGTTGTTGCGATATGATTGTCAGCAATAAACAGGAAAAATTTTATATTACAATATCGCAGCGACAAACTACACGATGCACATTTGGGTTGAACCCATAACTCAGTGCTTATAATATTGAAAATTTCACCTATATCACCGCATTCACTATTCTCGGAAGCAAACAGAAACTCCGGATCACATAAAGTTCGATGACATCATCCTATAGAAGAAAATGGTTTAAGTTGACCGGAGAGTACCTTTTCAAACACGAAGTTATGCGATACGATTGCTGTGGTTACTGCTTTGCCACTAGTTTACATTAAACAACGCAGTGCTTTCTTTGAAATGTGTTCGCAGAGCAATTTCACACGGTTTTATTTCTACACGCATCTGTTCACCCCTAAAATAAAACAAAAGATCAAATCGACAAAGTACAGACATTGCATCATTTACCACTGACTCCACAATGACGAAAAGAAGCACTATTAACCATCATAAAATACAGCAGGATTGAATTCGTCCACAAGCACAAAACTGTTCACACGGCCATTTTATATCAAGACTCGGGTGGACGTTGATGGATAAAGGCACAACACAGCCGTCACATAGCTACATTCGTTAAATTGCGCTCATCTTGTGCATTCATTGAGCTACTGTGAAGAAATCTGAAAATAACTCAAATAACTTCGCCAACGACTATCAGGCATTTGAATAAAATTCGCTCTGCTTTCATATAAGCCAAATTTTTTCCTCTCTTCATCTGGGGACTACAAATGCTATCGCTGAGAGGCTAAGTCAATAAGAAATAATGGTGCAAGACAAGCTAACCGGTTCACTTAGTCCGAAAAATGGAGGGTTTGAAGAACCAGTTACTGAAGCGAAAAAATCGTCATTGAACTCGGCGAAACAGCAGCTCTCCGAAACACTGGCTTGATTGTTTTCAAACCTGCAAAAAGATAAATGATGAACGGAAGCTAGAAATTTGTAACCGCAAGAATTGCAAAGAACTGTCCAAGTTAGAAATCTAAGACAAATATTCACTCGCATGATTTCTTATGTTTCACAAACTCACATCTTGCGCTCTTCCATTAAGATTCTATGGACAACATAACAGTAATGACGAATAATTTCAAGTTTTATCTTTGCGATAAAGATGAAATCAACGTTTGTAATAGACACAAAAACTTCAACTTCACCTGTGATTTTAATTTCGCTACTAGCTATCAACTTCCCCTGAAATTTCCGCAAGCTGGAACGGCATTCACGCGAAATAATGCATGCTAAAAATATAGTAAAATCTGGCTCGCTCAACGAGTTACGCGAAAGGTTAGGCCCAAGCGCTTGGTTTGGGCTATAGAAGTGGGGAAGAACACTCTTTAAACACGATAGTGTAGCAGAAACTGGTTGCGTTATTATAGTTAACATTTCAAATAAAGCTCACTTTTTTCACTTTTTTCAGACTTTATTTTCGAGTTAGGATTACCTTGGTCTAAATCAAGCATAACATCAGCTGAACCGTAGGAATGGGCCTATACAAGTGGCAACTTTAAAAAAAAACAAATAGAGAGGAGGCAAAGCTGAAAATTCCCTCATTCATAATCTCATCATTTCACTGCTTCCTCTTTCTCTTTCATTCAACCATATGGCGCTAAGTTTCTCCCCCTTAAAAAATTCAGCACTTTGGGCCAAAAAAACCTTTCCCCCTTACTTCAGGTGTTGAAGCGCGCTAGAAATATTACCATCCCTCTCGCGCACCTACTGATGTAGCAGCGTTTTTAACCACGTAAGCCGTGTTTCAAAAACTAGTAGCCTCGAATGGTTCAGAGAGATGGTTTAAACCAATTTAAACCAATAACGGAGTAAATTATATGTTGTTTCAAAATTCAACAAGCATGAAACGTTGGAAAATCATTTCTAATAAAAACCCTGTAACTGTCACTCAAAGAAATAGCCGATTAGGAATATGGTTCACTCTCAAATTGCGCGCACGCATAACGACAAACTATGAACACCCCCATGACTATTGGGCAAACCCTTCAGGAAATATACACAAACAAAGCACAAACTGGAAGTGTTCGAAAACGTCTGTTGCATTCCTTTGAACGGGTTCAGTATCAATAATGTCCTTGAAAAGGCATTCATCGTGAAGAGGTCTTGGAGGAGGAGATATTTCAGCGAACGGAGCTGGTGTTGCTAAATCATCGCAATCGAGAGGGCGCACGGAATCATCCACATCCACAGAAGCTGGCTAAATTTAGCACTTGTTCGCAATAGCAAAGTGTAAACTGCTCTTATAACCTAACGTTCCGAAATGCACATTTACTGTAAAATCTCCGGGAAAACCTTCGAAGCAATCAAATAAGATGTGACGATATTTGATTTATCTTAATAATGACGAAATATTTCATTCGAAAGGTTCGATGACTCTTCGGTTTCGTTTATAAAATGGTCCCAAAATAAATGCTCACTAGACTCCGACCAACAGAATATGGCTCGAAGTTTAGATATAAAACATCGCCTAATTTTCCTTCTCCCTTTTCCTTCCTCACCCAATTCTCTGATTGAATTTGGACGGTTATGAATTTGCCCAAAAGTGTACCAGGGAGGTACACATTTCAAATGATGATAAACTACCGACTAAAAGACATATTAAACATTCTAGTTTGAGCAAAACCGCCATAAATTCACTCGCGAGCAAAAATCCCAAACGATTCCAGCTCATAAATGCTGAATGTATAAACGATACTACTAACCGAGAACGCTTCGTTGCAACTGCTGCCCTCATACTGTGCCTCGAACGAATTGAACACCGACGGCGAGACCTGGCTGCTTTGTGACGTTCGGGATGATACTCCACTATTCGAACGAAGTATCGATAAAATTTCATCCACATCCGTAATTCTACTTCCTAATGGGGTTAGTTCGCATTAGAATACATAGCACAGCCAACGGATTAAAAGAAGCACATTTCCAAACGAGACTCTTCAAATAATTTTTCTTTTCGTGAATGCCCACATCTTGACAAATTTGCTAGAATGAACGAAATTTTCTAAACGATTCCAGAGTTGTTCGACCATTCCAAATTTGCCACTCCCCAGTGAAACTCGCTAACGATTTGCGTATATAGCATATATAAGTGTATTAACAAATCTCTTTTCACTTTCTGACTTCCAAGTCGAAAATAGAGCATACTGTGGAATAAAACAATAGCAAATTGGAGCGAAACATGAGAACACAAAAAAGAATAAGATAATATCCTCGGGAAGCAAATAGGCTTTTGCTTGCAGGGCGGGTAACAAAAGATCTTTGAGACGCACCATCCCCCCCCCCCCCCCCCCCCCCCCCCCCCCCCCTCCCCGTCCTTCTTCGTTTCTCACGAAGAAGACCGTTCCATCCCACAGATTTTCGGGCGCGACGTATTATACTAAAAATGTACAGTCGCTACAAATCTTTCGACCGGCGCCATGTGTCGGAAACTAAAACCGAGGCCATTGAAGACTAACTGAAAATTTTTTACATCTAGCTTCTTGCTGCCTTATTTAATTAAAGAAATGGGATATTGCCAAACCCCAAAATACCTCTAAAATGCGTGACGCAACCCGAATGCCCCTCCCCCACTTCTCCGCTTACAACACGCGCTCCGCAAAGTACAACAAATGAAAACAGCGTAAAGTTTTTCTGGAATACTAAAACGGCATCACCCGAAAACAACTGATTTCGCATTAAAGTGGATGCCTTTAACAACCAACGATTACCGCAAAGCTGTCTTTTAATGCCTTCGAAAGGCTTTTATTCGCCTTTGTTTTTGTTGCTCCACAACTGGGCGCAAGCAGTGAGAAGATAGAAAAGGTAAGGAGGAGGGTGATGGAAGATATGACCATGCGAAAGAAACTCTCTGAATTGGAGAATAGAAATTCACAACAATTCAATTCATATTTGGATTTGTGAATTCGAAAAAACACGAATTCTGCAAAGCTTCAGTTACGCTTTCTAGAACTAGTGAATTTTTAAAGCTACGGTAAGACGAATCAAACCTAGATGAGGATTTATAACGAGTAGGAGATTACATCAGAAAGAAATGACTGTCGAGACTACTCTAAACAGAATGAAGCAAAAAGAAACAAAACAATTTTTATAACCATTGGAATGAATCGTGCCGGAAGAGTGTTGACCCGGCGATTCCCTCAGCCATGAAGCATCTAACTGGGAAAGCGAGTTCACCGAAGGCATCTCTCTCGTCTCATGCGAAACCGAGTCGAAATTCAGTGGCGCCGTTTTGTCGTAAAAGCTTTGCAGCAAATTCTAAATCAACTATCCTTAATAAGCACATTGCCATGTCATTAGACGTAAAACAAAAAAAGAAATTTCAGTGAGAAGAAAATGAAGATTTCGTCGGAGATTTTTGGCGAAAAGAAATATAGAATCTCCAAAAAGATGTGGAAAAGTTCTTTGCCTCCTTTTATTGTTGTGATTCTTGCAACTGTCTCAACTGTTTTCTATGCAGATGACCCCTTGCACCGCCATCCTGCTACCCGCAGTCAGCAAACTTACCCTCTATTACTCTTTATGAATTTAATTGTCTGACATAAATTCATCTTTCACAGCCGACGCAGCTCCATTCAAAATGGTAAGCTTAATGATCACTTAGGAACAACAATTCAAACTGACTCTTGGTCCTAAAAGCAAAACCATGTGAATATATTTATTCTTTCATTTAATAGTCTTGAAATTTCACACCTTTCCAATAAGCGAGAAACGTGAAACGCCTAAATATCGAAAAAAATTATTGAGTAATGATGAAAAACAATACAAAGCAATAAGGGTGCAATATTCAATATAAACCTATTATGTAATGATACAACATATCTACTGAGAAAACGAGTATGCCAATGATAATATTAAAATAAAACAACAAAACACTGGCATCAAGTTTCTGAAGAAATCAAAGACGCAATAACATTCTCTTCGTCTCCCTTACAGAAAATTAACAGAGAAATAACAACATAAGACACATAAGATAAAACTTTTTTCAGAGGATAAAGCAAGAAACCTCATTTTGGACATCAAATAGATGCAAGTCACCGTTGCCTCTGATGCAAATATAACTTCACCTAACTGGCGTCAGTGCCCAAAGTTTTCGCGTCAATCGCTGAAGTGACACAGAAGGGATACGAGGTTAGGCCCGGCGGGTGAAGGCAATTCTAGTAGTGATGTCCGTAGGGTCACCACTGGGTTAATAATACCAATATCCATGTAATATATATGAGCCATCTTATTAGTGAACGACATTCTTTGCCGAACCCTTCACTTCCGTACAGTACGTTATTCAAAGCACACAACGCAAACATTCCAACGCTTTAAATGCTGCACTTCTACTTTCGTAAGATAAAAAATGTAATATTTCATCACAACCTCTTCCCTCTTCCATCCGTTCACATTTCGAAGCACTCGCCTAGCATGGAATGAATCCGAACCGGATACACCAACATTCACGTCTCACCACTTCAAAAGGGGAAATCTCTCGATCTAATTCCACAAAAAAAAAAAAATCAATAACAAAAATCCCAACCTCTCCAGTCATAGATGTGTTGTTTATAGCATTGTTGAGTTGATCAGTGGTTGTTGAAGTACGTGCATCACCGAATCCCTTCGAAGAGAGTGCGGACGCTATAAGCCCAGTAGCTGCCTCTGCATACGTTGTAGCGTCATCATTGCGTAGCGTAAGATGTGGCAGAGCTGACAATATCTTCTTAGAAATCATTTCAAACGGTGGATCCGCAGGAAACGGAGCATCTCGATCCGAATCTGTAGGCCGCCTTCAACATACTTGGTGATTGAAAAAGAAGAACAATTCGAGCTATTATATCCGTCATGCCTTGAACATTTAAAAAAAAAAACAATAACCGCTAACAACAGTTTTATTTGATAATTGAGATGCCACTCGACGGTAATTTTAAAAAGTTTGAGAGACAGCAGAAGTGAAGGTGGCAGGATGGTGAATGAATGAAGGACATTGCGAAAGCCGCAGATGTGGAAGGCGATGCTGGGCGATGTAAGTGCACATAAATACTTCCTTTTTCTTTTCCATATCAGTTCCACTGGCATCCTGAATTTTTTTTTTGCGTTGCTCCATAACAAACTCTTCATTTTTTCCTCAGTTCACCAGCGCTCATTTTACGCTTCTCGTTGTTTGCAAAGATTTTTACCGCGGTTCCTGCTTCCTATGTGCCTGCATATAAACTTTGCTTCGCAGAATATGTGTATACCCTTACTCTTTGTTCTTCTTGACAGAGATTTTCTCCTCTTCATGAAACAAAAAGAGCAAACAACACTTCAGTGAGAGAAAAACTGAGGATGAATTCCCAAAAGGAAACTATTACACTTTTGGCCGATGATGCAGTACTAGCCGACAGGCCTGCAAACAAGCACGGGGAGCTTATTGCTTTGCTTTTTCTCCTTAAGTTCTAAAAACAAGACATTTTACTCTTCCCACCTTATGATTTTCCCACCATTATCACCGGTAAAACTTTGCAGGCTTTTGTCTCTCACAATCAACTCCCTGCCTCATAACATGCCTGCCGCTGTTTTCTGACAGGACTTCTATTATCAGAACTGCAATGAGATCACAACGTGCCCAAGTGCGCACTGAAGAGAAAACGGTTTCAGATTCAACTGCTCGATCCTAACACAGCACTCAAGAAGCACTGCAAATAAACAGGCAGAGTTGAAGAATGCCGATTTTTTTCTGTTCATCTCGCTTTGCTTAGCTATGAAATTTTGGGAAAACTATTTTAAACTTCTTTTTTTTTTTCAAATATCAGCCCTTCTCCTTCCTCATGGCAATGTAAGTGAACATACACATTCCTTTTTCTTCCCTCACCCCGTCCCTTCCTTCACCCCTTCCACAAACACCTACAAAGTTCATTTCTTGGATGAGTCATTTTACGAAACGCAAATATCCAGTTTTCATCTATTCAAAAGTATAAGTGAAAAACTCAGCTTCTCCTACTGCTTACCCCTCGTGAGCTTTCGTTGTGATCAACGTGTCCATCGAATCGGTGCCTTCGAGGTCACCAGCTGAAGTCGAGCCGTCTTGCAGTTTTTCGCGTTGCAACTGCATTGATTTCCTGCAACTGTTATAGGTCTGGAGTGTCACCGAGACGACAGCATATAAAATCATCAATACGCTGACTGGTTTAAACAGCTAAGCATCTTCTCGAGAACGTTCACTAGTGACACCATCGCAAATTTCGTTGCTCAAGATGGATGAGTGCTAGCGCTATTGTTTGCGCAGATATTGCGAAATATGTTGAATTAAGTATATATATGAAGCGACCAACCAATTTCAGGCATAACTTGGTTATGCAGATCATGCATGAAAATATCTTAAGAACTACTCATCCACATGGTTAAGGTGGCAATGCACTGAAATATGCCCAGAAATTAAATAAAGTGACGCAGGAAATTTAATGGGTTTAACCGAGTAATCGAAACGGAACTAAATCATGAAAATACTGCTCATTTTGGATAGAATCACTTATTTCAAAAGTCCTGTGAGAGTTTCCGCTGCCTGCGAACGGTGTGTCTAAGGAGAACATTTTAAAATTCATTTCATAAAATTCTTTGAAATCATCCACGAATCAGCATGGTTCTCACCAGCATCGCAAGTGATCTGTTTAAAGAATCGCTCGTTTTCTCAACGAGGGCAACTAAAGAATTAAAGCAGCACATCACCTCTATTGACCTCATCCAATTGGCGCCTGTTAGGTATATAGGATCAACTGGTCTTATCACTTGAAATAAGTGCTTGTTATCAATCGACAAAACAGAACACAATTTAATAAATCGAATAACATAATAAACCTCCAATAACAATTTGCGCAATCCTTGATGCTTCTTTGATGCTGGCCACAACGATGAGCCATTTGGTAATCGCCTTGTTCAGGTGCATGATTCCAGCAGTGCGCCTCTTCATGCGCATCGCTGGCCAGAATATTCCTCACATCTTCACGCACCTTCAATGGTGTAGAGTCGTTAATCTTCCCCGCTAACAAAATAAGAAATCGCAATAAATATAACTCAGCAAACCAAATCTCGACGTTTCACTATGCAGTCGAAAACTCGATCATGGAGACCGACACATCTATAACCTCTTTTCTCAAGCAATCTTTATGCAGATAATCGTCAAATGTGAAAATTTTTTGATTTTTATCACATCTCATGTAATCATTGATTAATATGAGCATCACCTAAATGTTCGCTTCTTTCAACATCCAACCCTGAAAGTGCTGAAACAAATTTTACAATGCAAACGTTTACTGCTGTCTCGTTTTCATTTTTAGTAGCCAGCTTAACCGAAATGCATCAAACAGGTGGAGATGATAGAATACCTCCCACATAAGCCGTGTTCGACAAATTTTGAAGTATAGAAAAAAAGCAATTTAACAGGATTTTGCTTGCAAGACTTCTGCGTACAATCGACTGATAGAACCTAAACGTTTTAGAGAATTCATCAACTAGACAGTCAACAATTTCGATGTGAAATTCGACGAGAGACACCCACTCGAAAAACAATTTACCACAAAGATCTCCCAAATAACTGCAGTTGGCATTAAACTAGCAAACACATCATAAATTGCCAATTGGTAAACTTTAAAACTCCCTTAAAGACGTCAAGCTTGAACCCTCCACATCCAAAGCTCTGCAAGCCTAATTAAGCTGCGATTTAATTTCCTAGTAATCGTGCCACCTTTGCCGGCGACGTCAACAATTCTGAACTTTGTTATTTCTGATATGTCTGCGCGCTCGAAACCCCTCCCCCCTCCCAATCCCTTCCTTTCTGTTGTAAATCGGCGAAGACTTTTGCGCTCCCGAAGGTTTTTCTATTCATTCAATCCCTCCGCTCCCGGCGTTCTTTCGTAACAGCCCTGGTTATGCACAACCAAAAGCTCCACATCAAAGCTCAGCCGCACTTTGGCGCACAACTCGTATATTCCACTGAACTTGATATACAGATGTTGAGTGCAAAATGTTCGCGTACCAGGATGGACTCGAAGTCCAATTCCAACAAAAACAATCCCGGAACACTTATCAATGCTACGCAACGTTTGCAGTCTTTCTACCTCTACCCAATATTTCCTCACTCGTAATCCCATTCATTAACTTTTGTGGCGCAATCGTTATCATATAGATAACGCATGAGCATGCATTCCATGCCGAGAAAGACCGCGCTGCTTATCTTTTATCTGTGGCAATGTATGCCTTTCACTTGTTGCACTCTAGACACATGAGATATTGAGCCTGCACCTGTCCCTACCCGCATCTCTCTAGGCTATTTCATTTCCTCACCCTCGCTTACGCTCGATTTTCTGATGAAATCATTCTCGAAAGTGACACAGATTCGTTATGCACAGATCGATAAACAAAATCGCCCTCACAAACAGGTGAGACAACAGTCGAACTCACCGCATGAATCAAGTTACGATTAAGACGGCTCCCATTATATTTCCCATTATAGACTATTCCTGAGTGCTTCGCCAATGCAGTCAGTCCAACACGTTGTTCCAAACGAGGTCCACCCCGTCCAGTTATAGCCGCAAGCGTAGAGAAGCCCTTACCTGTGAAAACGGCCAATACATAAGAACTGGCAAAAAACGATACACACGCGGATAAAGCTAACAAACCAACACTTTAAAAAACTCAGCAGCAGATCTCTATCCGCTGTAGAAGACGGCATATAATCCCGCCTTGAGGAATGAGAACTTAGTAAAGTTTTTCTGGAAAAGCAACAGGTCTGGACAGCTGTATGAACACGTGATGAACGTCGTAGGCAACCTAACAGATTATGAGCAGCAGCGGATGGCACCGCATACGAATCTTTCGAGGGAAAAGGAAAGAGATGGGAAAAACCTGCTCACGCAACAGCAGGGAACGGCCAATCCAACTATTCCGAACGAGGCAGCGAAGATTTGGTAATATTCAAAGGCAACACAAATGTCTCAGCACGTAAAGACCCACGGCCTCTTCTTTCTCTAAGTCCTCACTCTCTCCCACCTTCGGTTGCTTCGCATATGGGACCGCCATCCCTAGACTGGTAGGACAGCAGCGGAAAATACAAGTGTGCAAAGCAACCAGCTGAGCAGCAATTTTATTGAGGACAGCGTGAATGTGTCGGGTAAGGTATCAGCGGCTAGCTCATGCAACGTGATGCGACTAGGATGCAGCTGCGATTCACTCAGTGCACTCAGTCTCTCCATTGAAAAATGTACCTGTTTCGATTCAAAAGGGAACCTAAAGACTGGCCACATTCTGGGACAGGTTTTGTGATGCAGCTGATTCACAATTCCTCTCCAATGTTCTTACGTTCGAGGATCTAAGAACCTGATCAACGGTCGCAAATAAAAGGTTGTAACCACCCTCACAATGTGCAACAAAAATTATTCACTGATGAAAACGCGCTGAACAAAAAAAGTGCAATGATACAATCATCTCACATCCACTCCATGATAAACTGGAATCGCTGTCGAATGCAAACGAGCGATGCATGTGAGCCACCGTGCACGAGTTAGAGAGAGTTCTCGTGTTTGGAGGTTACAAGCGAAGAACGTCATCGCGCTGATGATCCAGCTTGTAATAGGGTAGAAATGGTCGGTGCAGACGCTCAGCTAGCTGGAATGTATGAAGACACCAAACGTTGTTTGTAGTGTCGATACACTACCACAAAGCTTAGGTGAAATAATGCTCACTTAATGAAAATAACAAGAGCAATAGGAACGTCAGTGGCAGCTAGGAGAGCAGTGAACTCTAAAATGAACTGTTAACTCACCTAATATAGCAACAATGCAAGCAGTGGTAATGGTGGCCATCAAACTTAAAGGAGCTAAGAGTCGCAGAACACTTTTCCGGCGGTGCATGTAAGGAAGACTCCCGCTGGTCGAACCATTGTCGTCTCCTCGTCACGATGCAGCAGCAGATGAAACGCATGTATGAAAAAAGCCTGTTTGCGTAGCTTGAAAGTAGTGCACAATAGAAAGGATTGCACGTAAACGCGAAGCTGTTAGTAGTGTGAAAGAAACGAATTACTATTGGGCACTCTGCAAAACATCTAAACGTAAACTCGATGATGTCGGGTTAACTTAATTGAGAGCAACGGACAAGTTTGCGACTCTTGCATCCGCCGTAAGACCATATCGAATTTCACTGTTGTGGTGTGTTGAAATAACGTCTTAAACCTGAAGACCCATTTTCGCATTAAACTGTTATGGCAAGCAGAAAATAAATGCTACGTGGAAACAGAATTCATCATCATTGGCTTGACAGCATGGAGGCCCAATCACTTCGACTCAAACTTTGTCCGCCATGGTGAACGACAGGCCGCGCGAGCTTAAACGGTAATTTCACGGACCTGCGAGTGTGATCCATCAGCTCTATAATGAAAAAAATAAAAAAAAAAAACAGTATGCAAACGCCCGGTACAGTAGCAAGACCTTATAATGCTAAGCGCGGAGGTAGAAACGAGTGTTCAAATCGAAATCACTGATTCCAATGGCAGATGAACCATCGCCAGTAATCCAGGCGACGAAGTTTTTAATATCCCGAGTTTCACTATAGCCCAGCATTGCAAACGCATTTTCAGGGCACTATGCGACAGACTCAGAGTATCCGAAAGACCAATGTTTCGAAAAGACAGCAACCCGAAGGAACTGCTGAGAAGTGAAGGAAAAACGCTCAGAAATGAGACATCTTCCGCAAACTATGGTCTACTTATTACCTCAACTCTTTAAGATAAGACATGCAAACAAAACATGAGGAAGTCTGCTCACAGAAAGCCCGGTAACTAAAGGTGGTGGGCATGTAAATGTGCACGAGTGAAAAAACCCAACCTGCTGTACCTGCTCAAGATTGCCTTCCTGTCGGAAAGACACCAGGAAGAGCGAAATCAATTACAGACACACATTATCGACCTCAAGCTCAAAGAAGGCGGAGATGAATCGACGGCAATGCCTGCTTAGGCACGGCCAAGATAAAAGGAAAGCCATGAAACACTGGCAAAGGCGTCTGATCACTTCTCATGTTGGTTTAAACTTTGTTCCCAGCAACGCGATTATCATTTCAGAGTCCGAAGACGATAGCCTTCCGTATTCATATCTGTGTCAACATCAACAAAATGTTTTGTACAAATGCATTTCTGATTTGAGAATATAGCGCTACCAGGGATGAACTCAACGTTCAAGGATTAAAGATAGAAATTTGCAGCATTCTGCGCATCTCAGAGGAGGTATTAGCGGCTGGAAAAAAAGTCGAATTAATGCGATTAAGATTGTCGAAATTGAGGAGCAAGGAATTCATGGATTACAGCTTCCGATGGACATGCACGATGCTATTCACATTCAATTCCCCGTTCAAATAAAGTGAACAGTGAGCTGTTCACATGACGCTTGATCAACGGCATGGAAAGAAATGTGGGACGCAAGCACGAGAATGTCAAAGAATGAAAAGAAGAGCAGCTACATTGGACTCAAACAGCATGACCAAATATACTTGCAAAAAAGGGTACTTCTGAAAGTAAAATCAGAGTATTACACCAACAAACGTCACACACTCAAGACAAACACAAATCTCTGAATGAAAATAAGTGGAGAAATGGTAAGCTCCACCGCTGAATTCAAAATGTTTCATAACAGCCTGCGTTTCTCCATCACTGGTTAATATCAACCGATCTGATCTATTCACCACTGCAGCTGTGGCCTTTTGTATTGCCGACAAATCTATAACTCCAATCACATACGAAAGTCCATTTCTCTTTCCGACCAGATCATGTGCGCGAAGGAGAGCTAAAACCATGTGTTCCTTTTTAGGCTGATGCACATTGTATGCAAGTATTGCATAAGAATTTTCTGGCTTAGTGCCAGGCAATTCCCGACAAGCAGTCTAACCACCATGACCAGTGGCATTCTCCATACATATCATCGGATACTACCACTCCAAGCCATTCATTTACACAGTTTCTACCTCAACTGCACCATACTCAGCGCTAAACTGGTGCATTGCATTCTGAATTGCTCAAAAATTTATTGGAACCACTACGGATTAGAATACACTCGATGAATCAAATTTTCGACCTCCAATTCAAGAATACTTTTCTCACTTCAAAAACGGCTACTTCTTGTCACAGGGAGAATTCAAATAGCCTACAGATCTGGGTAAAGGGTTTTCATCAAAAACCATTTGGAACAGTTTCCAGATACGCCGAATACGAACAACGCGAAAGAAAGTGCGAATGGTGCAGTAGAAAACATTTGGGGAAATGAGTCAGCAAACCATATGCATGCTGACAGCGTCGAAGCACGGGAAAGACGTTTGCGCCATAGGGAGCTTGTTTGAGATAGTTTTTGGACAGATATCTCCAAAAAAATGGGAGTTCAATTACAAAAACGCAGGGGGATAGTTTCAAATTCACCCTTTCACCAGGCCTGACTCCTGGATGCCAAACTTTCTCACATTCTTTAACTGACTTCTTCACGAATGGCATTTAAGTGAAAGAAATGCGCATGAGGTGGCAGTCGGCGCTATCATTCAAGATGTTCACCTCCTCTCTACATATGCAAATTTTGAAAACAGCAAACAACTAGGACGGTCAGAAGCCCATATATGAAATATTTTGGTAAAAAAGGGAACGAGTCATTTTTAAAAGGTGCCATTTCTTGCATGAGATGGTGCCATTAACGGCTATGTGTAACAACGAAAAATGATGAATGGAGAAAACAAGTAAAGAATTCGGTGCACTGAAACAAGCTGTTGGATTGAATAAACCCTAAATGCGGTATAGAAAACGCACCACAGCAAAATACATGCTCTACATATCCCTCATAGTCTATTACTTTACCAAACAAGGAAATAAAGAGAGGAACCTGGAGAGTAATGAGAAAAAAGGAGAAAACAACGAGGAGTACATTACAACACGACCTCTTTCTTTTTCAAATCTGCTGTTAGCTGGTAATCTGTTTAATTCGCTAATCCTTCAATCCTTCTATCACTTCCAAGTAACGGCCACAACAGCACTCCATAAATAGTGACTACGGCAGCAG
This sequence comes from Baylisascaris schroederi, assembly GCA_006503575.1. Classification (NCBI taxonomy): domain Eukaryota; kingdom Metazoa; phylum Nematoda; class Chromadorea; order Rhabditida; family Ascarididae; genus Baylisascaris; species Baylisascaris schroederi. The sequence continues at coordinate 297,225 of QEWY01004180.1, read as the reverse complement.
TCCCAAAAATATCCAGATGGCTCAATATTGGAGAAGCGAAAGGAATCGACAATGGTCAGCCAACATCCTTCGAAAAAAAAAACGTTGGAAAGATACAGTTAGATAGCAAACGATAGTTGCAATGAGCCCGCCTCTGGTTCTCTGCATCTTTCTTCTCAGGAAAACGAAATCGACATCCACTTACCTTTCCCTCTCCTCTCCCTTCCCGCCCCGCCACCCCTCCCTGTGTTCTTGGATGGTTCTAACATTGCGCCTGACGACTACTGGAGCCTCACAGTTACGATCATTTAATAAACAACCGTCTGGTTCGACTTATGTGCGATGAGAAGAGAAGAGATACTTTCAACTCCACAAATACGAACTCAATTCTCAACGCTTCACATCAGAAAGACTTACCGAAATGTAGTTTGCGAGGAAATCGCCCGCTGATTCCGCTCGCCTGTGAAGCATACGGCTCATGACGATTGAAGCCACCTTGTGTCACCCTTGCTGTCACGACCCTCCCCTGTGCATTGTTCCGTTGCCTAAAAAGTCCATACCTCCTCCCACCACGCCAGTACACCATCCTCGCCTACTCACCGGGTAGCAAATGATGATAAATGTTGAATATGACGTACACAACTCATTTCGAAATCCTGACTCATATCGTAATCTGCTTTCGTTTCAAGAACTTCAGATTTAAATGCTACGGTAAGGAGATACCATGTTTCATTCGTTGAATTTGTTCGTAATATGCAATTTTTCTTTCTCATTTGAACAGACTTGAAGATGCTTGCTTCGTAGATACATGATCAATGCATGCATATGAGAGTATACAGTGCTAGCCGTACGTTGTGCCGAGTAAAGATGCCAGATACTGTAATACTGACTATTCCGTTTCCTGAGCAACAATTACGGTACACCAGCCTGAATACCAGTAAGTCGGAAAAATAATTATTATCACAAGCTCCGAAGTTCATCGTTCCTATAATCGAAAAAACTTACAACCGAGCAACCCTACGTACATGTTGAACACAACCACACATGAAACGGCTGCATTGTACGGGAGATTCGATCGGTAGGTTCGAGGGAGAAAGAACGAATAGGGGAAACCAGTTAAAATGCAGAGCGAGGGTAAGGGGAATGGAAGGAGCGCTATTAGAAGTTATGAAAGGAAAGGTAAGTAAGAGGTGACAGTTTACGTAACTATGAATCGCCAGTTTCATTGAGTTGATAGACGAGCTTCACACATTTTCCAAGTGGTAAGCAATCAGATGTTGCTTCTTATGTGCGGAATTTTATGATTAACCAACTGATAAGCAATCAGATATCAATGAAAAATATCTTCAATGAGTGGCACTGAGAATCACAGATGAAAATGCTTGGTGTTTTTTTTTTATTCAGTTTTCCAATTTGCTTTCGACTGACGAATAGTAACGCTTCCTCTTTTTTTTTTCTTTGTGAATTACTGTTTTCCGGTAATTGTTGTACGTTCGTATAAGAAAAAACTGCTGTCGTTGTCTAGTGGCTTATTGTAACTTCACTCACTCAACTTGGAAAATTATCTCGACACCTATGAAGGCCAAAGGTGCACTTTTTTACTCCAAATTTATTGCTTCTATCAGCACTATGATATCAAAAATGGAGTCAATGAAATGTGATGTAGGCAGTGCAGAAACATAAGTGGTATAGTTTATTAGGCACGAAAGAGGAGCAAGACGTAGGCGGAGTCTTAACGGTTACATTATGCAAGATCGATGGAATAACGATTGCATGAGATAGCGATATCTGAACAACTCCAACGAATGCCTATTTCAAGTAGTAGCAAAGTGGAAATTAGTATGGAAGAAAAATAATGCATTTTGAGACAGGAAATGGTTGAATACAACCAGCACTATCTCTTCTAGCACCAAGTTGATGAGTGGTGTGTTTATGTGAACGCTTTCAGGCAATGTTCAATGGCACGTATGACAAGCAAGTTGTTCCATCTATACACTGCTTGGCTGCTGCACCCATTTATAGGCGTTGATAAACATACGCATCCATGGCGAATTGTTATTGTTGTGAATGCTACTCTTCCAACGTTTCGGATAGTTTGGCCACTGCCACGTCACAAATGAACGCTCCGGATGGGGCATCATTCCCAAATGACGTCCATCCGCAGAGCATAACGCTGCAACTGATCTGAAAGAGAACGAATGAATAGTTTGTTGAATTCGTTTCAGGGCATGCGACGATCACGAAGAATGTCACGGGAAGAGGGCACACAACTTGAGGAATCTCATCCTGCAGCAGCACCTCAATCACAGAAGCGAAACTACAAATGTAGGAAGTTGGTGTGTAAATGGAAGATTGGTTCAAGCACGAGGTAGAGATAGATGGAGAGAAAATATGAACAGATCAAATAACAAATAGGGGAAACGTTACTCCATGTTTTCGATTTTAGAATAATGAATATATCTAGGAAAGTGGCGTCAGAGCTCTATCAAACATGAAGTCGCCAGTGTGTTAGGCAGAACAAATGTTCATTAATTTTGCAGGCAGGGCAACATTGAAAAAATCTTCGAAAACTGAAGCTAAAAGAAGAACACCAGAATTCGAATACGATCTTAGGGAGATGCGAATATTTAACGTAAATGGGTCACATGTCAGGAAAGAGATATCAATATCATGAAAGCATTCACTAAACCTGGCACTTCCGTTCGGGTTTTCCGGAAATATCATTGACGGTTTTCCGGCTCCGTTGCAGTATTGTATAGGCACAAGTTGATTTGCCTCCAAATCGTCGAGGATTTCATCATGGCGGTAGCAAAACTTTCCTGAATGCTTTCATTCTAAATATTTTCAAATAATTTGTTGTGGATATATTAAATCGTGAGAGCGCAACAGATTTGAACTTGATTCGCTGAGAAAAAGCAATGGAGAATATTAAATCAGATACTCAAATGAAATAAGACAACAATTCAGCATGAATAAATACTTTAAGAAGGCGAAGATTTCTGTTTTGGTTTTCTTACTCGATTTCCGCTTCTTCGTTTATAATTTTAACGAAGTGGCTACGAGGACTTGCAAGGGAATTACCCTTACCTCGACTTTTTCCACCTTTACGAAGGAATGACCATTATCTCAATTTCCTCTACCCCTAGAAGGCTATGAAGAGGATCCAGCTCAAGTACAGATATTGCAGTTACGTTCACCTTCTCCATGAGCGCACCAAACTCCGAGCACAGAATCCTCCATTCCGGCAAGCATGATGCTTGGTGATCGGTTTATAACAACCGTACTGAAGCAGCTCTGATAACGACCACAATCGTTCGCCTTTAGGAAAACATTTTCGGCACGTTCTGTAATTTTTAAAATCTTTTTCCACTTCACCTTTAGTAATTTACGCTCTCCTATTACAACAACAAAGAAGGATTATGAGAATGCAAAACTATATATGTGGAATTACTGCAATAGAAATGTATGCCAAAATCCCTAAAAGGAAGCTAGTTTGTTTAATGATGTAAATAGTGAAATACTAGCGAATAATAAAGGAGTTTATAGTGAGTCGGTCACTCTAAAAAGGGAGTTTTCAAAATTTTCGCATAAAATTTATTTTTCATTTCTCAAGATATGTTTTGTAAACATGTGAAACCGTTATTGGTGGTTCCAATCCAGCCAAGAAGTGCCATCAGTTGACATCCGTTACAGACGCCCAATGAAAATGTGTCCTTGCGACGTCGGAATGTTTCGAACTGATTGAAGAGCTTCTCATGGAATAATATTGAGCTTGCCCATCCTAAAATCAAATATCAATTGATGAGAAAATTTTTTCGCGTATTCCTCTTAAATTGAATTGCCATTATCATTGTCTAATTATAGTTCGGCGACTAACTGTTACGATAGGTTCAGTTTGAGACAGTTCTATGAAATCTTTTCTCGCTTTTATCTTCCAGCCATCTCAACTTCTGCAAAAAAAAAAAAAGTCCTCATAAACTTTTGCCTCATTTTCTAACGCAAGCTCTTCCTCATCTCAGTGTTATAATTCATTCCTAGGTTTGTTGGAATTGCAGTGTTCCATTGCTGCTAAAAAGTCATTAGAAATTGCTGGATGTAACCTCTCCGTGTTTTATATCAGAGATGTATTGAACGTTACCCAAATTCTTTCATTACTCAATGCCAACTCATCTTCGAGTGTTGCGCATCGCATTTGCATGGTTGTGCGCTTTTCCACTCAAACAGTGGCAATATCATGATCTGCGTTAAAATGCTTCCATTGGATACTACAGCTGAGTGATTTCACGTCGACTTTTTTTAAAGAATATGACCGCAATTTTCAGTATGGTTTAGAATCTCAACCGCAATAGTTTGTTGAAAAAACGTCTAAAAACTTCACTCTTCTGAACTGCAGTCAAGAGATTCCTTGGGCGATATAACGCCCTCGCGATGGAGGCATTCATTGGGAGTAGCACCTCTGCCAGCAATTCCCATACTTAATTGAGTCTATCCACATCTTTTTCCAGTTGTACCTTTTAGAAGCTGTATTCAGATAGCTGTAGCTTGAGCAAGTGCAACATTTCCCACCCAGTATGAAAAGCGTTTTTATCTCCGATTTCATGCACCGAATAATGAAAAATTCTGCACTCTCATATTTGATGATCTATTTGACTACAGCGACCACATTACCCTTTGCCGAGCCAAGCACATCACCATAGGAAAATCCACCAACGAAAGCGAGGCCGCAGAAACGTTCGAGACCAATGTCGAAGTCCAACAAATCGGTCATCGTAACGTCGAACGGAGTGAAGCCCGCCATGTGGAATGCTGCTGCCATCTCACGATCACCATTGCTTCCTTCTTCTCTTAGAATCGCAACCGCATATTGCTCTTAAATTAATCAACAAATCAAACTGGTATAATGTAATATTTCGGAAATATGCTCCTATTAACTTCAATTTAATGAATTGCTTATTAAACTCCTATATAGTAATTCACTCAGACAATATAGAGTGTAGGCATTAAACGAAATAAAATGACTGTACCATGAAAAATTGTGACGCTTATACTGTCAAGTCATCTCAAATGCTCATATTCTCTATGAACTTGACGAAAATCTGTGTCACAACTGTGTGCTTTACCTGTCACTCTTTATTCGCATGACTTCTTGTTATTAAGTCGCTTTTGAACAGTGCAATAGTCTCCCAGGCATTAACGCATAATCCTGAACTTTTTCCTTTGTGGTAACAGATAATAAAACACTACCGTAATCCTTTTAGGACCTATAAATACTCTATATGAACTGAGATATGTGAGAGACATATAGCTGATTTGAAATAGGAAACATACTGAAGATTTTTTGCTGGATGAAACTGAGGTGATACGTTGAATAGTCGAAATCAGCCCGATATTCCACTGCAGCAGCCTCTTTGATCCAATGTTGTTGTTGCTTGACGCATTGTTGACTTGTCTGCAGTAGTTCGAGCTGATCGCTGGTTTGCTCCCAGAGTTCACGAAGTTCGCACAATGGTGCACTGAGTGCCGTTTCTCCGTTCACGTTTACAATCACCTACGTATGACGCTGATGTTAGATTGCACAAACAAGCACGTTATAGCAGAACTCACCCTCATATTGATCAGTAACGCGTAAGTATTAGCTGCAATCTTGCTAGAAAGACAAAGGAAAAGAAGATAAAAGATGAACTCATGAGCGAAGGCTAAGAAGTAAAGTGAAAACTAGTGTTCAGATCTTTTCATACCTGAGGCAAACCAACTTGACAGCGCAGAAACATCTAAACGAGCACAACAATAGAAATAGTCATAGCTTGGTGAACTTATTTTGATATAGGTTCTGCAAGTTTTTGCACCGATACTGCAAGCTGGCTAAAATTTGAACTGCATTATATGCTGATGTAAGAAATCAGTACACGGCTCTCTTGCTAGTCACTCTGGCGTATTAACTTCTGTTTAGAACAGATGCTTATTCAACGTCTGCACTATGGCCCTTGGCAATCTTTACGCTTCGATGCAACAACGAGCGATTGACGACTGCGAGCGGTATTACGAAGAGACGTCAAGTGAAGAAAAGATCGCGCGCTTACAGCTGCGCTGTCTATTACGCGTACGCAATTGGTCATCATCGTACTATAATGTAGAGTATGAATTGATCCGTTTGCTAAGGGAATACCATTGCTGTTCTGCCAGTATCTTGCATAGTGAATCCAATGCACTGAGCATGAACACCTTCAGAATGAAACATCCGAAGAATATCATCCACTTCATTGTCTTCGACTTCGATCACAATTCCACACTCTTCGGCGAACAACGTCTCCAACGCATCTACAAGTTGATCAAAATATTCACAAAGAAAACCATTCCAGCAGTACGATAAAATGTCCGTGAAAAAAAATCGACGGATGGGTGATGATTGTGGCAAGAAGTTTCAGCTATATTCCATTTCATAGTTTGTAGCAATGAAGCTGAGTAAGATCACATTTTAGGTGTTGTATATTTATGAGGTTCGAATTTGTCGTTTTTTTGGAAGACACATCTGCCAGTGGATAAGGAACAGAACCTTTAGCCATCCCAACAATGCATTTAAGCATAACTGGAGAAATCTACCAAAGGAGATCATATAAGTTGACATACGCAGCCATGCTTATCAATAGAACCAATTTCACCAGCATTCAACAAATAATAATCACACGCAATTTCACTTAACACAAACGCTCCTACAAATCTCTGCACAAGAATTGGCTTTCCAATTCAAGTGGGTGCGGAATACAACCTAATCGATGTGAATGCACCTGCATTTTCGGGCACATCTAAGAAAATGCAACCGTCTGCAACTCTTTTCGAATTCGGAGAGTCAAACTGAAACTGAATGAGTGGAATCACACAGTTGCACAGACTATATTCATTTAATTTCTCTACTGTGGCTTTAGTAGTTCTCCTGTTGAAACTACTGAACAGATAGAAAGGTACGCATATAAATACTTACTGATGGGAACATCACTACGATGTAATCTGCAAATATGCATATTAAAACGGAAAGATACGCAAACTTGCCAAAGCACATGAAGGTGCATTTCATCACGAAGAGTAATAATGACGCATACAGCTGTGACAATATTCCCCACCAAGAAATTCATTGCAAAAAATACCAATCGATTCTTGCTGAGTTTGAAGCGCTAAATACGTAGGACGCATCAAGAAAGAATGCTAGCAATTAGTTCTTTCAAGCTTTTTTTTCTCGTAATTTGTGAACAATCCTGTAAATTGAGCAATCGTGAACGAATTTTTGTTTCGTAAAAGATTCAGGAAAACTCACTTTTCTTCAACAAACGTTCGCAACATTTTGAGTTACTCGATTTGAAAAAAAAAAACCCCCCCAACTATTTTTGGCATTTTCATAACCGAACTGGAACAAAATGCTCTCTGTTAAGAAAACTCTTTTCAAATCTGGAAATTTTAGACAGCACTGAAAATGACTGCATTCACTAATTTACTGCGACAAATTTCACTCATGAATATTTCACAATATGCTGAGCAAATTCGAATGCTCAAAAATCCGCCGATATCTTATTTATTCTGATCGCTCGTGCAAATATTCCAGAAATACTCGCTTGTTCCAATCGAATCGGCTGTAAACTGCTACTGAGAAAATATGTGATACAACTCAAATAATCGCAAAACAAATGCTTTTATCATGGAACTTTATAAGTTCTTGCAAAGTTGTTCGATCGCCTATAAAGTTGAAATATGAAGTCATCTACTGCGTAGTATATGCCCACCACATTACCGACTAATGATTCACTAGTTTTCATCTTGAAACTAACGGAAGAACACACAACCACACACACATACTAGCACAAATATGTGCAAATACGATGTTACCATAATGCGCATTGTTAATACACACCTGCGCAGGTGCAAACATGGCTATTATACCCAAATTTTAACAACTCATATGCGATGAAGAAGAAATAGACTATGAGAAAGATCCGGATGAAATTTGGCGCCCTCAGCCAGAAAAAACATGTTTAGCACCTTGTTTAGGGAGCACCTTATCTTATGAAACAACAGCTCTTACACTGTGACAACGGCTCTAATGATTTTTTTTTTCATTCTTCCGCCTTACTATACCAACAGTCGATGCTAAAAAACTACTCGTACCTCATCGCACTTTCATTGCAGTTCATCGGCTATCAATCCTACATAAAATTCAACCATTTTTCATTGTCATGAAACAGAAACTCTAGTAGCTCTCTTTTCATATGCGTTTTGTATTTCCCCGCTTGTATGCCTATTCTCTCTAGCATGCGCCCGCTTTACAGAATTGTAAGTACAGTTAAAGCCTGCCATCGACTATAAGCCATCATGTCGAAATGACTATAAGCATGACCAACCCATCTCCAAAGTTAATGGAAATTTTGGATGCATTATAACGTTACAGTGAGCAAATAAATAATCCTTTTCTAGAATATAAAACCTTTACCAAATTTACTCAAGTATACACCCCATTCTCTTCTCTCATCGAACATAGGTCCATTCCGAAATCTGCGATACTTATGAGTTTCATCCCCATCTCTATTGCGCCTTCACCTTTAAACGTTTCGGAAGGTCGCGAGCATGTCGTTTTCTTATACCTTCTAACTGCTTATTCCTTCAACGACCGAATTCTGTCTTTTGCCAAACAGTTTTCACGCTAATGAGGAGGCCGCTAGAAGGCTTCACGCTTATACGCCACCAGCTAATACATACCGGACGTCGAGCACATCTGCAGAACAAACGATCGATTTCCAGCGAAAGCCATCTCGAGGACGCAGACGATAAGTCCCCCATCGCTCACATCATGCCCAGCCAATATTCGATTACCTGAAGCAATCTTCAGCCGCTATTCTGAGAGCCGAGCCTAGCAGTTGGCTTTCAAAGGTGCCATAAGCGTTTGTTTTCAGAGCGCTACAGAAGGGTAATATTGATGGAGGAAACTCTGAAAGCTGGCAAGATTGTTTGACGGATTCAGGTGCCATAAAAACAATTTTATGAAAGGTATCTACGCTCACCTTTAATCAAAACTTGTGTTATGTCAAACGCTTTCGTGAATAGATCGAAGTCTTCGATATCGCACGTCGTATCGCCTAATTGCTTGAGGCATTGCGCCAATGCAGTACCTCCAAGACGGTGCTGGCTACCATCATTGCCGAACCTTACGTATATAAGGCGCGAAGGGCCACCATCTAAAAATGCGCTGTATAAATATATCATGTGTGCAAAAACCAAACCAAACACTCTATATTAAAATAATGGATTTTCCTGTTATCCAAACAGTACACGCACTCTGCAGTGCACTCACCATCAATAAACATGACAATTCGTTCAATTCAATAATTTGCTAGCAAAATTTCACTACATCTCAAAAAGTTTTGTGTCTGAAGTGCTCAAATTCAAATTAGTTTCTAAAAATTTCGAATAGAACCTTTCGAGAATTAACATGTATTTTATAACACAATAAAAAAATTGGAAGGACACAATTTCATGAACGATGAGGAAGTAATAATGGAGATGAGGCAAGTTACTTACACTACTCTAATAGTTAATGGCATCTTACAGCTGTCGACTGCTTCATCTAAGAGGGATTTATGCGTTCATTGATCAACTTAAGAGACTGCGCGAAAGAACCGTACGAAAACGACGGTTGGATTGATTTGTTCTGAGGAGCACTAAAATGACCGCAAAGCCAACCACCATTTCAGGAACTTCCTAAAGTTGAAACTTTACTTACACAATGTTGATATGCTTGGATTTGTCCAGCTTTTTTTTTTTACAACAACCTCACTGGAGAGAGGAAAAAAGCAAAATTCATCACATCAACAAAAGTAATCATAGATGCCGCTGCTCCATCTGATTTTTGAAACATAACAATACTCACTTGTCGCTCCTTTAAGGTCTGGAGTAACCACACGAGCGACATTCGGACATGGTGCGTAAGCGCTCAAGACCAGCGTACCAGGTGCTTTCACAATTTCTCCGTTCACCTTTAAATATTTCAATGTAGAATAAAAAGCACTCATAACTGAAATCAAAATGGCGGAAATGTTTAGGTGATTTTGAAGAGCCGTATCGACGGTGGAACAAAAAAGATGGGTGGAAGCTTGCTGAAAGTGAGAAGACTTCGAGCGATCACTCGAAAAATTTAACATTGCTTCCCTTTTTTTATGCATCTCTTTGGCTATTAAGAACCAAGAACAGTCCGAGGCTTTGAGCTGCAATATGCATCGCAAAAAAAGAGCGGTGGAACATATTGCATTGGATTGATGCGCAACGAGACTAGTAGTGTCGTTTAGCTATTTCGTACGATATCAATACTTCCAACTGTTTTCATAGTTTAAAGCCTCGTACTGTACGTCTAGGGCAGTTTCAGGAGTTCAGAATAATTTCTGGCCATTCCTCGTGACCGCTGACCAAAGTCATTTATTCAAAAATTCACTTCTGCTCGCACGCACAAGAGCAGAAGTGAACAGAAGCAGACGAACCTTCGCAGCCATCGAGAGAGAGTCTTTGCCGCCGTCGATTGCGACTCCCACCTGTTTCATTGCGTTGCAGAGAGCATCGCAAGCGCTTACAAGCCGCGCACCTTCGCCACGGAGCTTTGCCGCCCACATCCAATTTCCGCTACACTTTACGTCCTATCCCATGCAAATACACTTCATCATTTCCACTCACATCCATATAAAAACGACACGGAACTTAATAAGCGTAAGACTTTCTTTCTGACTTAGCAAATATTTGTACGTGTCATATGAAAGGGCTTCGGCCACTGTTGCGCTAAACATACTTTTTATTTCTGAAACATTAGATACGCCCCATCTTCTTAGTGAAATCTCTTCTGTTTAAAGAAAGGGGAAAAGAATACCAAATTTCAATAACGCTTACCTATAAGCTGGCATAAACGTCAAACGATTACGTACGAGCAACTGCCAATCAGAAATTGTGCCGAGCGTTACTCCATTAACGAGATCATAAGCAAAAGCAAACCTTTCAACTATACTGCTATTACTCTTTTTCTCAAATCTAGATGGTTCTTTGAAGGATATATTCAACCTCTATCTAATTATATTCTTCCTTTGCCTAACTGTCAATTTGCTAGTGAACTATTTACTATCTGTTTATTTTTATTCTGTCATTTTCCTACTATTCTTCAGCTTCCTTCTTATTCTCTGAGTGTAAAATATAGTGGTTCGTATTATTTTATGCCTTGATTTCGTAAGGCGACATCTGTTGAGCTAGAATATCACTGTTGCGCCATACGACACTTGCGCCCACAGCAGAAAGTCCGCATACTTACGCTGTTGCTGCAAAACTGCACGACCGTCCCATAAATACTAACTGTATGTCTTAAGAAATCAGGCAAGATCATCACATTGACAATGACGTGAATACACAGCTGACGTGTTTCTTTGTTGCTGAGTTCTCGAACTCCCTCAAGAATTTCCTTCTAACTTTAAGCCGGACTGTGAGCATACAAATGTTATGACTGTTATGCCTCTTATACGTATGGTTCGACTGTGATGATTACGACTGCAATAAAATAATGCAACCTTTCTGTGCGATATTCCAGCGAAGACTAAATTGGTAAGCGCTTCGGCAAGTGACATACGAGCTCCAGCTTCAGCGTTCACAATCCCTTTGATCGGTTGCTCACCAACTGCTACCGCAGCTCCGAACTATAAAATGTTTAAATGCGCGTGAAGGAAACGGAAGCGCTAGAACTGCGTCGTGGTACACATTAGCTGGAAAGATTAACGAACAAAGAAAGCCGTATTTGGCTTTTTGCGTTTTCGATGAGCATTTTTAAAAGGTGGAATCTTAACTAAAATTGAGAAACTCTTTCTATTGCTCTTTTTATTCATGGAAATTTTTATGGTTATCATAAACTGAATAAATTCACCGGAAGTATGGTCATAATTAGACTTGACGAAAATAATTGGTCAGTCGACTATATAAACGCTAAGTAAATACGTCAATTAGCGGCTGTACGGCCCCCGGATGAGTACTGACAGGTATTGTATGAACTGCTCACTTCTGTTTGTGTTTGCTTATGGGCCAGCCAGCTATTTTATTTTCGCGTAAAAGTGTTGTTAATACACTCAATTGTTCACTTGGCTTGCAATACAAATCAACTTGAGCGTTCAATTATAATTCAGCAGATTGATTAGTTGTTCTTTCACCAAACCCATGGAGCGAAATAACTGAGAATGAATCGCGTATCAATTAATAGATAAGAATGGGTGAGACTTTTTGCGTTTTCCGTTTGTATATTTATATGGAATTTTCCCCGTTATTCCTATTCTTTGCTGACAACTCAAGCGTTTAGTGTGGAAAATGCATTTAATCAGTAATATGTTTCATATTTGTCTAGCTGCAATAAGCCGCTTAAAATAACGTAGAAATATTCGTGAAACGAAATGTCATCGCCTTAGCAATTGCTCGTTCAAATGGCGACAATTTCATGATCACTCCAGTAGTGTCCACAAGCGGCACATTGCCCACAGAATCAAGCATATAATTTCTTCAAATGATGATAATATTAGCGGAATGCATGTGCAACAGCTTTACAGCTTCGTACTACTAATTAGAGATCGCTTTCTAGGCCTTCATTTCAAAGGTTGCAGTGTACAACATGTCGGCATAAAGACTAAGCAGCAATAGCTGAATGAACTGGCATATTTTAGAGTATATTTGTGGGCGTATTTTACTCATCTAATCTCATTGAGGCTCTTTTTTGCCTTACATTATGCCAGTAGGAGAACGCAACAACAGCGACATCAGCAACTGGCGTTTGCAATGGTCCAACACACTGTTGCTGAGCGATCAATCCTGTCACTGAACGATCCACCTGCAACTTATTAGTTTCATGAAACACTCGTTGAATCACATATGGCCGCAGGTGAATCGCATATAATATAAGGCCAAGTTTTTTCGACACATAACTAACAAGCTGTCTGTTTGCTCAGCTTGCGTAGATTGCATGTGCATGGACATTTTTTCCTGTAGATGTGTAATATGCAAAAAAAAAGAAAAAAAAATTCCAATTTCTCAGGAACGAAGTGTCACGAGGAATTTGTCACTTTTACAATCCTTCTAGGCATAGGTTTGACCGAAAGTGATCGAAAATGATCTTGCTGGAGTAGTATTGGATTGAAAGTGACGGGATGGGAAAATAAGTGCGGAGACGTATGATCGAAAAGTAATGTATAAGAGATTGAAATGCTTCAATTTTACAACTAGAAGTGTATGCACCGAATGAAAAGTTTGAATGCGCAAACCGATAAAATGCACACAAATGGGAATTTATATGTGCGCATAGGCATTTCTTGGTTTAGGTGTATAATATGCGAAAAAAAGAAAAAAATATCTCTCACTACATCCTTTATTTACTTTAAATGAAACCCGAGAAGAAGCGATGCACAAAAGACGGAATGTTAAACATAATGGTAATGTCAACTTCTCCTCCCCCCCCCCTACATAAGATAATAGCAAAGGAAGGATGAAAGCCCAACTCAACAACATCAAAATGAAATAATGTTGAAGTAAGGGTCAGTATGCCTTACCTTATTCGTGAGGAACCTTTTGGAGGCCACAGATGGCAAACGTAACACCAATGCGAGTGCATCTTGAGTGCTGAGTGAAGAGGGAATTTGCAGCGGTTCGGTTGCATTCTTAACTGATTCCAAATGAAATACCTGAACTCTTCGAAATTATCAGGCTATGCTTACTACGCGTTCAATGACAGATAAATACCTAGTTATAATTAACGAGTGTACCAACAAAGACAATAGCCATTTCTTGATAGCTCACCATTCGGTCTTAACAGACCGTCAAATTTTCTCCTTAAAAACCAAACTTGCTGATTCTCTCAATAAAGAAGCAACCAGGTAGGAGTTCGCTCTACGATGATTCCATTGTTTTTCAGCACACTTCAACATCAAATGCTTTTTCGAGTGAGAGAGATTAAAACTAATGGTTACGGCGAATTTTTTGAGTGCCGAGGCGAAAAATGCAGGTAGAATATATTATACGCAAATTGTAGCTAGTTTTTGTGCTCTGTTGCTGCAACAATTTTCAGCCGAAACAATGATCGTGATAGGGGATCTCGCTACTAAAAGAACAACAACGCACCGCTAATAAGAAGTTCGTCGACAAAAGCGACAATCATTCTCTAACCACCTCCCATCCCTTCTTTTAAATAAATCTTAAGCTACAAGTTGCTGGACAATTGATAGCTGTTGAACTTGCACTCAGTGGGCATTAAATAGGCAAAATAAAATAACTGTCTGATTCCGTCGGCGGAGGCAAATCGTTAGAGTTCGCGCGAAGGATTCAGTATTTTCTATTTCAAGCAAGCAAAAAAAAAGAAAGGTTGCAAAAAAAACCCAAATTTGTGCATCTTACTCACTCCTCTCCTTCCCTACCGATCACATCTCCGATCAAATAATGTACACAGCATTCTACTGAACAATGGACGTATCTAGTACATGAAAAATTTGGTAAGCGATACGTTATACAAAATTATTGATTATTTTGTGCACATAAATATATGCATACGTTTTCGCTGAAACATTTAGGCAAACAATCTCATTTTTTATTCTCGTTCACTGACGTCATTGACGAAAAGCGATGTTTCCGCCCTAGAAATATTGTTACGAAATCAATTAATTGAATGGTTCTAGATTAAGCTCAAATAGCAAACATTTGAACGTTACATCATCGCTCACCTTCGGAGGTCTGTTTCCAAGAAGGCGTAAATCGAGATTGACTGGAGCATCACTTGTGCTCGTAGAGTTATAGTCCAAGACGACAACCTTAAAAATCGAGAGTTTATACTACAGAGAAGAGAATAAAACAAACGATTGCTTTGCAGTCACCATCGTATGGCTATACAAACGGCTGCATATGCCGTACCGAAATACATTAATTTTTAGATATGCCACAAATCGCCAGACCACGTCAACTTGCAGCCACACTAGTTCTTCTATTCAAGTATCTTAAGCTCTAACTCAACACTTCTTGTGATCATGTACCTTCAAACCGTAGATCAAGGAAACACAGGTCCGTAATTTGAAGAATAACATCAAAAGAAATAATGTTGCATAAGACACAAGTAAAATATTTCATAGAGGAATGGTGCTAAGTTTATTTCCAACGAAACAAATACACTCTCCAAGACAAGACGATGTAATACTTTGTAGCGTAACGCCTCCTCCCTTCTTTTTTTGTACTCACTTTTGGACAATGCTAAATACTTTTTTATTGCAATAAAGCGCGAGTCAGCATCTCGACGACTACGGTATTCCATTGCTCTCAGTCACTACCACCTTGAGCTGAAACATAGTTTTTGAAATCCACACATGTGAAATCTCTTGAAGCCTTAATTAGGTAAAAGATTTTGACGAAACATGTTTTCATGTGGGGGAATGGAATACATGTAAGAAAATAGCAAATAGTGTGGTGGCATTATGGACGTATATATCATAGTTTCACATCTCAAAAACTAATTCTTGTTTGAAAGCGATCAGGGCATCTTTGAACTAAGTTTTTCAACATTACTGAACAGCCTTTGAAATACGAAAATCAGTTGAAATTCTGCTTGAAAATACCCACATCCCTACTTCTCCCC